>VZTZ01034796.1:3285-16738 GCA_013400955.1 Drymodes brunneopygia
TGCAGAGGGGAGGTCACTGCTCATTCCTGTGCTCTCTGTAGGATTTCAGTGGGATCATTTGGGGGATGAAGGAGCCCTTGCAGAGGGGAAGTCACTGCTCATTCCTGTGCTCTCTGTAGGATTTCAGTGGGATCACTGGGGAGATGAAGGAGCCTTTAGAGAAGTGAAGTCACTGCTCGTTCCTGTGCTCTCTGTAGGATTTCAGTGGGATCATTTGGGGGATGAAGGAGCCCTTGCAGAGGGGAAGTCACTGCTCATTCCTGTGCTCTCTGTAGGATTTCAGTGGGATCATTGGGGAGATGAAGGAGCCCTTGCAGAGGGGAAGTCACTGCTCATTCCTGTGCTCTCTGTAGGATTTCAGTGCTGTTCCTCAAGGTTTTATTTATTGGCTGTGAGGCTGCAGCCGGAGCAGCCCCGGGAGCAGGGAATGAGGGTAATTACCAGGAAATGATTCCGTGGCCTTCAGCAGGGCTGCTCTCCCTTTCTGGCTGCAAATCTGGGCAGGGGAGCTCATTCCTGGCCATTCCTGAGGGAGGGGAGGGGCAGGGTTGGCGTTTTCCCGTGTGGGGTTCCGAGCTCTCCCTGTGCCCGGAGCATTGTGGAGCTGCCTGGATGGACACAGATCAGAGCCCTTTGGGACCTCCTGGATATTGAATTTGTCCTGTGGGAAACCAGGATCAGTCATGGATGTGGGGCAGTGAGGGGTTGGTGCTCCCCTGAGGCAGCTGCAAGGTACCTGATCCCAAAAATTGCTGTTTGATGGCTTTGGAGCTTTGGGAATGTGGAATATCCGTGGTTTGGGTGTGGCAGTGTCAGCGGCAGAATTCCTGTTATTCCCACAATCCAGGGAATCACAGAGTGCTTTGGGTGGGAAGGGACTTCAAGGATCATCTCATCCCATGGGGTAGGGGCACCTCCCACTGTCCCAGGTGGCTCCAAGCCCCAATGTCCAGCCTGGCCTTGGACACTGCCAGAGATCCAGGGGCAGCCACAGCAAATCTGGGAAACCTCTACCAGGATCCCTTGGATTCGCCTCGGGGTGCCCAGAGTGTCTGGATGGGATGGAGTTAAATAAGTTTTGATGTGGAATGAGTTCCAATGGATTTAGGATGTCCTAAAGGGATGGATTTCCTTATGGCCAAGATCCACATGGGAACAGAGGGAGCTGTTTTTTCTCTCTGAGCCTTGTTGGGAGTGGCATCTTCTGAATGGAATTTTTACTTAATTTTGCCCTTTCCTCCTGAGCTGCTGCACCTTTGAGGATGTGGAGTGGAACAGTTCAGGCAAAAGATTCCAAGGCAGCCAAGTCCTGAGCAATCCCTCTGGAATGTCCTCATGGCAGGTGTGGGTTTGGTTCCACCTGCAGAGCTTCACTTCAGGCAGCAGAATGTTCACCTTTGAGCACTGGGGTTTGTGCTGGGGTTGTCCTCACGAGGCTGGAGTTGGCTTTGTGGGACAAAGATGGGACAATTGGAATCTTTATCAGTGTTGAAAATAGGATTTGTGAGGCTTGAGGGATTTGATTTATTTGATTTATCAAAGAAGGGGGATTTGATTTTATGTTTAGAGAGCACAGATCGTAGCCACTGTTTGAAAGAAGCAGCCAGGGGTTGAGGAGCTGAAGGTCAAAGCTGGGTCAGGGGTTTGGGAGTGCAGTAAAGACCTCTGGGGATGATCCATCCAGGTTTGTGGTGGCCATTGCATCATCCCTGGAAAACCTTCACAATCCCCATGAGTCACTTTTTTCTGGAAGCTCCACGTTCCAACCACAAGCCCTGACCTCGAGGTGGGCATTGACCAGTGGCCAACTCCTGGTCTGCATTATTTGGGATCCTGGGCTACCTGAGCTCCACGATCCTAAAACTTGACGTAGGAGCAGTGGATTCAAACTTGTTTTTCTTCTTGTGGCAAAGACCGAATTTCAGAAGCCGAGAGGAGTTGAAAGGGGAGGGAAGCTGAGCTCCAGCTGGGGCAGCCAAGGGTTTGGGAGCTGCGATCTGGGGCTCTGATAACGCTCCTTGTGTGGCCCTGGGTGAGCTGCTAATCCGGGGGTGCCTCCTTGTGCCAAGCTGTCCAGGAGCTCCGCATTCCCTCTGGAATGAGGCGTTTTTAACAGCCCATTAATGTAAATAGGGAATAATTACCGGCTTTTTATGGATGGTTTGTTTATGACCGAGGGTGGCTGCGTTCAGGGGAGATGCCCGTTTTCCAGACCTCCTTCCTTTCCCCTCCTGGGAGAGGCTTTGACTCTTCCAAAGAGGATTTTTCTTGACTGGCGGCCACCGCCGCGGCGCTCGGTGCCGCCAAGTTCAATGTTCTCCTGGATGGAATAAAATGAAACGTGTTTATGGATTTTGATGAAACTCGGAAATTCTTGGAGTGCTGAACGCGCCGCGTTACGGGAAAAGGAATCAGGCTCTGACTCATGGAGGAGCCTGACCTTGGGGGAGAGGGTGGCCTTGGACACCAGGGCTTGGCTGAGTCAGAAAGTGTTTTTTGGTTGTCTTGGGCATGGAATTGTTTTGGGAAGGATCCCACGGCTGGTATCAGCTGGGGTCATGGAGGATGAGACGTGGCCTTGGTGCCCCTCTCTGAGTTTTTCCCTCTTTGTTCCTCTCTGTATTTACGTTTTTTTCCCACCAAACCATTTCCAGGGTTAAGCGTTCTCTGTCTGTTCTCGCTCCAGACCGAGGTGTTTGGGCAGCTTGGAAAAGCGGAGATTTTTCACAGGAAAAGTTCGCTTTAAGTGGGAAGATTTTAATCTTCACAAAATCTGAGAGTTCAGCAGACCAAGCCAGGCGGAGTCAGTTCTGTGCTCTGGGTTTGCTCTGGGTGCAGAAACAACTCGAGATGTAACAATGATCATTTTCTCATCTCTAGGCCTTGAAAATCTGGCATTTCATGGAATCCTGGAATGGTTTGGGATGGAAGGGACCTTAAAGCTCATCCTGATCCCATGGGCAGGGACACCTCCCACTGTCCCAGGTGGATCCAGCCTGGCNTGCCCTTAGCCATGTGCAGGACCTTGCACTTGGCTTTGTCCCTCATGTCCAGCCCAGTCCTGTCAGGTGTAGCAATTCTAGGTTTAATTTCCCTTTTCTTGGTGCCTTCAGTTGTACAAATCCCTTAATCCCCTGTTTTTGTCAGCTTTCTGCCCTCTTTACTTCCACTCTTCAGGAATTTTCCTTGCCTGTCTGCTCTGTTTTCTCTGCTTTGTTGCTGCTCCCTCTTTTATTAATGTTTATTCCCTTCATTCCCTAAAGGATTGCAGATTCAATCAGTGGAAAATAATTGCCAGGATATTCTTCAGTCTGCTGCTCTCTCCAAACGTTCAGGTACTTTGCCCTGGTCACTAATTCCCTCTCCTGGAGAATAACCTGGACCTAATTCCAATTGTTTGGCTTTTTTTGGCCTCCTGGGGTTGATTTGGTGGCACTAAACTGCAAATCCGAGTTCCTTGGCTGAGGACTGACCCCTCACTAACCTAGAAATCCTAATGGAAAAACTCCCAGTTTTCCAGTTTGGGCATCTGCTGGGGTTTGAAACGAGAGGTTTTCACCAACCTTGTGGAATTTGGATGTGAGAACCGAGTCTGGTCTTTCAGGAGGAGAAACAGCAACATTTCCATGCTTCTACACCTGACCTGGACAATCTGCTGGCCCAAAATGTGCTTTGCTGGCCCACCTTCCACTGGATTGCAATCCAGGGGGATCTGTGATCTCCATGGCTGTGATTCCATGATCTCCCTCAGCTGTTCACAAAATTGAGATTTTTTCCAGTTCTTCAGGGAAAAGGAAAAAAATCAAGGAATCCCTGAGTGGTTTGGGTTAAAGGGGCCTTAAATCCCATCCCATTCCACCCCCTGCCATGGGCAGGGACTCCTCTGCTATCCCAGGTTTCTCCATCCAACCTGGCCTTGGACACTTCCAAAAATTCCCCTTTTTGAGAAAGAATCCATTGGATTGTTTGAATCTTCCCCCCAAAAAAGATAAACTTAACCGGCCAACGATTCCTCCGTGCATCTCTCGCTTCCCCTATCAGCCCCTGCACATCCTAACACCAGATTTCCCTTTGTCAGCCCCAGCTTTTCCCTTTATTCCGTTTGTCATGTCCCCTTTTTCTTTTTTCCCCCTGGTTTTTTTATGGCCTCTTTAACTCCCATCTGCGCCAGGTTTGCCTTTTAAACCAGCGCGGCTGCGCCGCTCAGTTGTGGGATTGTGGCTTCTGGAGCATCTCGTTAAAATGTTCTTAAACAATTTTCAATTAGGCTTCATATTTTTCTGATTACGTTCTTTCTCCCCACTGATTTGCCTCTTAATTATTTTCAGCTTGGTGGAACCGGTCCTCTCCGAGACGTGTGGATGTTGTGTGTGTGTGGACTCTTGGTGGTGCTGGTTTATTCCTCATTTTTATATATTTATATATTTTTGCACGATTTTGATCGAGTCGTGGTTATTTGATTGGAGCTGTCAAAAAAGTCAAAAAAAGGGAGAAGAAGTGGCTGCTGGTTGTAAAAGTGGATTTTTTTCCAAGTGGGCGCCGGCCCAGGGGGTGCTGATTTTGGGGTTTGTGGCATTTAGGGGATGGTGGTTCTGGCATGAAGGGGTGTCCTCTCCAAGCCTTTGACGTTTGGGCAACCTCAGCTCCTGCTGAACTCGGTGTGGTTTGTTTGATCATGAAATTATGGGATGGGCTGGTGGGAAGGGACCTTAAAGATCACCTGGTTCCATGGGCAGGGACACCTCCCACTGTCCCAGGCTGCTCCAAGCCCCAGTGTCCAGCCTGGCCTTGGGCACTGCCAGGGATCCAGGGGCAGCCACAGCAAATCTGGGAATCTGTTCCAGGGTCTCACCTCCCTCACAGGAGAGGATTTCCCCTCAATATCCCAAGACAATCCCAGAATCCCGGGATCACTGAGGTTGGAAAAGCCCTCCAAGGTCATCCAGTCCAACCTGGGATCAATCCTCACCTTGGCACTGGGTGGCACCTCCAGGAATTCTTGGGATCCCCTCCAGGGTTTGGGACTCCAAACCTCCCTGGGCACTCCCAAGGCCTGACCACCCTCTTTCAGTGAAGAGATTTTTCCTGGTTTCCTGTGGATGAGCTGGAAAAGTGGAGGAGAGCCCAAGTTCTTGTGGAAGGTGAAGGCAACATCGCTTCAGGCTGGGCCGAGTCCCACCAGGGCCACCTGGAGAGACCTTTCCTGTGACCTCACAGAACCAGGAAACCAATTTTGGGGTGGAACGAGCAGGGAAGGCCCATAACGGAGAATCACCCACGGGAGAGAGACTTGGATCTGCCTCCCACTTCAGAGAAGAACCTGAGTGTCTCTTCCACCATCCCAGCCCCATGAGGGTTCCTGTGTCTTTCCCGGGGATTGTGCTCTCCAGGGAGCTCCTGGCTGAGCTCTCCCAAGCCTTGGAGATGCTCCGAGGGGCGGGATGATCCCACGTTAGCCCCGGGCTGACCTTTCCCCGGCGCGGGATGGATCCCATCAGCGCCGATGTCGCCGCATCTGCAGCTGCTTAATGACCCCTGCACACAGCGCTCTGTGCTCGGGGTCATCTGGTTCCAGTTTCACCAGGAACAGAAGGAAACGTTGGGAACATACTTCCCTACATCCAGTTTCACTTGTTGTGGATACTTGGAATACTTTGGAACCCACATCTTTGGGGGTTTCCAGGAGGGGGGTTTTGGCCGCCGAGCCCCGGCGACCATTTGAGATTTAGGTTTTTTTTTTTCATTTTTTTTATTTCAGAAGTGCCCTGGAGGTTGCATTGTAGGGTCCTTTCCTTATGCAAAACATGAAAGTGCTTTTTTTTTTTTTTTTTTTTTTTCAAATTATAACCATATTTTTCATTAAAATCAGTTGGAGTCCCAATAAACAATCGGCTCCGAAAAATTTTCCAAATGTTCGCTGCAGCGCCGTTTCTATTTTTAATTATTTTTTTTAAAAACTTTTTTTTTCTTAAAAAAAAAACCAAAAAAAAAAATAAAGCACAGCTTGGCTTAGAATTTAAAGAAGCCATCTAGTAAATCATGAAAAATGCACATATATAGCTCCTTATTGCAGTGTAATTAAAACCTACTGCGCGTGGAGTGTCAGAATCCCTCTGTCGCCGCGGCCGATGGCTTCTCCCGTTCTCCTTATCGTGGGAACTCCTCCTTTCTGCTCCCGACGCTTCCCGAAGCCTCTCCCAGCCTGTTTGTGCATTTGTTTTATATAAATGGCGTGCTCTGATCCTATGGAGAGGGATGTGAGGAACTCTTCAAAGTGGGAGCCGCAGAAATGCCTTTTTTTCTGGGCAGTGTTTCCATCCCCATCACTCCTTGGGGTTGTCATTTTTAGGGTTTATTTGAAATCTTATAATTTTTTTCTTACCTGGTGCAATCTTTATTTGCTGTCCTGAAACCCTAACCCACAACTAAGAGCAAAACCCCTGAGTTTTGCATCAAAAGTTGTGATTGTTGGTTTATACGAAGCGAGGAAAGGTACCTCGGTTAAATATTTAGGGTTAAGGTTTTAATTTCAGGCTGGAGGTTGAGGAGTATTTCAGGATATTCCTTCAGTGCAGCCAAACATCCAAGGAAAATCCTCGTTTCTGGAAAGAACCAGGTGCTGGGACAAATGGTGGTGATGGGGAACCTCTCCCTGGAAAGAAAAATTGGATGAGAGGAGAAAATGTGGAGTTTGTCCATTTATCCATTTCTGTTGTGCTTTCATGTTTTCCATGGATCATTGCGGTGTCTGCTCAGCTTGGGATGAGTTTGACTGATCTGGGCAGTTGGGATGGGAGGTGAAATGTCCAGGTTTGGGCTTCAAAGTGGAAAAGAATAGGTTTGGATGGGATATTGGCAAGGAATTGCTGGCTGGGAGGGGCTGGTCTGGAATTCCCAGATTTGCTGTGGCTGCCCCTGGATCCCTGGCAGTGCCCAAGGCCAGGCTGGACACTGGGGCTTGGATCCACCTGGGATAGTGGGAGGTGTCCCTGCCCATGGATGGGGTGGGAATGGGATGGGATTTCAGGTCCCTTCCCACCCAAACCATTCCACGATTCCCTGTAGATGTTGCCTGGGAGGATTTCCTCTGTTGGAGTCAGACCTGATCCGGTGGATTTGGGATTTTTCCCACCAGGACCTTCCCAGATCCCTTGGCCAGGAGCAGCCGCTGCTGTGGGGCAGAGCTTTGTCCCACATGGGTCAGATCATCCCCTCAGCCACGTGAGCCCTTCCAGTGCTCCTGGTGGTGTCCTGGCCAAGTGGAGCATTCCCAAGCCAAGGAATTCCTGGAGCTGGTGCCCAGCAGTGGAGTCTCTGTGACATCCTCACCTTTGGAATTCCTCCCCTGCTTCCAAAGGCAAGGAAGGGGCGGAAAGGGAAGTCAAAGCTTGTTCTGGTCCCAGTGACCCATCCCAGCTGTTGATGGGATAAATCCAAGGAATGATTTGGCTTTCCAGCTGCTCCTGGGGCAGTTCTGGCGTGGGACAGGTGTGAAAGCCTTTGAAAAAGTGTTTTCCATGGATGTTTGGGATGTGCAGTTAAGGGTGGGAAGTTCCTGCTGGATTTTAACGAGGTTTCATTTTTCCCGAGGGACAGGGATGGCACAGTGGGAATTTTGGGCTGACCCCTCAGGTGGACAGGACCCATTTCAAAGGACAGCAGAAATGTGGGTTTGGGTCTCCTTGATTAGAAATTACGAGTTTAATCTGCTCATTAAGCACCTGCAATTATCAACAAATGCCAATTATGAGTCGTGAGGGTCCAGCTCAATCAGTTTTGGTTCTGCTGAGGCCCAAACCCCCTCTGTGCCAGGAGATTTTGGGGGCTGGTACTGAATATTCAGCAGAACCTCTCATCCTTCTGAACTCCCTGCAGATCTGTAGGAATTCCTCCAGTGTTCCTGGATCCTCCCCCTCTCCTGGACCTGCTGGAGGGGGTTTGGGATGGAGGTGCCACCTGCAGCTTGAGCCAGGCTGAGCTGCCAGGACCGGGGAGGAATTTTGCCTCTCATTTGGGAAGATTGTTGGAAACAATCGCTGCTCGTGGTGATGCCAGCGCTCGGCGTTATCTTCCCGCGGCTCCGTAAATCCTGCGAGTGTGACAGGACCTCCCAGCAGGATGGCAGCAGTTCCAGAGCCGTTGCTGGTGGCTCCCTCAGAAGATGAATGGCTTTCTGAAGTTTGCAGTTCAGTGACTTCTTAGGCTCTGAAGTGCCTTAACTCCGTTCCCTCTCCTTTCATTGTTTCCCTCCGGAGTTCCCCCTTCGCGGCGGGCAGATCCTGCCAAACCCGGGATGGAGTCTGTGCCCAAAGCCCCGCTTTGCTGGGCTGGGAGGAACCTGGGGTGACTTTTCTGGTGAGATTGGGATCTCTTTGAGCACATCCTCAGCCCTGGTGCCGAGTCCTTGATCGTGCCTGGCTGGGGGAGCCTGAGGAATTTGGTAGGAGCGTCGTGGATGCTCCGAACCCTTTCACATTTTTACTGTTGACTTCTGTAGGGAACGAGCATCCATCAAGGGGACGAGGATTTGTCATTGTTCCCCGAAAAAAGGGCAGTGGCATTGTTAAAGCCCAATGGGAACCCTTTGGAACGAGGAGCCTCCAGGGAGAAATGCAAATTTATATTGACTTTTAAGACAGACATTGCCCAGAAGTCCCTTTTAAATCAGAAGATGGAAAGATTGTTTTATCTTTGGTAACTCTTTCCAGAGGACCTACAAAGCCGAGGCCATGAGCCACAAGCTTTTTGGGGTGAGGAGCTGCAGTCCCTTGTTTTTTGGGACTTCGTGGTGGGGCTGGGAGTTGATCCCGAGGCGTGGACATGGAGCCCCTTTGGTCGGCGGGATTGGTCATTTGGAGTGGCAGTTGCCACCTTTTCTGGAGGGGAGAAGGGATGAAAGGAGTTTTATGTGGCTATTGAGGAGGTTTATTGATCCCAGATAGGGTGGCCCCGGGATTGTGGGAAAGCAGGCTCCCTTTATGGCAGGAGTAAATTGTGGGGGATTGCTTCACTGGTCAGCCCACGGAGGGCTGGCTTGGGGCGTGGGAATGGTTCTGGTCATGGATCAGATCAAATCCCCCCTGCCGGGCCCCTGCTCCTGCCTCCAGATCTGTTCTCAATACAGACCACAGGAGTTGTTTACCAGAGTCTGCCGTGGCTGGTGTGAAAACTCTGCCCCGTGGGGTCCCAGAATCCCATCAAACCCCAGCCCTGAAAGTTCCCAGTCAGGAGATCAGGAGCAGGGATTGTGTTACCCTCATAAACGGGGGCGGATTTTATGGTGGGACGAGGGTCGAGGGCTCCAACTGCGGGGAAGTTGATTTAAATAAAATATAAAGAGTAAATTTTGTAAAATGAGGGTGGTAAAACCCTGGCACAGCTGCCCAGAGAGGTGGGGGATGCCCCATCCCTGGAAATGTTCCAGTCCAAGTTGGACAGGATGTGATTCAGTGGAAGATGTCCCTGCCCATGGACTAAAGGACCTTTGTAGGTCCCTTCCAACCCAGCCCAGTGTGGGATTCTATGAAAATAAGGGATTTTCCCAAATATTCTCCAAACCATCTTCTCCAGAGCCTGATATTCCAACATCTGCATGGACATTCTGACCATGTTTAATTACAGGTCCAGAATTCCTGGAATAACGATGGTGTTGGGCTGTTCTTCCTGGAGATGTTGCATGTGGGACGTGGATGAATCCCATCTCTCCTTCCTCTGGAATTCACCCACTTGTTCAGATATTTCTTTTACTCAGCATTTAGGTCTTTCCCAATTTTTATTGGGAATTTTTTTTTATCACCTCTCAGTCCAAAATTCCAGTGTCTCCAGGGATTATGTCCCATCCTCAGCGTGGCTTTTCCTGCTCTTTCCTTCCATTGTTCCCTGGTGGCCTCTTTGTCTTCCTGGGCTCCAGCTCCCATTCCTGGCTGTCCCCACGACCTCCAGGCCCTGATATGTGGATTCATTCTGCACTGCTCCACATTCCCACTTTTCCCCCTCTCCAGGTCTCTCCCTTCCCTTAGCTCAGGAATTGCTCTTCAGGCCAGGCTCAGGAGAGTTCATTGCTCCCTTCCCACAGACCCTCAGTTTTCCTTCTGTTCCACATTTCCCCCTCTGGAATTAGGAATTTCCTCTCCCAGTGAGGAGAGCAGCCAAGTTCCCTTCCACTCTTGTGGTGCCACATCCCAGGGTTGTTTTTAAACCTGGTTTTACTCCAGTTTGTGGCTTCAGACTGGGCAGGGCAGGAGCTCCCAGGGGAAGGCTTAGGAGCAGCCTTCTGTTTCCCTTGGGAATGGTGAGGGGACAGGGTCCTTCCACTGGCCCTTCTTCCTATTGGGAATCATCTTCTTCTTGGGAATCGTCTTCATCTTCTTCTTCTTCTTGGGAATCATCTTCTCCTTGGAAACCTTCTTGGGAATCATCTTCATCTTCTTCTTCTTGGGAATCATCTTCTCCTTGGAAACCTTCTTGGGAATCATCTTCATCTTCTTCTTCTTCTTGGGAATCATCTTCTCCTTGGAAACCTTCTTCTTCTTCTTGGGAATCATCCTATTCTTCATCTTCATTTTCTTTGTAATCTTTTTCTTCTCGGGAATCATCTTCTTCTTCCTCTTTGGAATGATCTTCTTCTCTGGAATCGTCTTCTTCTTTGAAAGCATCTTCATCTTCTTGGGAATCATCTTCATCATCTTCTTCCTCTTGGAAACCATCATAGTCTTCTTCTTCTTCTTTGGAATCTTCTTCTTGGGGGTCATCTTCATTTTTTTGGGAATCATCTTCTTCTTTGAAACCCTCTTCTTCTTTAGAATCTTCTTTGGAATCTCCTTCCTTGGAGTCATCTTCTTCTTTGGGATCTTGCTTGGAATGTTTTTCCTCCTCTTTGGAATCTTTTTTTCATCTTTGGAACTTTCCTATTCTTGCTTGAAATCTTCTATTCTTGAATCTTCTTCTTCTTCTTCTTAGGAATTTTCTTCTTTCCAATCACTTGACTTTTCCAGCTGCAAACGCATTGTCCTGTGGTTTTTTTCCAGAACAGGGAGCTGCAGGAGTTTTTTGGTGGGATCTTGGTAGGCCGTTTGTCCTTTCCCTCTCTGGTGTTGCTCCTCTTGGCTCACAAAAATAACTTTTGGGGTTTTGGGGGTTTTGCAGTGAGGGTGAGCTGCAAACCTCTGCCTAAAAAGGAGCCATCCATGAAATCCTGTGGGTGAAATCCCGTTTCCAAGAAGTGATCACCTTAAACACCAAAAACAACCACTTTTCCTGAGATCTTTTGGATGAAGGTCTCTTTGTTAAGCTTTTGAGGAAGCTTTTCTTTCCCTGACATGAAACTCTTGGGAATAGACTGGGGGGGTTCCTAAAATCAGGGAAGGGATTCATGGGAATGGTAGAAATGGAATGTTTGTAGGATTTTATTGTCAAGGCTAAAGACACAAGAGAGGGAGGGAAAATCCTGGGCTGTGGAGCGCTGAGGAGAATTTTTTTAGTCTTTGGAAAAATATGGGAGCCATTTAGAGGAGCAGGGATTTGTTTCTTCTCTCCCTCCCACACAGCAATTCCTTGCCAACATCCCAGCCCAATCTCCCCTTTTTTTCCCAGTGGGAAGCCATTCCCTGTGTCCTGTCCCTCCAGGCCTTGTCCCCAGTCCCTCTCCAGCTCTCCTGGAGCCCCTTCAGGCCCTGCAAGGGGCTCTCAGCTCTCCCCGGAGCCTTCCCTTCTCCAGGGGAACATTCCCAGCTCTCCCAGAGCAGAGGGGCTCCAGAATCCTGGAATTGTTTTGTTGGGAAAGGACCTTAAATCCCATCCCATTCCACCCCATCCATGGGCAGGGACACCTCCCACTGTCCCAGGCTGCTCCAAGCCCCAATGTCCAACCTGGCCTTGGTGAAGTCCTTGGAGTCTCCTACAAAATTCCAGGATCTCCTCTTTTCCCACTCTCCCAACATTTATCTCTTTCCCCAATCCCTGCTCCTGCTTTCTGGGAGGCACGACAAGAACCAGAGCCCCGTTTCCAAGATGAGCTTGGAAAACCCGTATTTCCCACATCCCACAGTTTTTCCCTTGAATCCCCGTATCCAAAACGCTCCCCAAAATTTGTATTTCAACTTGGGGAAGAAAGAGCCGAGCTGAACGCCCCGGGCCGGTTCCTGTGGCACGGTGGGGTTTTATAAAGTGTTTTTTAAAGGACGGCTGGAACGGGGAAAGGCCCCAGACGTTTTCCTGCTGCTCCCTCGGCGTTGGGGGCCGAGCGGGACCTCAATTAGCGGGGCAGTAACGAGGCAGTGTCTGCATCCTCTGCTGCTTGGCCAGAGCCAGAACCTTGCACTTCATCATTCCTGAGCGGCTGCAGTAGCTCCACAAAGTCCTCGCAAATCTTTGGGGCCGAGCTAGAAATTAGGAGCACATTTTTGGTGTTTCCTCGCATGGCAGCTGCGCCGGGAGGGGAGCTCCTTATTTTTCATTAGTGTCAGACTCGGCAGCTCCAGGAGTTCTCAGGCTCCTCCAGGCTTGGGACAGGGGGCTCATCCACGGCCAGATTTTCCTGAATATCCCTCTGGGATTGTGGAAAAGCTCTGGATCCGCTCACAAAACGGGGGGGAAAAAGGGATTTATAAACTCCAACCTTTTGAAGCACCCAAACGCCCATCACCTTTAACGAGGAGGGATTTGGGAGCAGGGAATGAGGCTGGAATGTGGAGCCGGCCCCGAAATGAGCTCCGAGGCTTTGGGATGAAATCCTGGTTAATATTTCTTCAGTGCTTTTTCTCTTGAAGCATCTCCAAAGCGTTTGAAGAACATTTATTAAGAGTTTGGGAGATGGGAGGATCTCTCTTTTCCACTCCGCTTGGAAAGGGAAGAAAAAGGCAGCTTGGAATTTATGTGGAGGATGAGGAGGCTCCAGGTCCTTGAAGATTTCTCTGATTATTTGCAGAAGCGAATCCTTGGGGTTGTTGTGACAGGGGCTCTCCCAGTCGCTGTGTTGGGGGAAAATAAAGAACATTTTTAGGTGGGATTCTTCCCTGAATCCATTCCTGGGAGCTCTGGGCAATTCCAGCAGGGCTGGGACAAGGCAGGAAGGTGTTTTTGGGACTGCCTGTAGTTGTCTCCAATCAACTTTCTTCCTCAGCTGTCACCTGGTTGCCTAAAATAATCCAAAATCTGGGGTTTTGAGGTGAGCAAGGAACAAATATCCCGGTAAAATCCCCGGGAGTTGAGGGAATTCTTCCCTCTCCCAGTAAGGAATGAAATTTAGGGGACTGAAAACAGGAACTCAGTGGAGCCCAGGTTTTTGGATTCCCTTTGATCCCAGCCTTGACCAAGGGCTTGGGAATTGTTCCAGTCCTTGGGAGCTGTGGGTGGAGCTCAGACATTGGCAGGTGAATGTTGGGTTTCCCCTTTTTCCACCCTTTTTCCGCCCTTTTCCTCTTTTTTCTCTTTTCCCCCCTTTTCCCCCCTTTTC
>VZTZ01034818.1:0-18390 GCA_013400955.1 Drymodes brunneopygia
CTGTGTTTATCCATGGGGGGGGAGGTTCCCTGTATTTATTCATGGGGGGCTGTATGTTTGTCCATGGGGAGATCCCCCTTTTTGCCTATTGGTGGTTCCCCATTTTACCTTGGGGGGCCCATATTTTTACCAATGGGGGGTCTTGAATTTACCTGTTGTAGGTCCACGTGCTTACATTTTCAATATGATTTTCAATATGATTTTCAATATGATTTTCAATATGATTTTCAATATTAGTTTCCATATTAGTTTCCATATTAGTTTCTATATTATTTGAGTCTTATTTGCAGTATTATTTTCAGTCTTCACAATATTTTCAGTATTCACAGTATTTAGATTTTCGGGATCTCTTAGTTTGCCTGTGGGGTCCCCTCTGTTTTCTACAGGCTGGACACAGCCCCCACATCCAACCCCAAATTAGTTTAATTTATATTTGCACTCCAACATAGATTTATTGGGGTTTTTTTGGCTAAAAGGAGGCTCTTATTTTTACAAAGGATCTGTGTAAGGTGGTGATGTGTGCTGAGCTCTTTCCCATATTTCCTAAGGGAGGTTAAAAAGAAAACAGGAAATGGAATGAAGCTTTAGTTTTCCTGTGGATGTGTTATCTGTGTTTTGAGAGTGCTTTTTGTCAGCCATCCCCTTGGAATGCAGACATTGTCATCGTGGGTTAATACAAACACACAGCCACAGGAAAGAGAGGAGGCTGCTCCTGAGGAATTTATGGCTCCGGGACCAAATTTAGTGTTTGCTTCCCTTTGAAGCATCCCCTCTTTTCAGTCCTGTGAAAGTTGGGGGAAGTGAGATTTTTTTTCCCTTACATCTTTTTCCAAGAGGCTCAGCTCGCAGAGAACCCAACAGAAATGTGATTTACACAGGGATGTTGCTCTCCCTGGGCTGTCACCCGTGTTTCTTTGTGCTGCTCACAGTAAATTTCAAGCGTTCTCCCTCTTTGATTGCAGCATGAAAGGCAAATCCATACATTTAGGGGCTTGTCATGTCTCTCGCTCCCCGCGATGCTCGTGAGCCTGTCACTGGGAAATCTCGGATCAAAGGAGCTCTTTAGCTGCTTCCAGGAGTGCTGCAAACATCTGTTAAACAAATTGCAGTTTTTCCTCCCTGATCCTGACAGAACTCAAGTGCTGGGAGGGAGAGCAGCTATTTTTAAATTAATTTATCTAATTGTGGCTCTGCAGAGCATGGATGCTTTTGTCCTGGACTCCAGTTTTTGGGATTTCCCCCTTCTTCTGTGTTTCTCTGATCCTTTGAAGATGGTGGTTGGGGTTCCTCCTGCCCTGCATCCTCAGTTCCCTTAAAGATTTTGGTTTTCATTTGAGGATTGATCTCATTTTCAGTGAGATCAATCCTCTCACTGCTGAATATTCACGGGAGCTGTCCTGCCCCATTGTCCACATGCCAAAACTTTAATGAGGGAAGTGAAGATAAACTCCCAGCTTGAAATCACTGGGAGTGTTGCCTTTTTCCCACCTGGAAATGAAACTCGAGATAATTTTATTAAGGAGGAGATCTTTATTTGAAGGCCTTCAGGGCAATTATGGAAAGATGAAGACCTTCAAATAAAGATCCTCTCTTATATTACCTCCTTACTAAAATTATCTCAAGTTTCATTTTCAGGCTGGGAGAAAGGCAACAGGAGACACTAAATACTTGTCTTGGATGCACCACTCTTGAATTCATCCAGTCAAACCAAAATCTGCCATCCAATGGGGAAGGCAAAGCCCCATGCAGGGATTTCCACTCTGGTTGGGATGATTGGGATATCATTTCCTCCCCACAAAGCGGAGAGGAGCTGCCAGAGCCGGGGCCTGGGAGGCAGCCAGGGCAGCGGCCGAGGGTGTGTGACACTGATTCAGGTTGTCACTTTGTGCATCTCCTTCCAGCAGCTCTGTGCCAGAACCATGGCCACGGACTGGCTGGGCAGCATCGTGTCAATTAACTGTGGAGAGAGCTTGGGAGTCTACCAGGGCAGGGTGTCTGCAGTGGACCAGGTCAGCCAGACCATCTCCCTCACACGGCCCTTCCACAACGGCGTCAAATGCCTCGTGCCAGAGGTCACCTTCAGGTGAGTGCCTGCCTTTCCCTCCATGCCTTGCATGGGTTTTTTCCCCTCAGATGTGACCTCTTTGCCCTGAATTTCCTGAGTGCCTCTGGTGTTTGTATTAGTTTGTGTGCAGGAGATTAATTCCTGGTCCTGGAGTTGGAGTGGGGTAGCTCAGGCTTGGAGGTTATTTGGGGGTCAGACCGTGTGTATATATACAAACTTATATTTTATTGTAAATTATTTTTTATTATTTTTATTTCTATTCTGTTCTGTTGTAGCAGAGGGGCTTTTTTACTTTAAATCTTTGCTCTCAGCAATTCTTTCCCACCAGTTCATGGTAACACTGTGCTTAAAAATATAAATAGGAGTCATTCCTCACTGGACATTTTCCTGTTCCCTAGAATATTGCAGTTAAGGCTCTGAGTCACTCATTTTTCAATAAGATTGACTCCACAAAGTCAATACTCTTAATTTATTTTATTTTCCCTTGGATTTTTAAGAGAGAGAGAGTGGGGAAAGACAACAGCCACAGCCTTCCAGGGGATGTGTGGAAGTCTCTCTGCTTTCATATCCCACTTGGCCAAATGCTGAGTTAAAATTAGAGCCTAATTCCTGATGAATTTCTTGCAGTCAGTGCAAATGGAGGTCTTTATAATCACTCCTTTGTTTCCTTTTGGCTTGTGCCCAGTGCTAGATTAGTTTTCTTTATCCTTTTTTTCTTTGGAAATGGGAAGTGTTGGCCTTGTCTGAGCATGAACTGCACTCATCTAAGGGTAGCTTTCTGCAGAAATGGATTAAAAGTAATAGTAGCCTCAAGGCTGAGAGCAATTAATTAGCTGGAAACCGTTAAATTAATGCAGATTTCTGCAAAGGTCTGGGCCAGTTGCTTCTGTTTTTTGCTTGGCTGATTCCTGTTTCAGCTACAGAACCAAAATCCAGGTGCAGTGTAGGAATACTGAAGTGGTTATTTTGAAGGTTTTCCATTTCAGCTGAACATCTTGGAAATGCTCTATGTATTAAAATCCTTTTATTCCCTTGTTTCTATTGAGAATGGCATTGGAACAATCCCGCTGGACAATGATGTTTTTCCTGTGCAGTTTTTTTTTGCCAGGGTGCATGCCGAATTCCTGATGTTTTTCCTAAGGAGCTTTGTTTTGTTGGTTTTTTTTTTGCTGAGGTGTGTGCTTAATTCCTGCTTTTCTCATGCTGTTTTTAGGGCAGGTGACATCACTGAGCTGAAGATCCTGGAGATCCCGGGGCCGGGGGACAGCAGACAATGCGGGGACTCACAGCAGATGGACACGGCCATGCCCGGCGTGGGCTGCCAGGTGGGGCCCAGCCAGAACGGCACTGGCAAGGTGCTGAAGAAGCCCCTGTCCAGCAGTGCCCCTCAGAACATCCCCAGAAGGACAGACATGAAGAGCCAGGACATTGTCATCTCCCCCCAGCAGCAGTGCTCCAAGAGCTACATGGATCGGCACATGGAATCGCTGAGCCAGTCCAAAGGCTTCCGGCGGAGGCACAACTCCTGTGAGTGTGGAGCTTCCCTGCTCCAGCACCTTCCCTTCCTCACCAAAAACTTCACTGGAAACCTCCCCTGGCTCACCTGTGGGTTATTTTGAAATAGAATAGATTTCTGACTTCAATATATTCAATATATTGTAGTCAGTTGGGGGTTGGTCTCTTTCTTCAGGCAGCGGCTGACAGAATGAGAGGGCACAGCCTTAAGGGAAATTTAGGTTGGATGTTAGGAAAAAGTTTTTTACTGAAAGAGTGATAAAGTACTGGAATCATCTGCCCAGGGAGGGGGTGGAGTCACCATTCCTGGATGTGTTTAAGAAAAGATTGGATGTGGCACTCAGTGCCATGGTCTAGTTGAGGTGTTGGGGCATGGGTTGGACTCGATGATCTTAAAGGTCTCTTCCAACCCAGTGATTCTGTCTGAGTAGAAAATGTCTAATTCCAAGGATTTCCTCATTTTGCTCTCTTTCCCATTTGAAGATTGCCCAGCTTCCAGGGTTTTCCTCTGAAAGGAGCTGCAAACAAACTGCAATATTACCCTCAGGTGAGAGGAAAACACTGTGGGTTGTAGCAGCTCAGTGTTGTGTGTGCAGGGACCCTCAAGGAAAAGTGAGAGAAAGTGAGACTTTGTCTTTCATGGTTTTAAGACTTCCTGAGGCAGCAGTGAGAGTTCAGTATTAATGGCTTTTTTTTCTGCTTAATTTAACCTCTTGCTTTTTAAATCTCCCCAAGCTTCTCTTCAAGTCTTGTAACCCATAACCTACTACATCACCCCATGCATAATTACAAAGGGATTTTGGCTGTGTTGTTAAAAGTGTAGATTAATGAGGGTGATGTAAGATACCATCAGAGCATCCCAAAGTCAAACATCCGTTATTTTTATTTCTCTTGATAAAATCTTCAAAACTGGGCCAAAACTGGCTTTGTTCACTTTTTTTTCCCTCAAAGCCCCCTGAGCTATCTTCCCTTCCAGATCCTCCTAATCCAATTCCTGAAATGTCAGTGTACATCCAGCATATTTCCATGACTTAATTGTTGAAACTTCAATATTCATCCAGCATAATTCCATTACTTCATTTCTTACCCCTTGT
Source organism: Drymodes brunneopygia (assembly GCA_013400955.1). Classification (NCBI taxonomy): domain Eukaryota; kingdom Metazoa; phylum Chordata; class Aves; order Passeriformes; family Petroicidae; genus Drymodes; species Drymodes brunneopygia. The sequence continues at coordinate 4,675 of VZTZ01034818.1, forward strand.
AGTTAGAAAAGAAACAAACCAAGGTGGGCCAGGCCAGTTAAAGAGGTCTGAGGCTGTGTTTTTGGGGAGAAATTCCTGGACCTCTGGAAGTCTTTCTCCCTCACCAACAGCTGGGTTATTTTCATCCTTTCCAGGGTCTCTGGTAGATTTGGGGTGAGCAGAGAGTTTGGGTGAGAGAGAGCTGATTTTGAGTTTACTTGAGCATAAGAGGTCACTTTTACAGGCTTTGAGGCAGGTTGAGTGAGGTCCCAGGTGCAGATTGTTAGCTTGGGTTCATTTAGGAATACAGGAGGTAGAGAAGGGATGTCCTACCCTGTAAAATGTGAGTGTTTGGAGAGCAGGGAGAGTGAGGTGTGAGTTTTGGGAGGGGGATGGATCTGAGCCTGGCTTTGTGCAGGTGGTGGGTGCATGAGTCTGGGGAAGAATGGGCTGAGATGCCAACCAGAACTTCAGTCCTGTGGCTGAAACTTGGCCTTTTGTTGGCCTCTGGCGTGCCAAGCCAGGGCCAGAATTCCCCTTTGGAGCTGTGGTGTGACAGGAATCAATAAACAATCAACACCAGCCTGGGTTTCCCAACAATGGCAGTGGGCTTGTCATGCCAGGGCTGGCAGCAAACCCTCCCACAGGATCTCTCAGGAAGGCAGCCAGCTCAGCTTGCTGGAGACTGTGTTTGCTCCCGTGCTGTGCATGAAAGGGTTGTTATTCCTTAGGAACAAAAAAAGCCCAGGAAAGGTTGTTTGTCTTGTGAGGGAGGTGCTTTTCTGTGTGACACCTTGGTGTGGAGCTGCTCTCCTCATGCAGGGCAGAGGCACTGGAAGTTGTGATCCAAAAGCAGCTGGAATAGGAGATCTGGCTTTTTGCAGCCTGACTTCTCTTTCCTCCCTTTGCCCTTTTTTTGGCTCTTCTCTTTTCCCTGAGCAGAACCAGCTGTGGTTTTTCCTGTCTAGAGGGTGATACTCGAAGACGAACCACTCCTGACTTTGCTCCCAGCTCTCTGGAGGCTGTGCCATGTTCTGTGTGACTTCTCTTAGGGAGCTGTGGGGCAGCCAGGGCAGAGCTGTGTGGGTCAGCAGCATTGCAGAGCTGGCAGCCCTCAGGATGGATTAGGGGGCTGCCCACCCCAGTGCTCATTTTGATGAGGTGGGCTCCTGGCTCCCATTGTTTGTGGCTGCAGGGAGCTTTCCAGCCATTGTTCTCCAGCTTTTCTCTTTATTCCATCAGCATTCCATGCTCACATCAGCTGCTGCTGTCCCACTGGACTCACATTCTGAGTTTCAGGGCAGCTGAGGGGAGTGTGGAGCTGTTTGCAGAGGGATCTGGTGAGGAGTGTGACAGGAGCAGCCTGAGCTGGCCAAACCCTTGACACTGACACCAGGAGCAGGCTGAATTTGCCTTTGGAGCAGTGCAGGCTCCAGCTTGTTCATCTGAACCCTGAGAGTCCCTTGGCTTCTGCCTGACCTGCAGTTCCTGAGTGTTGGGAGAGCTTGGACCTGTTGTGGTTGCATTCCTCATCTTCCTCCTCCGTAGCAGCCGCTGTGGCTGTGATTCCCTCAGCAGTGGCAGTTTAGTTCCAAACCAAGTCCTGTCCCACTTTACAGTGGTTTATGTGTCACCTTTGGTTTGGGAACCCTTAATCTGGGACAGAGTGGAAGTTGTGACCAAAAAACTTTCAAAACCATGCACATAAATGAGTGGCTGCAGTGTGCCTACTGGAATTCTCCTTCCTGGGAAGCCTTGCCCTTTCCTCTCTCCTAAATCCTGTTTTGTCCCCACAGTTCTGGGGTTCTGCTGTCTGTCCTTCCAAGACAAGAGGTGCATTTTCGCGGTCCCTTCTCAAACATTTGGGTTTTTTTCTTAATTTTTTCTTAAAGCCTGGCAGATTTGGGGTCTTGCTGTGGGCACTGGGAAAGCTTTCAGGTTAGTCATTAACCAGTTCTCCAGAAAAACCAGGCCCCACACTTTCTGAAATAAATCCTTTTTGAGGCAATGCATGCCTGACTGGGAATAAACCAGGTACACATCCTCAGCAAGTCACCTTTCAGCATGAGTGGAGTTAGATGTGCTAGAACTGGACTGGTTTGCACTTAAAAAGGGGACAGGTGGCCTGAAAGGAGTTTGTGCCTATTGCAAATCCTTTGGGATGTTTGAAAGTCTCTTTGGATGGCTTGAAATTCTTAATTTCTGTGTTATCAAACGGATTCTCTCAAACCCGTTGGTACAAATACATCAGAAAGGGAATTATCTTCAACAACAGGAAATGGTTCAGGAGAGCAAGCAGTTGTGGCTTGATAACTGACTCCATCTGTTGGACACTGTAGGTGATTCCTGTAACTGCAGGAATTGGCCTGGAATGTTTTCTGGTGATTGCAAATGTAACACTGGGAATGACAAGCAGAACAATATCATCTGCACCTGAAGAACAAAGAAATCAGCAAGTAAAGGATATGTTGACCTCCTAATTGTATGTTTGCATCAGTTCTTAATCTCCAGCCATAAGCGGGAGACTTTCATCAGGCTCACTTCAGAGACTCTGGGCTTTCCCAATGACTTGTGCTTGGAAAGAAATGTATTCCAGCATACAAGGTGATGGATGAGGAGGAGAATAAAACAGGAATGAGGCAATGGACTCTGTCATATCACAGAAATTGTATCAAGGGTGAGGAAAAAGAGATCATTTACATTCAGGGCTTGAAGTTCTCACTAAAAGGTCATTAATAAGGGAGAAAACACCTGAAATTTAGTGTCTGAATTCCAAGCAAGGGCTTGGGTCACACACCTGCCTGACCATGAGCTTGGGATAGGGGGAGAACTCCCAGGTCACAGCTGATAACCCTGCCACTGATGTGACACTGGGATTAAATAAATCATGGAGAAACACCTCTTTTGCTACTGTGGGCAACCTTTGTTTTTCTGACCTGGCTGGTGGGAAGTCCCTGAAAATCTCTTTGCTGATGATTTGTTCTGTTTTCTGCTGGCTTAGCTGAGTGTGAGTAATGCCAGGGGTGAGCTCCATGGCGAGTATCCCTTGAGCTGTGGGGGACTGTAAGCAGGAGCTCCCCTCTCCCACAAAACTTGCTGAGAAAGTGCCTTGTTCCCTTTCAGGACATGCTCTCAACTCGCTTTTCTTTTTGCTCAGGGTCTCAACTTGCTTTTGTTTTGGCTCAGGGTCCTCCAGCAGCCGCCACCCCAACCAGGTGACCCCGAAGAAGAGCGGCCTGAAGAACGGGCAGATGAAGAGCAAGGATGACGAGTGCTTCGGGGACGACATCGACGAGATCCCGGACACGGATTTCGATTTTGAGGGCAACCTGGCCCTTTTTGACAAGGCAGCTGTGTTTGAGGAGATCGAGACCTACGAGAGGAGGAGCGGCACCCGCTCCCGAGGGACGCCCAGCGAGAAACCCGCCCGCTACCGGCACGACGAGAACATCCTGGAGTCGGAGCCCATCGTCTACAGGAGGATCGTGGTGCCCCAGAACCCCAACAAAGAATTCTGCACAGGTATGGCCCCTCCCTTCCTGATGAGGACCCAAACTGCTGCTTTTGTGGGGCACACACGCTGGGGTTTTGCTCCAAGGGGTCAGCTTAAGGTGGTCCAAGCAAGGGCGTTGTTCACGTAAGGCTGGATTTGTGTCTACGCAGAGCCTTTATTTGCAGTGTTTCTGAGATAAATACTCAGAGAGGGCAGCAAGGCGAATGTTGCTCCAGCAGGGAACAAAGCTGATGGTTGGGAACTTAGTTAAGAGGTGTTTGAATCCTTGCTTTGATTTCAGTAGCCTGGTGAACCCACATGGATTCGATTGCTGGCTCTGGAGAAGGACAGAGGAATGGGCTCACAATTTGTGCTTTCGTGGTTTCAGGAGATTTCCTGTGCTTCTGGCACTCCTTGGGTCGTAGTTCTCCATGTCTTCATGGGTTTAAATATAGTTCATGTCACAAGAACTTAGGGCATATTCAGCTCCAAATTCCAGGTTACTTTAGTCTCCTGCCTTTGATTTTAAGCACTTGCAAAATGTAGGAGTGAAGGGAATTTGGCATTCCAGGAACGTTTCTTTCCCACATCGGAATAAAATCAGCTGCCAGCTCTTCTTGCAGGGACACAAACCAACTGATATCCTGGTGGCCCAAGCAGAAGTGTGAGCAGCTCCTTGGGCTGTCATTCTTCTTCTGCCTGGAAACTCCATCTGGGGTGTGAAATGCTTCAGGGGAGGAAGCTGATGGATTTGTAATGATGTTCTGCTTTTCAGTTTTGAAAAGTCTTTTTTGTTTAATGGTTCTGATGTGTAACAATGTCCTAGTTCTCCATTTCTGTCATTCTTCTTCTTATTGTCCCATTCTGCTCTGGGGTGAGAGGAAAACACAGTGGGTTGTAGCAGCTCAGTGTTGTGTTTGCAAGGATCCTTGAGGAAGAGTGAAAGAAACATGCAATGTGACTTTGTCTTTCACAATTTTAAGACTTTTCTGAGGCAGCAGTGAGAGTTCAGTATTAATGGCCTTTTTTTCTGCTTAATTTAACCTCTTGCTTTTTAAATCTCCCCAAGGTTTCAGCATCTCACTGTGTGCTGTGTGAAGAAGCACCTCTTCATTTTCTGTGTGGTTTCTTGTCTATTTTGTGAGGTTTTTTTTCAAACTTCCTACTTGTCAATCCATCTTCCAGCTGGCTTGTTTGAGAGGAGACAGGGCCTCTGTGGATGTCTAGTCTGAAACAAAAGCTAAGCCAGTGTTGGCAGCCAAATCTGGGCAGGATGGCTGACAGGGGATTCTAGCAGCAGAATTCCAGGGAGGAAAACTGCCATGCTATGAGCAGCAGTGAGTAAATCCAGGGGTGGAGGTGCAATCCTCCATCCTTCCCTCTGGAATTCCTGCTTTGCAGCGTGCTGAGGGGAGCCTGGGGAAAGGAAAAGGGTCTTGTTTTGCTCCCTGCCCAGGGGAGGGTGGTCAGTGACTCCCCTTGGGCCTTGTGGGGTCTGGCTGGCCTCATTAGCTGCTCTTGGCTAATTAGTGTTCCCTGGGAATTGTGGGTTTGTTTGGAAGAGTTGTGGGTTTGTTTGGAGAGTTGTGGGTTTGTTTGGAGAGTTGTGAGTTTGTTTGGAAGAAAGGCTGGTGTGTCACACCAGAGGAGTGTCCCAGGTCTGTGCCTCGGGCTGTTTTCCCACAGAGGGTGACTTCCTCTGTGTCCACTGAGGAAGTCTCCTCTTGCTCAGGGGGTGCTGCTGGCCATGCAGAGAGGCTCTTGTAAACAGTTGTGAGTTGCCTGCTATTCCTGGCACTCAGAGGGACACTGTGCCTGGAGTAAGGATGGGCTTCCCTTGGAAAAAACTCATCCCAATGCCTTTGTTTAGCAGCTGGAAGGGGGATGCTGAGCTGTAGGCAGCCTGCCTCTCAATGGCTCAAAGAGCAGCTGCTGTGATTAAATGAGCTCCAAGAGCTCCAAAAGTCTTGATTTTGGATGTGTCTGTGGTTCTCCCTCCTGAGTTCTTTCTGGTTTCCTAAGGGAAGCTCTCCTAGCAAAAAGCACTTCCTAGTTATGACAAAGCACTTCTTTCTCCTGTTTTTTTTTTTACCCTGGGCCAATCTGAGAGATGATTGTGTTAATAGAGCCCTGACTGAGACAGTGATTCTCTGTCTGCTGCAACAGCACAAAACTGATGCTGGAGATTGGCAGGCAGTTAATATCCACTCTTGGCCCTGTGGGATCCCTGTCTGTGCTTCCCTGCCTGCCTTTTTATGCCATGGAGGCAGGGAATAACCAGGAGGGTGCAGAGGTGAAACCGACCTGCTGATGTCAGTTTTGAGTCAGTCTTTGGAGTTCCCCAAAAGACTCGTCTGCAGGGATTTTATTGCTGACTGAAATAACTTGGAGTGTGTGGGATAAACACTTCAGTCCACTGGGATGCTTTTCTCAGAGCTGGGTTTGTGGAGCCAGGCTGTCAGATAGACACAACCCTGTGTTTTAGGAGCAAGCAGGGAGTGAACGAGGTGGGAATCTGTTCCAACCAAAAATGGAAGCCAGGAGCTAATGGAGCTTACCAGGTTTTTGGTTGTGGCTGAGCTGAGGCCTCCACATGTGAATCCCTCCTGAATACACCTTTAGTCTTCACTGGTCTGGGCTGGCTGCTGTTGATGTGTCTCTTTCTTTACTGGGAAATGCAACTATTCAGCCAAACCTGCCTCCCTGGTAAGGCTGATCCTTGCATGAGGTGTGAGCTGCCTTTTTCTGCTTCCAGAGAATTTAAATGTGTGCTGGCTCAGGTCTGTTCCTCCTGTTGGCACTGAAACTGCTGTGTTTGAACATCTCTGTGTTCTGGGACCTTCAGCAAAGCCAACATCGTGCAGGAGTGTTGGAGCTCAGAGGAATTTGCAGCAGGCTCTGTGCTTCACACAACCCTTTTTCCTCACAACAAGGAAATGGTGAAAGAAACCAGGAGCAGGCAGAGCTTTGTGCCAGGATCAGAGCTCAGACCTGAGGCTGGGTGTGCTCTGGGAGGGCGATGCCCACAGCGTGGCTTTTCCTTTGCAGTGCGCTGTCCTTGACTGACTTTTCTCCTCTTTTAGCTCTTCAGTGGCTGGATGTGAATGTTGAATGTGTGAGGAGTTGTGGGCTGCTGTGAGGAGAGTGCAAATCCAGTTGGCTTCAGGAGCCAACAAAGTGGGCATGGGACAGAGTCCCTTTGTCCCTCTGGCAGGTTTTTTTTTGCCCAGCTGGAGGGAATTGTGCACTAATGGAAGGTCAGCCAGAACTCCCACGGGATCTGCCATAATTAAAAATAATGATGATTAACAAAAGCAGCCCTTAAGGGTGTGGAGAAAACCACAGGTGTTTGAGGGGAAGTAAATGTGTTTTGCTGAGCCTGCAGGCCCGGTGGGTCCAGCTTTACAGCCAGAAGGCAGCAGGGAATGTCCTGAGTGCCAGCTGTGGACAGGAGTTCCAGAGCAGTGAGACTGTCACACCGTGAGGCTCTGAGACCTGGAATTATTCATTGCCAAAGGAAAGAGTTAATGATGTTAGGTCTGGTTCTATCTGATCCATTCCTGTAGCTTGCCTGGATTTATTGTAGCAGAGAACTGGAACTAGAGAGCTGCTGAAATAGCCAAGGGAAAAAGATGGGACTCAACACCTTAGCCCCGAGCTCCTCTGTCATCAAGCCTCTTCTTTTTCCCTGCCACTGCAAGCTGGGGAGCATTTTGGGCATCGCAGCAGCATTACAGGGCTTGTTTGGGGAAAAACTCCTAATTCTTTAACTTCTGGAGAGTTACTCAGCCCTTCTGCTGGCCTAGGATGTTTTTATCCACCCAGTGTCACTCTGCGTGTCACAAAACTGTTCAGTCTATATCTGCCTTATAGGTTGGTTTGTTTTTTTTTGTCCCAGGCAACTGTAAAATACATTTATTTAATATTAAAAGGCCTGGGCTAATTTATTTTATTGCCTTCATTAGCGAACAATAAAGATGCCCTGTCCAACCCAAACATAATTAAAGTTGGCAGGGCTTCAGTTTTGTGGCAGTGGTGTTATTGTTTGTGGGTTTACACGTCGCCTCCTCGACTGCTCTGTGCCAGAGTTTGTTTAACTCCCTGGGCCTGCTTTTGAGGAGCCAGTCTGACTGGTTGGACCTTGCGTGAGGGCGAAGAAGGGAAGTTCTCTTGGCATTTCAGGCTGCTCCTGAGAGGGAGCAATTAGGCCAGGCTGGCGTGCTAAATGCCAGTTCCTCACTGTGACTCCCAGTAACCCCCTGGGATTAACCCACTGGTGGCAGCCAGCCCGTGGAAAATGCAGTTTTCCTAAAGCTGCTGCTTGAGGGGAGGATGTGGAGGGAGAAGATCTGTGCTGAATTGGGTGCATTCAGATTATCTGGTTTGTCCTTCTAGTTCGGGGAGTCGGTGCAGAATTTAGGCAGGGAATCCGTGCCTGGTTCAGATGGAGCAAGAGGAGAGTTTGGGAGCTCCCTTTTTTGGGGTCAGCAGATGATGCTGGGAGAGATCCCGACCTCGGGTCGCTCATTCCAGATCTTCTCTGAAGCTTGAGAAACAAGATGTGGTGGCAGAGCAGTTGTGTGAAGGCTGTGGGGGGTTTCAGCACTGCTGATAACATGGTGCCACTCCAGACTGTGGTGGCAGCACCTCCCTGGGATGGTCACCTTCTGTAAAGTCAGGGGACTGTGTGCTGCTGCTGCTGCTGGCACCGGGGATGTGGGGCCTGTCCCTCTGTCTGTCAGTGCCTGCAGCTGCTCCATCTCCTCCAGCTGGGCAGAAGCTGGAGCCAAAGGCTGGGCTTGAACCAAAGGCTGGGCTTGACCACACACCTGCCTTTTCAAAGTTCACCTGCAAAGTGTCGCCCTGCTTTTTGCAGGGTTCCATGTTCGTCATTTTGTAGTAGAAGTTCCCATGCATTTTCTATAAACATAGTCTTTGTTTTCCTAACTTGCCAAGATGGTTTTGAACTCTTAGATTGTTTTTCATTCCTTTCCCCTAAGGCAAGAGAGATGATTGACCATGTCTTTATCCTGTGAACTTATAGAGATGTTAACCTCTTTCACCAATCCATGATTGTCTTAAGAAAGATAAAAATATGAGAGAATAAAGAAGGGCAGGCCCTTTTTGGTGGTCCTGCCTGGTGGTTCAGATGGCTGCTCTGAAGCCTGAGTGTTTCTTTCGTAGCCAGCAGTGCATCAAGAAAGAACCAAGAGCAAAAGATCCTGGTTCAATTCCCTGTTCAGTTCTGAAATAGGTCGTACCAGATGTGTCCACTACCCCAAGGTACCGCTTGGCTCTGTAATCTGTCAGTTTGTGTTGCCTTTTTGATCATTCCAGCTGGATTTATGCTGGAATAAAGTGACTGTGGAACCATGAGTCTAGGGACAGAACTGCAGCAGAACCTGCCTTTGTTTTGGTGCTTTAAGAGAAAGCTGTTTAATTACCTAAATGGCTCTGCAAGAAACCCAAGAGTCCTCCTGCTCAGCCTTGCTTTTCCCTCCTGGGTACCAGGGTGCGTGGCACAGCTGGAATTCCTTGGATTCTGTTGGAATTCCTTGGAAGAGAAGGAGCTGAGAGCTTCTCCTGTGTTCCAGCTCTGTGGCCATCCCGTTTGGGAAGGGAATTAATTAATTAGTGCTGCTTCTTAGCTGGGAGGTGGCTGAGGACACCCAGGCCTTGCAGGATGCTGCAAGGGGAGAACAGAGCGGGTTTCTAATTTCACACAGTGGAAATCCTGAACACTGAGTGAAGGACTTCAGATCAGGATCACTTTGGAGAAAAGTCAGAATGAAGAGGCTGTTTGCTGTGGCTGGAGACACTCTGGGAGATGTTGTTTGGGTATTAGGAGGGAATCCTTCCCTGTGAGGGTGGGGAGGGGCTTGCGTGACATGGGTCGGGCGGTGACTGCTGTGGGCACAGGGCAGGGCGTGGCTGCTGGGACAGCCCCGGGGTTATTGCTGCTGGCCCTGCAGTGCTCAGCTGTTATCAGCAGCCTGGCACGGCTGATAAGGTGGCTGCTGGCCTTTCCCAGGAGCCTGGGAGCAGAGGTCACCTCATCGGGTCAAGTGCTGGGACACGCTGGGCCCTTTCTATCTGCAGAAGTCCAGGGGGACTCAGCAGCGTCTGCTGTGCTGCATTTTGCTGTCGCCCTGCAGGGACGGCTCTGGGCTGGCTGTGACAGCCCCAGGATGTGCAGAAGCTCCCGTTTCTGCTCGGTGGGTGGTGCCTGGGGCACCCTGGGGAAATGCAGCGGCGCAAAAAATTCCTCAGAGCTCAAATCGAGCTGCTCTTCTCGTTTGCACATGGCCCTCGCCTGTGGGAGCTGGTTCTGGTGGCGTTTGCTGCTTGCAGAGGAGCCCAGGCCCACGAGGAGTGGCTGGGTTGCCTCCAGCTGGGCTGCCAGGAGCACCCTGAGGGCCACTGTCACCTCCTGCTCAGAGGCAGAGGGGCCAAGGGGGGTGTGAGGGTGAGCCAGGGGTGCTGAGCACTGGGGGAGCTGAGAGGAGAGGAGTCGATGGAGGGGCTGAGTTCACACTTTTGTGTTTGCTGCAGCAGGCATTGTTTTAATCCTGGCCCTTTCTGCTCCGTGGTGCCTGACTCCTGTCACCTCCCGTGCCTGTCCCAGAGTGGGAGCTGGCTGCTGGATTCTGCTGGGATTCCTTGGAAGAGAAGGAGCTGAGAGCTTCTCCTGTGCTCCAGCTCTGTGACCATCCCGTTTGGGAAGGGAATTAATTAATTAATTAGTGCTGCTCCTTAGCTGGGAGGTGGCTGAGGACACCCAGGCCTTGCAGGATGCTGCAAGGGGAGAACAGAGCCTGGTTCTGATCCCACACAGTGGAAATCCTGAACACTGAGTGAAGGACTTCAGAATCACTTTGGAGAAAAGTCAGAATGAAGAGGCTGTTTGCTGTGGCTGGAGACACTCTGGGAGATGTTGTTTGGGTATTAGGAGGAAATCCTTCCCTGTGAGGGTGGGGAGGGGCCCAGAGAAGCTGTGGCTGTCCCTGGATCCCTGGAAGTGTCCTGGAAGGCCAGGCTGGACAGTTCCCATCACTTCACAAAACCTCTCTTGTTTCTTTTCTCTTGATCCATATGCTGGAGCATTTCCCAGCTGGCTCTCCAAAACACCTGGGAAGTGTTTTTCTGCAGATTTACTCTTTGATCATTTCCCTGCTGCCCTTCTGGCATGGGGACACCCAGCAAATGTGGGAATGGCTTGTTTTGCTGTGATCGGGGGGATTTTGGGGACCAGTGTCAGGAATTTAAACACTTCCTGACTTTTTTTGGTGAGAAATCCACTTCACAGCTGCTCTTCTGACCTTCACAGTGCTCAGGAGCACTTCATAGTGGGTTAAAGCACTGGTGGCCTGGAGAGCATCAAGAAAAACCTTAATATTCCACCTATGAGTCCCAAAGGCCTTCTCAGCCCATGTGTTGCTAAAATTTCCTGCTGAATTTTGTTGGTGGGAGTGTTATTTTAAGCCAGCAGTTGTGTTTGGCTGTGTCTGCTTCGCTAAGAATAATTTGGATTCATTTGGTGGCCTCGGAAGGAACGTGGGTGAGCAGCTAAGGAGCCTTTTCACTGTCACTGTCTGTGGGTGTCTGACTGTCCCTGTTTGTGTCCCCCAGACTCGGGGCTGGTTGTCCCCAGCGTGTCCTACGAGCTGCACAAGAAGCTGCTGGCGGTGGCGGAGAAGCACGGGCTGACCCTGGAGAGGAGGCTGGAGATGACAGGGGTGTGTGTCAGCCAGATGGCCCTGAGCCTCCTGGGGGGGCCCAACAGGTACAGGGGTGCCTCTGGGGGGAGGGGAGGGGCTCACAGGGTCCCTCTCAGCTCACCCCACGAGCAGAGCTGAGATTTTCCTTCCTCCTTACTGGGAGTTTTTCAGAGAGCTGAGGTGGGTGAAGCGTCTGCAGAATATGTGATTGCCCGGCTGCTCTGGGCAATCTGTGCCAGCCCCACAGGGAAGAATTTCTTCCATGTATTTACCCTAAATCTCCCCTCTTTAAGTTCCTGATGAAGGGTCCCTCTCTGGTTTCCTTGTAGGCCCCTTCAGGTTATTTCAACCTTCTTTTCCCCTTCCCTTCAGGACTTCCCTGTATCCACAGCTGAGAGCACAAGGTGCCAGGGTCTCTGGCTGTAGGAGAAAGCTTCTCATCCTTTCTGCACAGAAATGAACCTTCCCTTTGCTGTTTTGGCACGTTCCAGTTTTGTGAGGTCCATAAAAGCAGCAGGCAGCCCATGGGAACAGCACTGCATGGATTTTTGCAAGGCTAACTCAGCTTTCCAGGCGTCTGCAGCTCACCTGAGCACATCCTGCTGTTTGCAGCAGCTCTGGAGTGCTCTCAGTGCCTTTTGCAGGAGCATTGGCGCTGACTCCTGGAGAGCTCTGCTCCCTGCCGGTGTTTCTGTGGCTGTTGCTGTGGGCAGGAGCTGCACCTGTGTTTTTGTGCTGCTCCAGATTGTTTGCTCTCAAAATGAAAGGTTACCCTGCAGTCTCCATCTGCTTATTTTTACCAGAACCTGATCACTCGATGGAGGCAGGTGAATTTGCTGCTGCAAGCCCTGATGGCCTCCAGGCCAAATGGACTTTGTTGATGAAGCATAGGGAGTAGCAATCATTCTTTCTTCTTTTTTAATTGTGACTCTTCTGATGGGGAAACTCACCCCAAATTTTTAGCTTTCTTCTACAATCAGAGACCTTGTTTCTCTCTCAGCTGTGGGTACAGGGAACTCCTGAAGGAAAGGGGAAGAGAAGGTTGGAACAACCTTCAAGTATCTGAAGGAGCCTACAAGGGAACCAGAGAGGGACTCTTCATCAGGAACTTTAAGAGGGGGAATTTAGATTAAATATGTGTAAGAAATCCTTCCCTGTGAGGGTGCTGAGTCCCTGGCACAGGCTGCCCAGAGAAGCTGTGACTGCCCCATCCCTGTGAGTGTCCAAGGCCAGGGTGGTCGGGGCTTGGAACAAGCTGGGCTAGTGAAAGCTGTCCCTGCCACATGGAACTGGGTGACCTTTAGGGTCCCTTCCACCCAGAGCAATCTGAGATTCTGTGAACCTGCACCTGGAGCAGCGTCTGCACCACAAAAGGATGTGGGTTGCTGCTCAAGAGCAGTGGCAGATTTGCAGAGCACCTGGCAATTTGCATCATACTGAGTTGTTTTTTATTTTGTTTCATGTTCTCACGCAGGAAGAAGGTAAGAGACTTTGGGGTTTGCTCACAGTGCCATTTCCTTGCATGTGTTTCAGACTGAACCCCAAGAACGTGCACCAGCGGCCCACGGTGGCTCTGCTGTGCGGCCCCCACGTGAAGGGGGCACAGGGCATCAGCTGCGGCCGCCACCTCTCCAACCACGATGTGCACGTCATCCTCTTCCTCCCCAACTTCGTCAAGATGCTCGAGTCCATCACCAACGAGCTGAACCTTTTCAGCAAGACACAGGGCCAGCAGGTGTCCAGTGTCAAAGGTGAGCGGCCGAGCAGGGCTGGCTGCTCCGGGGCGGCTCCGGCACGGCCTGCCCGCTGCCCTGGCACCATCTAGTGGCACTGCCACCACGCCTGGGTGGCTGCCTGGGGGACAGCAGGCACTCAGAGCCTGCACAGAGGAGCAGTTGTGCTGCCACAGATGTTTCCTGTGGGAGCAAATCCGGAAGAGCTGCCGTATGGAGCTGTGCTGGTGGGATAAGGGGCTGCCTTGTGCGGCATGTTGGGGCTGGCAGGGAAGGGGTGGCCAGCTGCTGCTGCAAGCCAGGAGCCAGCTCTGCTGAGCCACTTCCAGCAGCTGTCAGGATTCCCATCTCGGCGTTCCCTGGAATAAACAGCTCTTGGGAGAGTGCTGGCTTCTGCTTGGCACTTCAACAGTCGTTTTCCAAGCTGCTTCGTTTGGACTTCTGGGGGGAAACAAACCTGGGAGTTGGGGCTGTGCTGTGCTGACAGAGCTGCTTGGCTGTTATAAAACATTGTAAAAGGTTGGAATAGGTTTTCCAGACAAGCTGGGTCACTGGAAGTGTCCAAGGCCAGGCTGGATGGGGCTTGGAGCACCCTGGGATAGTGGAAGGTGGCCCTGCCCATGGCAGGGGGTGGAATTGGATGGGCTGTAGGGTCCCCATTCCATGATTTTGCACCAAGGGCTTTGTGATCCATCAGGTGAGAGGGGATGCAGCAGGTGTGGGGGATGCAGCAGGTGAGAGGGGATGCAGCAGGTGAGAGGGGATGCAGCAGGTGTGGGGGATGCAGCAGGTG
>VZTZ01034818.1:18590-30732 GCA_013400955.1 Drymodes brunneopygia
CAGCAGTGCAGCACGGTTGGCTCGTTCCAAAAACCTGCCTTATTTTTTCACCTTGTGGAGTAGAAACTGATCCTTCATGATGGACAGAGAGCCCCACTGCTCCCCTGGGCTGCCCGGAGCAGTGAGCTCAGTGGCACTGGGGCTGGATGAGGGTTTGTCACCTGCGGGGCTGGGGATGTCCCCAGAGTGCTGCAGGGCTGTTGAGGATGGGTCTGTGTGGGAGAAGGGCAGCAGTGCCAGCAGGTGAGGCCTGGCCCCAAACCCGCCCGTGGTTTCAGCCGTCTGCGTTTCTTCCAGACCTCCCAGACACCCCGGTCGACCTGGTGATCAACTGCCTGGATTGCCACGAGAACGCCTTTCTGAGGGACCAGCCGTGGTACAAAGCCGTGGTGGACTGGGCCAACCAGAACCGCGCCCCCGTGCTGAGCATAGACCCGCCCATCAGCGAGATGGAGCTGGGCATCGACGCCAAGTGGTCGCTGGCCCTGGGGCTGCCGCTGCCGCTGGGCGAGCGCGCCGGCCGCGTCTACCTCTGTGACATTGGCATCCCCCAGAAGGTCTTTCAGGAGGTGGGCATCAACTACCACTCGCCCTTCGGCTGCAAATTCGTCATCCCCCTGCACTCCACTTAGAGCCCCGCCCCCGGCTCGGGAGGCAGGGAGGAGGAGCTCTGTGAAAACCCAAGCTGTGCGGTGGATCCCGGCTGGTCCGCTCTGGTGAGGCCTTAAAAAAAAAAAGCAAAGATGTGAAGTTCTGGAGGGGTTCGCCTTTCCTGGAAGAAACGCCGTGTATTTAAAAAGAAAAAAAATGGAATAATCATAAAATGAAACAAACAAACAAAAAAAAACAAATGAAAAAAAGAAGAAGAAGGAGGAGGAGGAGGAAGCGAATGTTCCTGCAAAGCTGTTTTCGTTCTCTCGTGCCATGGGATGAAGGAGCGTGCAGGACCATGGTGTCTGTCCCTGGCAAAGGTGGCTGCTGCTGCCCAGCCCTGGCTGGCACGTGGTACAGCGAGGGTGGTTTGGAGCTTTGAGATGTGTTTCTGGTCCTGCTGCGTGGATACTCCCAGCAAGGACGTCCTGGTGGGAACAGCACCCCTTGATTGTGTAGAAATCCCTTGTGTTGAGGGAAAATCTCGTTTGGTTCCCATGTTGTTTTTGAGTGCCCTGTGCCCTGTTTTGTGTTCTGGAAGGCAGCTATGGCTCCCTGTCCTTCCCAGCCCCTCACGGAGAGGGGTCCCTGTGTGGACAGCTCGTGTCAGGAGCCAGGGGCTCACACACGCCCTGGGAACACTGATGCCCTTCCTCAGCTAGGCCTTACTGCTTATGTACTGTTGGCTTTTCTTTGTTCGCTTCGTGGCTGAAGCACAGCTCTGTGGGATGGAGAAAAGAACTTTTCCAGGATCCTCGTGGGGTTTGCGGTTGTTTTCCTTTTGTTCTTTGTTTGTGCTGGCTGCACCAGGGCCGGGGGAGCGGAGCAGGGCAGGGCAGGGTTGCTCTGGGGTTGTTGTGTGGTGCAGGTGATGTTTGGGGGGAGTTCCCCCATTCTTCCAGCACCCCTGCTACATTTGGTATGGTTTGGGAAGCAGCTCAGCTCACAGATCTGTTCATTCCCTTTGGAATCAAAGCTTGTGTGTGTACTGGGAATTGCCCCGAGGAGGGGCTGGGCTCCTGTTTGCTGGCAGGAGAGGGCATGGGGAGGGCTGCTGTGCTCCTGGAGGGCTGGGGCAAGAGTCCTGGGTGGGATTTCCATCAGAAACCTGCCCTGGTGCTGGACTGCTGTCCCATGCCTGGCCAGGAGCGTTGGGTTATCCTTTCCTGTGTTCCTTTTGTTGGCCTTGGAGCAGGGATGAGCTGAGGAACCCCCAGCTCACAGGCTTTGGGAATCTGCTTGGGCATGCACTGTACTGTGCTCTGCATCCCCTGGCAGCTCAGCCAGGGCAGCGCTGCAGCTGCAGGAGGTGCTGCAGGGCTCAGCCAGGGCAGTGCTGCAGCTGCAGGAGGTGCTGCAGGGCCGAGCTGTTCCTCGGGAGGAGCTGGGGGTGTGGGCAGGGCTGGGAGCTCTGCTGCTGCTCTCACACCTTACCCACCCCCAGGGCTCCTGCAGGCTCCTGCACCTCGCACAGCCCTGCTCTGGCAGCAGGGAGAGCTCCAGTTGGTGCCTCTGTCTGGGAGAGCCAGATCTCTTGGGAGGCTGAAGCACAGGGTCCAGTCCAGGGTGGGACCAGTCCAGGGTGGGTCCAGCCCCACGGAGCCGCTCGTGCCCCGAGCTGGGGCTTCAGTCGGGCACTCATCTTCCCCTTTCCTGATAGAACAAAGGCCAGGGCTATCAAAGGAGGAGGGAAGCGCCTTCCCTGCTCAGAAAGAAGCGATTTCTGAGTGTGCTGAGCCGCGGGCTCACGCCGAGGTCTGTCCCCTGCACGTTGCCGTATCTACCTCAGCAGGACCGGGGGCTGTGCCCTGGCTGGCTGCAGCCCTGGTTCCCCTCAGCTGCTCTCGGCCGCTCGGCAGTGCTGGCCTGGGGGCTCTGCCCTCCGTCCTGGGCACAGGGCCGGGTGTGCCCCACGGTTCAGCCCCACCAGGCTGTGCTTCTGACTGGGACAGGACAGCAGCGTGGTGGTTGTTCACAACACAAACACAAGGTTTCCCTCTGCCTTTCTCGTTTTTTTCGGCTGTTCCCTCGCATCTATACCCGGGAGCAGCGGTGGGTTAAAAAGGTTGTTGCTGTAGTCAGTGTTAGCTTTAGTCCCCTTATTTTCATTCTCTTTGCTCAAGACACTCAGTAGGAGACTTGCTGTTTCAATTTCTGCTTTCTGCAGGATTTTCCTGCCCTTTCTGGGTTTGGCTGTTGAACTGTAGGTTGTACACACGGAGCAGGAGCAGGACAGGGATGGCCCAGGGTTGCAGCTGCCCTGCCTGGAAGGCACTGGAGCAGGGGATGGTGTTTTTGCAGGGCTGGAGCTCTGGGAATCACTGAGCCCTGCCTGGTGCCAGCCTTGAAACGGTTCTCTGAGCTGAAGCAAAAAATGAAGTGCCCAGTGTTGCACAACAGGAAGGTTCAGGCCCTGGTGTCAGGAATGGGATTCCCAATCCCAACCTGTGCAGGGTTCAGGGGCTGTGCTCGCTGCCTGCTGGATTTGGGTGTTTGGCTGCACTTCCCCTCACAGGCAGACGTTCCTTGGCTTCACCCACCTGCAATGTGAGGTGTCAGCTCTTCTGGGGCACTCAGAGACCCAGAAGGAGCTCTGGGTGTCCTCACTGCCGTCCCCCACGGTGCCAGAGTGAATTCCAAGAACAGAGCACTGGGGTAGCTGTGTTTGGGGTAGTTCTCCCCCCAGCTGCCCCAGCAGCACAGGAGCTGCCCCGGGCCCGCTGTGCTGACGGGTGACGATCACTGCGCCGTGGCACTGCTTGGTGACCCCCTTTGTGACCTGATGTTTGTAATGACCAATTGCTGCCACTGCGGGGGAACGATGCCCTGAAATAAAGTGCAACTCTTCATGTGTGCTATTGTGTGCAGCTGTTTATTGGTCTGCTCTCCTTCTGGAACCTTCCTGCTTCCCAGGCCACTCCCCCATCCCTGATTCCAGGTCATTTTTCACCATCTCCCTCTTCCTTCGCACAAGAGGCAAAGCCGGGCCAACACCACCCTACACCTGCCTACAAGGGTAGGAAACAATAAGAAACACTTTATTTTAACTTTACAACATATAAATAGACAAATCTGTGCTTTCCAACTGAGCTTTCCTTCCCCCTCCCCAGGGTCCTTGCGGCAGTGCCCCAGCCCCTGTGGACTCGGGGAGGAGAGAGGGGCCGAGCTGCAGAGGCCGGCGGGATCCATCCCAAGGGATCCATCCTGATAGATCCATCCATCCCGAGGGGATCCGTCCCGAGGGGATCCCAGCCGTCATCTGCTGAGGTCCCGGCTGGCGCCACGCCCGCACAGCATCCGCTCCTCTGCCGAGAGCCCGGCAAAGAAGGGGTGCAGCAGGGCCTCGGAGAACGTGATCCGCTGCGAGGGGTCGAACTCCAGCATCCTCCTCATCAGGTCAAAGAGCTGCGCGTGCTCCAGCGAGTCGTGCAGCATGTACGTCTGCCAGGGACAGGGACTCAGCCCCACGGGCTGGGGCAGCCTCCCAGCCCAAATACAGCACCCCCCAGGGCAGCCTCCTAACCCCAAATCCAGCATCCTCCAGGGCAGCTTCCCATCTCAAATACAGCCTCCCATCCCAAATACAGCATCCCCCAGAGCAGCTCCCCATCCCAAATCCAGCATCCCCCAGGGCTGTTTCTCACCCCAAATTCAGCATGCCCTAGGGCAGCCTCCCAGCCCAAATCCAGCATCCCCCAGGGTAGCTCCCCATCCCAAATACAGCATCTTCCACTGCCCTGAGATCCACATGGACTCGGGAACTCTGGGGGCAAGGCTGCTTCCCATCCCAAATCCAGGATCCTCCCCTTTCCCTAATCCCCATCCTGCTTTATATCACTGCAGATGAGAGCTGGGGCTCCCTGCCAAGTGTTTCCAATGGGAATTCCCATCCCTGAGCCCCACACCCCGAGGCATGGGGAGGGAGCAGCACCTACCTGCAGGGGCTTGCAGTTCTCCTGGACATATCTCCCATCGGACGTGTTCTCATCCCACACCAGGTTGCCATTGTGGAAGTATTTTTGCTTCCTGCACAAGGAAGGTGGGGATCAGGCAGGATCTCTCCCTCCCAGCCACATGAGGGTGCCTGGGCTGAGCTCAGGACCAGGCTCTTACCGAGTTTTGTGGACCATGTGAGATGGGAGTGGCCCCAGGATTTTCTCCATCATGACAAGATGCTCACGGTTCTCGTGGGTCTGCAAAGGAACAGAGCAGTGCTGGGTTAGTCAGAGCTTGGGGAGCTGATGACAAAAGCTTTGTCACCTCTGCAGGGACATGGGACAAAGCATTCCACCAGGTCCTATCCAACTCTTTATCTCCTGCTTTTCCTTTTCTTCAGAGAACAGAAATAACTCAAACCCAGAAATGACCTGAACTCAGCCCTTCCAGCTAGGCACTCCTCAAACCAGCCCTTTTCCTGGGCTCATTTCACACTCAGCTTCTCATTTTTAGTGCCTAAGATGTGTTTCCCTCCCCTTCACCTCATTCTGAGCCTTTCTGGACATGAAGGGCTCTGGGGGAAGAACACCAATCCTACCTGGAAGAGCGTGAAGCCGCGGTAATACTCGAACAGAATGCAGCCAGTGCTCCAGACATCACACGGCTGTGCCCAGCCCAGCTCTGCAAGGAAAACCAAATTAACTCCGTGCTCCCACCAAACCCCACCACATTTCTCCTTGTTAAAACCACAGGCAGCTAGAAATGATCTCCCCAAGAGCGGGAGCACTCCCAGGCTGGTTTTCCTCTAGCCTGCACCATCCTGGGGGCAGCTCCTCCCCTGTGCCCCACCCCACCCTGAGACTCCCCAAAAGGTGCATTTCTCACCCAGAATCACTTCTGGGGGACGGTAGTGCCGGGTGGCCACGATGGTGGTGTGGTGCTCGTGGTCGAAGGTGGCGCTGCCGAAGTCGGCCACGCGGATGCTCGTGTTGCGGATGGACTTCTCCTCACAGCTCTGCAGCAAAGCACAGGGCAGGGCTGTGAGAGGGGAGCCAGGAGCTGCTGCTCCTCACAGGGGTGGAACTGTGGAGCTCTGAGGAGAACCAGGAGCTGCTCCTCCTCACAGGGATGGAACTGTGGAGCTCTGAACACCCCAGGGTAGCATTAGGGAAAATCCCTGCAGCCTCTGGGCAGCCTTAAGGCTTTTGGCAGGAAGAAGAAGCCTGACTTCCAGTTTGTCCCCACTGCACAGGCTCTAAAGGCCTGCACAAAACAGGGAAGATCCCATTTGTGCAGGGAGCGAAACACAGCCTGTCCCTGATGCTCCCTGGAACACAACCCACCTTGTTCTCGTTGTACAGAGTGTCAAAATCTGAGTTGACAAACAGGATGTTTTCGGGCTTGAGGTCTGTGTGAGTCAGCTGGTTGTCATGCAGGACTGCACAGAGGGAGGAGGAGAAAATGAAACCTCTCTAAGAACCAGAGATCAGCACCCCCAGAGCTCTGCCCAGCCCGCTGGGGTCACTCACATCTCAGGGCGTGGCACAGCTGGTAGGCCATGTGCCGGATCTGCGGCAGCGGGTACGGCTGGAAGTTGTTCTCCTTCAGGAACTCAAAGGTGTTCTTGCCCAGCAGCTCAAAGGCGATGCACATGTGGCCGTGGAAGTTGAACCAGTCCGACATCAGGACGCACAGGCTGTGCAGGGACAGAGGGGCAGGGCTTACCCACCCTCCTGGGATGCCCAGGACAGCCATCCTGGTGTTCCTGGGCTCAGGAGCACAGCCAGGGAGACTCTTCCTAACCCTAACCCTCCCCAATTCCCATGGGACAGGGCAGCAGAGGAATGGGCCCAGCTCCCCCCACCACCATCCTCATCCCCGTGATGCTCTGGGTACCCTGTGTGTGCACTTACAACTTGTTCTCCTTGTCCTTCTCCTTGATTTTTTTCAGGACATTGATCTCCAGCCTGGCAGCCTCTCGGTATTTCCCGACGTTCTTTATGATTTTCAGCGCCACCTGTGATTTGCCTCTGTGAGGGAGGAGGCAGAAGGATGGAGTCAGAGACAAAACCTGGGCTCAGCCCAAGGGGAGAGAGTTACTGAGGTCATCCCATCACTCCAGGCACGTTCTCACACATCATTTGTCCGAAAAATACTCTGCCAGCCATCGACACTGCTCAGGCAGTGCTTAATTGGCAGTGAGGGGTCACTGCTGGCTGTCACTCCCAAGGGACACTCCTGCCACAGCAGTCCCTCAGCTCCCTGTGACCCCACGGCCACCTCCCCTCTCCAGCCATGCCAGAGATCCCCGGGGACACAGGAGAGCCCTGCAGGGCTCGGGGCCAGACGAGAGGTCAGGAGGGCACAGGGGTCACATGTAACCACAGGGGAGGTTCAAGGAGAGAATGGAGAAGTGCCCTGGCAGATTAGGAGGTCACAGGGGCCACCCCTCAGTGGGAGCTCACTGCAGCACAGCAGCCTTCCATGGCTGGGGCTGGGAGGGTAGCAGGGATACCAGGGAAAAGCCAGAGATCAGGGAAAAGCTGGAGATCAGGGAAAAGCTCTTCCCCAGAGGGTGCTGGGGCACTGCCCAGGCTCCCCAGGGAATGGGAACAGCCCTGAGGTTGCCAGAGCTCCAGGACAATGCTCTCAGGGATGCACAGGCTGGCATTGTTGGGGTGTTGTGCTGGACTTGGATGATTCGTGTGGGTCCCTTCCAGCTCTGGATATTCCCCAATTCTATTCCATGATCCCCTGCTTCCCTTAACCCTGTAAATTCTGGAGGGGGCTGAGGTCTGAGCCAGGCCCCCTCCCCTTGCTCTGAGGAAGGCGGTGACAAACATGAGCCCAGGTGGAACTGCCACGCCTCGGGATGCTCCAGGGAGAGGTGCCCACCTGGCATGGTCCACGCACTCCACCACTTTCCCAAAAGTGCCTTCGCCAAGGCTGCCGACGATTTCATCTAGGAGAGAAAACAGGAGCTGGTGTGACCCTGAGGGGCTCGGCCAGAGCTGGGCTCCTGCAACTGCACAGCAACGAAACATCAAAGCAAACAAAAGAACTGTCTCTCACTGCTACACTCTTTACAGCTCAAGTGTCTACGCTCTGCCTCAGGCAAGTTACTGGTCAGTAAATAAAGCACTAGAAACCCCTCCAGTACAGGACGGGAGATCTGGGCTAACCCGGGGGGGAAAAGTAGAGGTAAAGTTTTACGAAAGGTGGCTGTACATCGCTCTTGAAGCCAATCGCCGATCCTGCACACCAGGTGACCTTCCTTGTCATCTTCCACGCTCCTGCTGCGCTTACTGCTCTGCTGGCTTCTCTGCACTCACCGCCCCCCGGCACCGGGACAGCAGTCAGAGCGGTCATTCAAAGGTTGCAGAGACGACGGGGCGCCCGTGGGTGGATTTTCCAGATCCCAGCATTTCATAAGGCACACAGCATATATAACGATAGGGATATAGTGCAAGGGACACGTCAAGACACAAACTGACTTCAAAACAGAAAAGTCATCAACAGCTAAAAGGTACGGCAAGAAAACTTCTGGCATTGGGCAGGGAAAAATGCCCCCCCTGTTTCAGGATGGGAAGCTCCAGCAGGAAGGTGGCTCG
The DNA here is from genome assembly GCA_013400955.1 of Drymodes brunneopygia. Taxonomy (NCBI): domain Eukaryota; kingdom Metazoa; phylum Chordata; class Aves; order Passeriformes; family Petroicidae; genus Drymodes; species Drymodes brunneopygia. The sequence goes on from VZTZ01034818.1 coordinate 26,789, forward strand.
GTGTGGCACCACCGCTCCCCACAGAGGATGCTGCCAGAGGCCTTGGCCAGCAGAATGTCCCTTCTCTGCTGACCAGTGCTCAGTTTGGACAGGCTGCCCAGTAGAAGCCGCAGTAGCAGTTTTCTCTCTGTGCACCCTGCTCTTTGTGCCTCGGAAAATGCAGCTCCAGCTGCCCACAGCTGGGAGCCAGCCCTTCCCCTCCAGAAAGGGAAATTCCTGCCACACCGATCCTACACCCATGTGCCCAGCTGGCTGCTGACAGACCCGCCTTGCGGGGCCTTTTTAAAGCTGGGAGAGCTTCAGGAACAGGGCAGGTCAATCAACCCCCAGGGAACACTTCAGGCGAGGTCTGAGGTGATGTTCACCCCCTGCTACTGGCAAGCTTCTACTGGAAAACCAGCCCAACACTCCTGCAAGGACCTGGGGTCCACAAAGCGAGCTGCCCTAACTCCTCTCCTTGTTCTAGTCTGCTTTCAAAAGAGCTACAATCCCTGCAGCCAAAGGAATTAATGGAAACCTTGACATTTCCATGCCTGAGCTTCAAACAGGCTTCTCTCCTGTGCCCCCCACCCTCAGCAGATCCAAAATAATGAGATCAAAACTCCCCAAACAATCAGCTGGAACAGAGGGGTGGGAGGAGAGCTGGGACAGCTGTGAGGTGTCGGAGGACTGAGCTCCTGCCAGCCCAGACCCGCACAGTGTCACCACCACACAGCCCTGGCTTCCTCAGCACCGAAATTCCAAACTCAGCTGCAAAGGAGTCCAAAGGAGGAGCTCAGGAGTCCCCAGCCGTGCAGATTATCCAGCTGCTGGGACCAGACCCGGCCATTCAGCTGTGGGAACGTTTCAGGCAAGAGGAGAGTGCTCCTTACAGGGGGAAGAGCTGAGGTGCTCGCTCGGTCTGACACCTCACACCCCTTCCAGGGCATTCCTGGGAGCAGCCCCCCCGCCCAGCTCCAAACACTCCCAGTTAATCTTCCAGTTTTAGGGAGAAGTTTGCGTGCAAGAAGCTGAAATCCAAGAGAGAAGGGGGAAAGAGGACACACGTGTACCCTCGGAAGGCGGGGCTCTCTCTGAGAACTAACAGGGCTTAAAAACAGCTCCGGAGAGCCGGGCTGACAGATCCCACCTGGAAGGGGATCCAGGCACGGAGCCAAACCGAGGAAAGCTGTGCACCAAACCCCCCCAGAAGCAGCAGCAGCAAATCCCTGCTTGCAGATAAAGCGGAGCCATCCGGATCCCTGTGAGCAGGGCTGGCCCTGGGCCAAGGCTCTCCCTCGTCAGCATCACGTGAAGCTCTCCCTGATCCCTTCCCCGGCCCTAAAGAGCACGGCTTAGTTCCCTCACGGATTAAGGCTGCGGGGGTTGGCCCGGTAAAACCCAAACTACGAACTCTCCCCCGCCGAGCACGACACAGATCCGGGACTTCACAACAAACACACAAACGGGCTTCGAGGTACTCACCCGGAGCGCTCAGGGCTGGAAGGAGGCAAGAACGGTTAAAGCCCGAGCTCGCTGTGGATGCTACTCACCGAGGAGGCACTGCTACAAGACCTGCTCCTGCGCCGGCGGCAGTGGTGCGGGTATCTGCGGGGCCGCTGCTGCCTGCCCCGGGAGCGCCGCCAGGGCCGCGGCCGTGCCGGGTAATACTCCTCCCCGAAGGACGGGCTGCGCTCCTCCAGCCTGTAGGCATCGCTGTCCCGCCGGCAGCGCCGCTGGTAAGGCATCCTCTCATGGCTGCGGCACACAGAACAGCGCCCTTAGAGCCTGGCAGCGCCCAAAGTGCTGGAACTTGGGAGTGCTGCAACAGCCCTGCTGAAGCTAAGTCGTGGAATCGTGATATCCCAAGCCTTCGAGGCCTAACTCCTGCATGGGACACCCCAAAAACCCCACCCTGTCTCCTGGGCAGCCTGTTCAGTGCCTGTTTCACCCTCTGGAGAAAAGCACCTTTCCCTAATATCCATTCCAATCCCCCCGACACAGCTCCCTGCTGTACCCTCGTCACCACAGAGAAATTCTCCTGCTCCCACTCCCTGTGGCAGGAGCTTCAAACCCTTCTGTGCCTCAAACTCTGAGCACTGAGGAGAAGTTCTGGAGAGGAAACAGTGAGGAATTCCCAGATTTCAAGGAGCTGGGGGAAAACTGCCCTCTGAGAGCTCCAGCTGGGCTGCCTTGCCTTGTTGGGGACTCCCATCCCTGCAAGTGTCCAAGAACAGGGCTTGGAGCAACCTGGGACAGTGGAAGGTGGCACTGGATGGGCTTTGAGGTCCCTTCCAACCCCTCAATGATTCCACATCACCTGAGCCACCTGTGCCACCACACACACTTGTTTGTCACTGTTCCTCCTCCCTTGGGAAAGTGTCTCATTAGCTCTTAACCAAAATGAGGAGCAGCAGCAGGGCTCTGGTGTCACCCCAGAGGGGACAGGAGGTCCCAAAGCACCAAGGCCTCAGTGTGCACGCAAACACAGAGCAGCTCCACGATCACCAGCAAGAGCCAGGAGGAGAATCTGTCACCGCGCTCCTGCCCCTCCAGCAACAACCTCCCAGGCCACGAAAGGAAAACTTCTGGCCAAACTCTGCATCAGGAAGGGCCAGGAGAGCTCAGAGCAGGCTTGGCTGTGCTGGTATTGACACATAGAGGGTCTGGGTGGGCACATCAGTGATGAGAGCCCCCAAAACACCTTCCCCACCAGATTTCACCTTCACACCCCATTGGGAAAGGAGCTGTGTTTTAGGCAGGAGATGTTGCAATTCTGACATAAAAGCAGCACTTTGGCTGTCCAGTGATAACCCCGGGCACGCTCTGGGCCAGGTTGATGCTGTCACCCAGCAACGGCTTTGCCAGGCGAGACCTTCAGCCTGGAAATGGGGAATTCTGCTGTTTGCATCTCTCTGCCCTGGCAGCAACCAGCTCATCCCAGAGTGGGTCAGAACCCCACGCTGGGCACTGCTGGGGTACCCAAAACACAACCCCACGGCTCTGCCCAGCATCGATCCACACACACTTTGCTCTACACTTTGCATGGACACAGGAGGCAGAAAAAAAACACTCGAAGGACTCAATCTCCTCAAAGAGGCTGAGACTAAAGGGATAAGGCTGCTTCCACCCTGCAAAAGCCTGTTTTCATCCAAATCTGTCCCAAATTACCCATCAGATGGAAAAAAACAAAACGGAAAAGCCTGTTGCGCGTGCCAGCTCTATTTCACAATCTGCCTCCTCCAAGTAAACAAAAGCCAGGCTGGGGAGAGAAATTAATCTGGAGAGCACTTCAGGAATTTAAAGATGAGCTCAGCTCCTGCCTGGCTGCACCTGCCCAGTCCAACCAGTGAACCACACCAGCCCCAGCACCGCCAGCCCACAGGCTCCGGCCTCTGTTCCAGAACCCTCCTCTCATCAGAGGCATCATCCCGCTTCCAGCCCCTGATTGTCCCTGTGGAAACGCGGGACAAAGAGAGGATCAAAGGCAAAATCCCGAACAGAAGCAGCAGAGATCAGTTAGCGGCTGGATCCCTTAGCCAGGACCCTTTCCGAGGTGAGGCAGGAGTGCGGCTGCTTTAAATCTGATTTTAATCCTGTCAGAGAGAGGCGGGCTGTCAGGAAAGGCTTTAATGCCTCTGCAGCGTGGAACCGTGATTCCAGGGCAGACTGTTCCCTCCTTAGCATGACAGCCATGAGTCTGGGAAGAACTTCAGCGTGGCAGAGAAGACACACACACACACATACACACACACACACAAGTAAGCCCTTCACTTCCATCCCCGGGATTTATGGGTTTAAGGCTTGATCTGCGGCCAGGAGCCGGGCTCAGCACGGCCGTTTTAAGGGGATAACCCCGCTCCTACCTCCTGGATCGCGACCGCCGGGAGAGGTCCCTGCGGGGCGGGTAGCGCAGCCTGCCCTCGTACTCCCTGCTCCGCGACCGCCGCCGTTTCCACCGGTGC
>VZTZ01034830.1:0-25110 GCA_013400955.1 Drymodes brunneopygia
ATAGCTGACAGTATCTTTAAAAGTGGGGGCTTTTTTATATTAAAGATGAACACAGCAGTACCAAAACAACGTTGAATGGAAATAAGCCATGCTCTAAAACCAGCAGCACTATCGTATTTTTGAAAGAGATTTATGTGACTGTGCCTATGCAGTGCACAAAAGGACTGTTACAGGATGGCAAGGCTGGTTTTTCACAGCCTTCAGGCTGCAAGCCATGCTGCAGTCTGTGTCCACCATTCAGCAGCAAGAAATATCCAGAGGAATTAGTAATAAAGAAGGCGGCTCTGGTTGCCCTTATGCCCTCCAGGAAATGTACCTGGGAGCAGCGTTTGCAATGAAACTTTCAATATATTGTGCATGTGCTTAACAAAATCTCTACTAGTCCATGCCAGAGTGACTACAATACCTCTTCTTATTTCATTTTGATGAAGTCATTTCCTATGAAAGATGTCAGCAAGGCATAATTCTGCACAGCACAGTGGTGTCTTCTCTGGGAACACCTACATCTTCCCTGATTTCTGATGTTTTCTATTTCTAGTACTTCCAGAAACACACTAAAAGACTGAAGTGTTTTTATTTTTCTACCAAGCTATTGAAAACCCCACAGCCCTTACAAAGGATAAGGGAAGATCTGTGCATATCTGTGTTGAAGTTGATCTGTGTTGGTTGACCATGTGTTCTTTTTGTTTTATAGTATTACCAGTTAAAAACCCTTCGCTAAATGTAATGAGTCACTTTCTTATTTCTAGAAATACAAGGCTTCACTGACTAAGGAAAAAAAATCATGAGGAATCCTATTTTACAGCAAAAACTTTAATGCTTATTTAATAAGCAAATTTATTGCAGTTTGTGGTTTTCATTTCCTCACAAAAACCACCAGCAGAACAGATCTTCTCAATCAAATGCAATCTTGGCCCTGCTCCACCTTCCCATTAAGAGTGATTTATGAGCTAGTGCTGAAAAAATAAACCTGATTTACTTTAAATAGAAAGAGAACAGAAAATAAAGGCAGCTGAAATATTTCAGGTGCTGAAAAAGAAGGCTGAGGAGCTGAATTTTAATACTGAGTAAGTGATCTGGAGCACAGCTAGTGCATCTTCCTAAATACAGTGGTGCTTGCTGTGCAAAGGCTTTCTGCTCTGGGCTTAATGCATGTGACACTTTGCTGATGGGCCCTCCTAGGCCTCTAATGCTGAGCTTTGGATTTAATGCTCCAAACAGTTGGAAGAAAAATGCCTTCCCTTATGAGTGTTAGTTATAAGGCTCTTAGAAGTGAATTGATTGCAATCTCCCATTATTCATCATCTAAGGCATTACACCTGCAGCTCTAACTGAAGTATTTATGACTCAATCCAACAGAGAGTTGTCTGTGCCAAACTCCAGGCAAGGTTGCTCGTACCAAAAAGTAGGAGTGTAATGGACTATAAAGCTACCAGGAGCAGACAGCTGCTAACTTCTCCATGAGCTGAGGACAAACAGAGCCAGAAGGACAGCAAAGCCCAGCATGTGCAGAGGAAGCAGGAGACTAGTTCAAGGGTGCTGACTGGAAAGGCTCTGGCCAGGCACACTCACTTCCCTACCAGTCAGGCTGAAGCTGTGCAGAAAGCAGCCAGAGTATAAGGAAAAGGTGAAAACAAGTTTATGCAATATGGACACAGCATGCTACATGCAGAAAAACAGCCTTATGTTTACGAATATTGAAGAGGCACAACTAACAAACCCCTCTGAGACACTGAGTGTATCAGCTTGGCCGTGGCACAGACAGGAAATTTGATCAACACACTTTTTATGTGAAGGAGAGCAAACAATGCACTGCTCACATATAAAGAGTAAATCCATTGCAGGAGATTTCCTCTCCCATTTGCTCTGTGGACACTTCTGCAGGCACTGAAGGTGCCAGAGTAGTCACCATACAGAAACAGGAGAGAAATTAATCTTCCTGAGCCACTTAACAAACATATGCTTGGACAGACAGGCTTTACTTAGGCCTTTGAAGTCCTAAACTGAACATCCAACTCAAAGACAGCTAGTGCAGATGGAGGAGAAAAAGGTTATTGACTCAGACAACAGTGCTTTACAAGCAGGGAGCCCAGTGCTGCAGCAGCTGCCCTTTCAAAATGGGTTTCATCAAAACACAATAAAATGGGATTCCCCCTGTGCAGACAGTGCAGGTGTACACAAGCAAGGGACATGCTTTTGGGATCAGAATTCTCCACTTTCAATGAGACCCAATTTATGCAGGAAGCAGAACTGATAACACCTTTTGCATCCTTAGGAGCTCCAGCAAAGCCCACAGAACACTAACTGAAGAGAGAGAGGAGCAAGGTACCTCCACGACCTTCTCCATCCCACAAACTTCAACTTGCATTGAAGAGCAGAGCTAGCAAAACATCCACAATTGCAACACAACTTGAACCAATGTGAATTCCTGTGGTTTTCCAGTTCTTGTTATTATCCATCTTATTCTTATAATATTTCTTATGTATCCTAAAAGATAACATGGAGGTTTACCTGATTACCATTGGCCAAGATTTCATTGACTCAAAAAGGGGCAAGTTCAAACCTGAGACAGAAAAATTATCACAATTTGAGGGGAAATGACATAAATGTAGCAGAAAAAAGAAGAAGAATCATGTCCTAACTATAAGTTACCACACCTACAACTCTTTCTTCCTCTCAGTCTTAGCTGAGCAATGCAACTAAATCACAAATTTGCATTTATAGAACGCAAACTACAGAATCACAGAATGCATGGGTTGGAAGGGACCTTAAGCAACATCTAATTCAAACCCCACTGCCATAGGCAGGGACNAGAATTAAAAGCGAACAATTAAAGAGCTGATATTTGTAAAAGGAATGTTCATAGGGGAAAATTAACACAATTTTGAAGGAAAAAAATGAGTAACTTGTGGCAGCCTGAGGGCAGGAGGAACTGACACGATGTTATTGCACACTTTATGCCCATGCAATATTAATACAATCACCATGACAACTGTGACATGCTCTGAAATTATACACCTTTACAACTGTGGAACATCTTCAGAAGGAAAAAAACACATCTACAGCTCACAGGAAGGCTGCTTTAATCTAAAATCTATCTTCTTTTTATAAGGATTCAAACATTTCTTCAACATCTCTTTTTCCTAAAGGCTACTGTAAGTTTGTTTCTAATGTGTTTCTGACCTAAGCATAGCCGTGGCTGTCTGGTTCTTTTTCCGTACTGAAAAATAAATGTATGCCCTAAATTGACATGATTATCATTTAAAGGCAGCAAGTCATACAAGGAAAAAGGTCTGCACAAAGCAGCTGATCAAAGTCTTATAAAAATTGAAATATTCAACATGTCAAAACCAATCATGGCTATATCCACCAGACACCTTGCTTAATCAGGAGCTGAGGTAGGATGCCTCTTTTACATTTCTATAGTGTTAGCACAGTGTTTTCAGTAAACAAATAATCCAAATCACACTGAGAATTATATGGGAAACTACATAATCTAGGAGCTTGAATAGCAGTCATAAAGTAATTGCTAAGAAAAGTAATATAAAGGCCACCAGACACTGTGTCATGACACTGTTATCCTTTTCATAATGTATTCAGAAAAATCCAAATTACATAAGCAGACTTTAGTAATGATGCCTCACTTCTAAAAAAATGCCTCATATGGATTACATACACGGCAGTCCTCTGCTTTTTATAGTCTTGTTACATTTCCTTCCAAATTGAAACCAGGCTGGAATTCAAATGCACATTCTTTCACTCATTTCAATAGGAAGTGAAAGCATCAAAGTACCTCAGGTTTATTAGAGAGAAAATGAGGAGCTGTGAAACAAGAAATAGTGAAACAAAGTGGTAAGTGTCCTGCCCCGAGTAAAATTTGGGGTGGAGGTTCAAGGTAGCAGCTACTTAACTTTGTTGCCCTGTTACTGAGGATGGATGCATTGAATGGTGCCAGAGGGATATCAGATTCACTTTGTGCACTAGCTGAAAGTCCTCACCCAAAAGAAATATATTTAAAAATAAAATACATTGAAAGCATTTGAGAGTTTCAATATCCCTGCTTATTTTCATAAAAAGCTGTAGATAGAGAAAAAAATAAGATAAACAGAGGACTTCTTGATGCATTAAAATCAAGTTCAAAAGTCCAAAACTTACCCAGCTTCACCGCTTCCTGATTGGACACACTCATGGTTCTTCCCACTGGTTTAGTCTTACAGGGTACTCCAGCACAAACTCAGCATACTCCGAGCTTATGCCAGACATCAACACATTTCAGTGTCAGACAGACACTCTAACACATTGCCAGAATAACCCTGACTAGGTTTGTGTCTCTTACACTGCAAGCAGATGGTGCAAGCACAGCTCTGGTGGCAGGGGATGCTCTGCCTCCTGAGCCATTTCCAGGCAGAGGAGGAGACAGGTGCTGTGGTGCCAGGTGGCTGGTCCTGACCAAAGCACTCATCCAGTTGAAAGCCTGGACACGACCTCAGCAATGGACACAGCTACTCATAAGAATTCCCCAGCATCTTCGCTGCTCACCCCAACTCCAGCACTGGCTCCATCATGTGCTTGTCTTGGGGGCAAAGTTAAAACCATGGGAGACAGACTCTGTGCAGTTATGAGACCCCACTCAGGGGAATAGAGCAAACACTGCTTTTTAATTAATTCCTGCTCTCAACATGCTTATACTGATGTCTAAAGACTTTGACTTTTTGCACAATTTTCATACTTTGTAGCTTCGTTATACAGCTCCTTGTATTTTTCTTGCCCTTTGTGTTGGATTTTAGAATAATAAGCTAACCCTTCTAATGCATACTTGGAATTCTGTTTAGTCTTATTCTTAAGAAGAAGAAGCCTGACAAAGATATTTTGCTTTCCACTAGAACTTAGAAGACACAACAAGAAAGCCTCTGGAACAACTCCAGTGGGGCAGAACGGGGGGAGATTGCCTAACCAAGTGCTCTTCCAATTGGACCATATTTGTTAGACTAATGCTGTTTTGTTAAACTTATAAAAATTGTAGAAATCTGACGTCAGGTCTGCCCATAACCATGGGGGCACCTGGAAGCTTCCATTAAAGACCTGCTTTTTATCTTACTATTTTAACAGTGTTGAAAGTTTGGGGTTTTTTTCATTTGAGGCAACAATAGCAGATGTGAAATTGTCCCAGTGACACAAATTCTTGAGCATAATTTAGTGACTATAACAGTGTCTACTTCTGGCAGTGGCTGACTAATGCAATATGGGGTAAGAGTTGCTACGAAGAGAGTGGGAGCCCTGGAGAGAGATATTTGCTGTATTGCTTAAACCTCTGTGTGCTTTGCCACAGTAAGAATAGCACCCTAGCATGGTGGAATCAAACATGGGTTTGGGATAAAGATAGACAGCAGTCTTACACTTTCAGATAAGAAGTTATATAACCAGCAAAACTAACCAAGAAATGTAGAACACACCAAATGCTTTTCCCTACAAGCCTCCCTGCCAAAAAACTATATAAAAAACCAGTCAAGTAAACTAAATCTGAAAATTCTTAGGACACATTTTGTCCTACATTTGATTAAAATATATGCTAGAAAAGTATTAAAGTATAAGCTAGAAAAACCAGAAGGGTTGTATAACATCTTTCTTTGCAAAGTACTACAGTGAAACATCAGACTTACACGAAGCTCAGTTCCAGTGACACGATTTTATTCATGACACTAATTTCTGTGATTATATTGGCAGGAATGATTGAGCCACCCACTGTAACAAATATTAGAACATGGTTTTAATACACGGGGTTTGGATACATATTTATGCATGTTCACTAAAATGAAACTATTTCTGAAGGTAATGAGAAAAAGCAGAAGGTACTTCAAGGGCAAATTTCAGCCAAACGTACAAACTGGCAGGATCAGATAAAGCAAACATTGCTAAATCTTTACCTCTGTATGGAGCAAACCAGGCTATAGCCCCTTCTAAAGGACTGAGATGACAGCAGGAGACCCCAGAACCCTCAGCTCCCCAGCTGAGCCCAAGCCCCACCCATGGAAGCCTGACAAACACCAGACCTCAATCACTACATCATGCCTCTCCAACTTACCATTTACCCTGGAACTTTTATTATTATTATTATTTGGGTTATCATAACACCATGAAACACCATGAAGAACACTACTCTGAAAACACACAACAAGATGCTTCATAACCTTGACTAAGTTCTGTAGCCTCAGCACAAAGCAAGGATCAAGAGATTACACATACACTGGTGTAGAAAAAGCAGTGAAAAAATGTTGATCAGCACGACTAGCCAGGATCCCAGCACATCAGCGGGTACACTGTTGTAAATTAAGCCAATGGAACTGTGCTGATTTACTGAGAAAACATCCTATCGAGTTTGTATTATACTTAACTGCTGCTTCATATTTAATTATAAAAATCTTAAAGCAACACAAAAGCCTACAGCAACAGTCATTGCCTGCTGTGCACCAGCTGTCTGCAGTGACAGAGCATGACAGATAGCCCCAGCCTTGGCGGGGTCTAAGGACTAAAGCAGTCCCTCAGCAACCACAACCACTGGCTTCTACATGCATTAAGATCTTTGTTGCAAGATTACTTTCCCACTGTGCCCATTTCCACCATTGGGAAATAATTATTGTTGTCTGGACAGACCCTGTTTTCATTTACATCTGTGGGAGGAAAAACACGATGAGAAAGAAATAACAGGGCTGGAATTTTAATCCTAGTGCATCTTTTGGGAAGACTGAAGAGCACAAATTCCCCTGATCTTTCCAGTGTTGCCCATTGGATGGGCAGCAGCTGGCACCCAGCACAGGGGATGCTCCAGGACTCTGCCAGGCCATGCAAAGCCCCACTCCCAAAGCCCAGGCAGCACAGCTCTTTCCTGGCTTTGAGGAAGTAAATTCAACAGGTAGAAATCCCTCCTTTAAGAGGGGGGGGGGGGGAAACCCACAATGACAACTTGATGTACAAGTTAGAGCTTATGGTTAGCTGGGGAGAGAAAACTCAGATTCACCCCTGAATTTTCATTTTGGGGGAACAGGGAATGTAGAATGGTAATTTTTTTTTCCTCCTGGACAAATGTAGTGAGTCAGTTTCAGTAAATTACTGTCATTAAACACATTTGAAAGCAGTTGTAAGTAGAGAAAAACCCAAAGATAGTTATATACAGAATCATGCTGCCACGACTACAGCAAGAGTATTAAATATTTTAGAAGAGGTTGGAAGAAACTTATAATAATGCTAAATTATGAAATAACCAAGCCAGAAGAGATTTTTATTTCTGCCTTCAGCTGCTGAAGATGAATGCCTGAAAAGTCCCAAAGGATGTTCCTCCCCTCTTCAGTCCATACTTCCTCCCCCCAACAAAAAAAAGGAAAACATATAAAAAAGACTCCAAGTTTTCTGCACAGACTGAATCTGAGATCAAAAGAAATGAAGTTAATAGAAGGGAAACAAGCACAGAATATCACTTGTAACTTGTCCATTTTATTTCCAGTCTCCCCTTCAAGTGTTTATCACTTTTCCATCTGTGTCAAGAGAGGCTCTCTATGATTTTGGAAAATCAGATGTGATAAAAATCATGCTTAAAATATTTTAGTTGCAAAATATGATGCTTCAAAAATTATGAGAAGGCCAGAAATAATTCACAAGGAAGCTTTCAAGATGCTACAAGAACACTTGTGGTGAAAATGCACTCTGAATCATAAAAAACCCAGGAGAGAGAGGGATCCCCAAATAAATTTAAAGCTAACTGAAACTTTTTGTACATTAACATTAAGAAAGAATAAAAGCAAAGAAAAACATTGAAAACCTTTCCAAATATGCTTTCCTAATACAAAGAGGTCCCTTGGTGGATGTTCACACCTCCAGTTCAAATTTTTACATATAAATTTTCAGATAAAAGCGAGAAATTTAGGTGGGGTTTTAAGCAACTGGTAACACGTGCTACCTGAACAAACACTGCAACAATGTGATTTTGGTGTATCATCACTTGTTTGCAGAGCCAGGCACGATGGCTCTGTGCTGCTCTGATGCCACTGTAAAGCTTATGAGCTGAAAACACCTTGAAAGTTGACTTTGCAGTTACCCTTGACTGTGAGCACACACATGGTTAATCCCACAGCTCAGCTGACAGCACTAATTCACGTCAGCTACGCTGCTCCACTGGCTGCATGTTCATGTGTGAAAAGCCAGTTCCTATTTTGTCTCAGGCAACTCCTTGACTCATTATTATTTTGCAAAATACCCAGTACTTCTCTTTCTGACTAATCCACTGAATTATAATATCTCTATATGCTTTAACATGTCAATTCCTCTGTGCCTTTGGAGCGGGCTGCATTTCTCACATGAAAGGAAGCTTGAGATCCAGAAGTAAATTTTAGCTATCTGCAGTCCATACTTTACAGTATCATTTCACAAGGCCAAGAAGAGGTTTAATGTTGCTCCTCCTTAAGCAGAACAGGAAGCAATATTAGAAACTATCTTCTAAACCACACTTCAGTGTGAGACATTTGAAATGCTCCAGAGCAACTCTGAGAGATACTGCAAAAGCAAGAAAATCATGTACCAAGAAAGGGCAAAAGGCAGGCAAGAACCAAGAACCATTAAACTCACTAATATAGACTGTATTATTTTTGACCACTTGTGACAATACCCTCTCCATTGCCTTTCTTCCACTGTGTGTTATTTTAAATGACAGCACATAGAAAACATCAAACTGCAAGACCCAATACAGTAACAGATTTTCAGAAAAATCTTGTCTTACTGTACCCAATAAGCATGTAATCATTTAAAGTAAGCAGGCCAAATTACATGGCTGAACAACTTAGTTCTCCATGTGTTCAAAAGAGCTGCAATAATGAGCATAAAGCTAAAATTTGTGGTTTTTAATCCCTTGCTACAATATACACTAGTAATTCTGCACAGTTGTGCATGCCTCTTCAGGAAGCAAGCTGTCAGCATAATGAGCACATTTAAATATTATTTCTGAGATCAAACCAAAGACAAATATAACAGCTCACTAGCCTTCACTGTCTACCACTTCTGCGTTAGCATTGTGGAACAAGTTTTTCATTTCAGCCTTCCTAGGTGGGAAACTCCAAACTTTCCATTCCAAACTTTCTACTGTAATAGATATTACAATGCCAATTAAATCTGCTGCTGCTGTCCATGCTGTTCTTCAGCTAGAGCAGCCACGCTAGGCTTCTGTAATTCATAGCAAGTCATAACAATAATGTTATTGTCTGTGGATAATCATCTGTGAGAACTGCTGACAGAGGGGAAGGAAGAAAGACTCTCTATTATGTTAAATACAGCTTAGAAGAGCCCAAAGGGAGGGGGAAGCACAGACTGAAGTGCTTTCAGAGCACCCTACCATGCTCCAGGCAACATCCTCCCTCAGCTTCCCAAAGCTCTACCATGTCCAAGTACAGCCCCACGGCAGGGCCAAAGGCTCTCTGTGTGTAGCAGCTCTGTTTCTTGGAGGCTCCACATAATAAAATTACCAGAAAGCCAAAATGGGTTGAATTTCACCTCCTGTTCTACAAGAGAGAGGATAAGGGCAGAAAATGTTTCTTCTATAACATCACCCATGTTATGGAGAAGGATTGGCTTATCACAAGAGCCTGAGTTGTCCCAAAAGCATCAAGAGGAATCAGGAATTTAGATCTACAGGAATGGTATGGTTAGAGCTACAGGACAACCTCTAGAGCTTGCAACTCATCTTCAGTGGCATTTACTAATGAGCAGCAAAGTGAGAACTTTGTTGGTTTGAAGAAATTTTAAAATAGATTTTGTTCTACAGGTGTGTGGCATAGTCAAAGCAAACAGGAAGGTTGCTGTGAAGAATTAAAGCAGATAAGAAAAAAGAAAGAAAAAAACCTATGTCCTATTCCTTCATTGGTGCATCTGTGCTGTTTTGCTTCAGCAATGTTTGTTGCTGCTGTGAAATAGGATATTGATTGGAGATAGCAGAAACAAGGAATCCACAAAAGCCTGAAACATTGAAATTGTTTAAGTATGTCAGTTTTAGGGAATGTCTGGTCTAGAATACTACAAAGAGCATTTGATCTTTGCTTCTTTTCTTTTTCCTCTCTCTCACAGACAGCTGCAAAGCTAGGTCTGAAAAAACAAGGGTCAGTTGCAAAAAGAAAAAGATTAATTTTAGAAGCTGCTTTATGCTTATTTTTGATTATCAGGCATGTTACATATTCACTTAGAGTATTTACTTTTACTTTGTTAAAGTAGATGTCCAGATTCATTAACATATTGCATTTGTTTTATACTACCCCAAAGAAGAAAAGCAGCCATAAACCCTGCTGAAAAATACCTGATTACACTTGCTTTGTACGGACAGAATGAAAAATGGCAAGAACGTATCCGTCAGCATGGACACAAAAATCTGTTTCTACTGGTAATAATAATGATAATTTGCCATCCTAAAATGTTAAGCTTTAAATGAAATATATGCATCTTTGCTTCTGACGTAATTTCCATCTTTGCCTTAACATTGAGATACATCTCAAAAAATGCATAGTACGATTGCAGTTCATGTTTTTTAAAGGTCACTTTTACCACGTTTCCAAATCCGTTGATGATTGAGCTTAAACACCAGGGGAACGATTCCTGTAATGGCTTTGTCTGTTCAGTGTCTATTTCTCTCTACTTCCTGGAGGAAATCAAATCATGAGGAATATTTAAGTCCCTGGTCACATATGTGAAAAGTTCATAAGAGACTTCTGTATTTATTTTCCTAAGAGAAAAGGAATTCATCTCATCTGAATTACTCTGTTTATAAAGTGTTACATCCAAAGCATAAAAAAGTCAATTCAAGTGTTCTGAATAACATTAGTAGACTTAACATCAAGCCTTAAAGTCATTTATGGGAGAACAAAGACGTCCCTATATGCCTGGATTTTTAGATTGAAAGCCATTGAACTTGTTCATTGTGAATAAGTTGATGATTTGAACATTATTTGTTGTACTTTCAACTACAGATACAAGTCAAAGACGTCTTGGAAGGCCACTTCATCATTTTCTCCTCCCCTCCCTTACTGTTACACATTGCAGCCCAAAGACACTGTCAGGTCTGTATGCAGCAAACTGGGGTACACACAAGATATGTGTGGCATTCAGCTGTTTCTCTTATAGTTTGCAGCACTTTCCCTGAGCTGTTAATGGAGCTGTCTGGGTACTGGCTCAGTCAGACCAAGAGCTGTTTACTTGTCTTCCTCTCTCTGCTAGATCATCTACATTTTCACAGGAAGTAGAAGATGAAAAGTTCTCAAAACTCTGTTTGTGATTTGATATACTCATCTTTTAAAAAATGTAACACCTCATAGATCTCAGTCATAATTAGCAATGCAATACAGAGGTGGTCTAACCAAAATCTCCCCTCCACTGAAAGTCTCACAATATTTTTAAAAGTTTGCAGGGGGTTTAATTACCCAAGAGACAAAATAAAAAAACAACTTTTATTTTTCTCTCTCTCCCAACAGATCAGTGTTTTCATATCAATTTCAAGATAGTATTGTCTTTAGGAAAGACACAGTCAGCAGATCATCAGCTGGCAGTGTTCAAACAGCAGAAATACATTGCTGGGAACCCTTCCTGCTTGAGTTCAGCTGTGCTGCCTATTTAATTATATGATTTAGTCAGACACTATTCCCTCTTAGACTCATCTGAAAGCACAATATAACGTTTTGAGGACAGAATTATAAGCAAACCTACCTCAAAGTAGTAATGATGCCTGGCAGGGCAGTGCACATGATTTACATCAGCTTTGAATGAAGTTGGAAGTACTAGATTGCAAAGGCTGAAGAGAGTTCCCAACAGACCGGGTGCAATCTTCACTTTGGGATTATTGGATCCCAAATCCCCAAAACTGAATCAGCCTCAGTCACCCTGAAAGCACCCTGAGTTAACAGCATGTGCACTTCATCTATCAGCAGAAAGGGGCTTTCAGTCAATACTCATTATTGCACTCTAACACTTGGATGCTGAAACCCCGGGAACTTCTTCCCTTTCATTCTTGCAGTTTCTAAAAGAGCAAATCTTCATTTGCTTTTGACACTCACAGTCATAGCTTACTAAATAAGATAAACAGAGTTGGTATCAGATATGAAACTCTGAGAGTCCTGGTGTTAGGCAGAACTTCATCCAATCATATTCAATGTGACAGGACAGAGATATCTCATTTGAACAGCACAATAATACAAAATATGAAATGTAGATATAAGGCCTCCTGAAGAGGGAGTCATATACATTTAGGTTTTGACTCTTTGCTCAGCAAACTTGCCATAATCTACAGGATTTTTGTCTTTTGTGTAGGACAGTGACAACCCTTGATTTCTGAATGTATTTTTTTTGCCTATAGATGCTGGATCCCCCCTATGTGGTGGGTACATATACCACCTACATGGATGATATGGGATACATTGACACTGAATTCTGAAAACAGTACCATCTTTCTGATTTTTACAGTAGGCTGATGCATTCCCCAATGACCCTTTTCACTCTCTTCTTCAGTTTTTCACTCATAGGAAGGGAATAACTATTTAGTTCTTTCAATAAAGTCTTTGAATGAATATTAATATATTTATATGAATAAATTCTGTAGCATGAATAAACTCTGTAACTCTGCACTACCAATAATTTCTATTATATAAGTATCATAACATATTTATTTATGAAGAATTTAAGTATTAATAAGATTCATAATAATAAGATTCAAGATGTGAATCTTGATTAAATGTTTGCATTAAGGTAAAACACTTCAAAATAGTGTTAAAATGCGCAGTGTAAAAAGTAGCTGAAAATTATCAGTGCAATGAGAACAATCCTTCCTCTTGGAACCAAGTACACATGAACATGAAACACTTCAAACAGTATCAAAAATATCCTTGCTTGGAAAAAAGGAAATAAGAAAACAAGTGGATTTGTCAGGGCTGAAATTTAATAATTTCTGAGATGGGACTTCTGTTGGGAGTCTCATGTGCAACCATTACACACTTAAGCAGACCTGACTAACCTGCTCAGGGGAGGGGGTTACCTCTCCAAACCAAAAACCCCAACAAATCAGCAAAAGTAAGAAAACTCACTGGAATTTGGAATATAATTTATAATCTTTCTGCCAACATAAAAACATCATTGCTGTTAAAGTAATCTCCTTAAACACACTCATGGGTTACAAGTTTCATTTGAGACAAATATCTTTAGCTTGAGTCAAGGCACTTCAAAAGATAATTTTTCATCTGTTAAAATTTAAATTATCATTATTTTCTAGAAAATAGGAGATTCACTAAAGAGACCCTGAAGTTCCTTTATTGGGACAATAGAGCAGTTTTTCTTCTTTTTCTTCTTTTTTCTTCTTTTTATTGTTTGCTTGGTTTTGCCATTTTTTAGCAACAAATAAGAATTCTGAAAGCCCAAAATTTGTCACTCACATTATCAGGTGATTTCATTAACTGAAGAAGTGAAGGGAATAAGGACCTGAAAAAAAAAATTATTAACTCTGTTGACACAAGGAACACAACATTAATACCTGGGGTTTATCACCGGCTTTAGCACTTAAGGAAAAAACCTATATGGGTAGATACACTTTTTTTTTTTCCAAATTACACCAGATATTTCTGAAGAAAGTTGAAATTACCCTGCCTTCCCATTTTCACTGCATATTGGCTCAGCCTCGTAGCTAACCAGAGGTCATTTCTCTGAAATGGATTGTGGAACAGAATTACTACTCCTGCTCTCAGGGCCTAACCCTTGTTCTAGAAAGGTGACATCATTGCCAAGCACCACTAAACTGAAATAAGACCGAGCTGATTTCCTGTTGTGTACCTCCCTGAAAGATGCACTTTACAGTCCAAGTTCACTGCCTTGCAGGAAGAGGATTCTTATTTTTAGCAACATCCTTGAATGTTTCGACCAGAGTGCAGATATAGAAGCAAATAGGGCAATTGCTAAATCTCATTGCTCTGGGTTTTTTTGTTACTGAAGAACAAAGTTAAATAGAATATAATGGTGGATCTATATACCACAATCAAGCATCAAAGACTGGAAATAAAAATATAATAATCTTGTGTTCTTTTTTTATTAACTTTTTAATAAAAAAAACCAAAACAAGGAAACAAATTGAGGTCACAACTTATTTTTCCAAATGGAATGATTCACATATACAGTTATGAAAACATTACAAAATTCAGACTATGCAATTGAATCCTGTGGTAAGATGCAGAGCAGCTTCAGAAGATTTGACTTCAGAAACCTCCAGCAGTGAATCTGCCCTTTTCCATCTCTTCCCACAGCAACAGCATCTGTTCTGCCATAAGATTCCTGAAAGGATTTCCATACTATTTCACCAGAGTTTTCTTCACCCCTCAGTTCAGAACCAGTATTTCTTGAATTGAGACAAAGACAGAAGTTGCAGATTCTCAGATTTACCATTAGGCATCTCAGAACTCACATCTCTGCAGGAGCTTTCCTCTGCTTTGGGAAATCTTAAGTATTCCATATGCTATAACTGTATGGACCCAGTACCTCTGAGGCCACTGAAGGACTTAAACACAACATCATCACCTTCCTGCCTCAGTCACAAACAGCCCACCCCAGCCCCAGGAGGGTAGGGAAAGAGCAGGAGCAGCCCTGCATGGCTTGGGTTGTGTTTGTGTGGGCAGGAGGATGTGCCAGCAGCAGCTGCCTGCTGGGGACACAAGGTGTGGGATAAGAGCAAGCAGCTGTGGGAGAGGGACATCACAAAACAGGAATCATCCAGTATGGAACACCTCATTACTATCCCACTGGCATCTTCCCTGGCCTCCACACTCCACCTTCTTCCCACAAGACCACTCCAAGATTCTCAGACTGCTTGTCCTCTACCAGGACAGCCTGGCCATGGCATGGATCCCAAATATTGACCTCCTCCTGAGAAGGAATCTTGCTAGATTTTCCTGCAGTGCCTATGCCAGGTATTTTGCTGCCACCAGGAAGAGAAGTAGATCCGACAGTCCCAGATGTGGCTGAGAAGAGCAACTCCCAGCAGAAGGGCATGTTTCCCCAAAGGATGATGTGGCTACTGTGATTAATGACAGAACAAATCCTTATACCAGTGCAAAGGCATCAATCCAATCCCTTCTGAGCAGGCAACAAAGAAAAAACAGGAATGGTCCAGTAGTATCAAACCCTTCCCACAACAGACCCAGCCCAACACTCCCAACTCAACTGCTGTTTCCCACAGAAAAACTCATTCCAGGTCCTCATCTCTAAGCTATTATGAAAACAGGGATATTGTTCAGACTTGCACACAGGGCACTCCCATCCTCTGCCTCTCCACACCGAAGGATGTTTAGCAGTAGTTAGTACATCATCTCAGTAAAGACCCTTCTCCAAGAAGGCTTTTTTTGGTATTGTAATCTAACTAAATATTCTTAATAAAACTTTTGAGATCCCAGTAAGCTTAGTACAGATACCTGCAACAATGCATGTCTTCAGACTAAAACATTTCCTCACCACAGAGAGATCTGAGACTTTAGCCTCACCTATCCCCAGACTTGTACATACAATTCAGTGTGGGCCATCCAGCAGCAGGGCAATTGCCAAAATGTTGCAAAAAAAAGAGGGAGCAATAGAAAAACAGACTGTTTGATGGGCTGCATTTGCAGGAAGGTCATGGACACTGAGAAAAGTGCAGTTCCTGGGTCGTGTTCTCTAATCCAGGTCTCCTACTCCAGAACAACATGGCACAACAATTTTTGGCTCTACAGGTGTAGCAGGTGCTCAGGCAGAGGCCAAGCAGTCTGCCATTAAGACAGCTGACAACCTCATCCCAGTCTCCTCCCCTCACAGGCTGGCTGGATCCTTATCAAAAATAAATATTAAAAAAAATGCTTGTTTCACTGTTTTGATGGCAGCCTTTTCTGCTCCTACACTTCTCACAAATATTAAGCTTTTTGCCAAAAAGGCAGCCCAAATAGATGGTTGATACAGAAATCCAGATTGCTATACAGGAGATTTATAATGGAGGAATGCTTTATCTCCACAGATAAAAGGCTGCCAGGAATAAGGAGAAACACCCAGAATCTGCAGAGGTTTGGTAATAGCTAAAGAGCAGTCATCCAGCAGTCTAAGAGCTTTCACAAAAACTTTCACAGCCCTGTAGAACAAGGATGATCTTTATGGTCAATAAAAGCAACATACTGGTTATGCCTTGTATTATATGAGCTCCCTTCTACAGTGCCCTTACAGTTATGGGACATTTTGAGCATGCAGTAAGCTACGGAGAAAAGATCAGTGCTCTAGGCAGGCAAACAATACAGATGAGCACAATGTCTGGTTGAGCAAGAAGGGGGACAGGGAAGTTTGGAGAATGGCAGCCTTGGAGAAGGCTGAGCCTGCTGAACAGTTCACTGGGATGGTATGGCACAGCTCACAGCTCTCTGCACTGTGGTTTCAAACATCTTACGCTGCTGGTAGAAAGGCTGTCCCCACACCATCCTTCTCCTTAATGAGATGACAGAAAACAGCCTGCATACCAACATGAAGAGTTAGAGACTCTCTAAGCAAGTGCATGAGCCTCTAGATCTGTTGGTAGAGATGAATGATAATGAAGACCATGGAGAATGAGTTTTTCTTTGAGGAGAAGAAATGCATCTTCAGTGGAAAAAAGCTGAGGTGTAAAAGCCAATTTTTGATGTAAGCAGTTGTCCCTGCTGTTGCAGAGACTCAGAGAAACAACTGACTTTCCATAACAGCTCACAGGGCCTGCAAAATGACAGAATGATAATAACTATTTAATACAATCATAATTTTAGTACGAAAGCTGCATACAAGGACGGACACTCCTTTTCAGACGAGAGATCACTAATAACACACCAGTATTGATTAACCTTGGCTATACACAGGCCAAACTATGCTAAAAGTGAAATACAGTGTCACAAGCTTAGGCCACCAGCAGATGGTTATCTTACTTTGAATGGATTCCTTACTGACCAGTGCAAGTGAAGGATTTCCAAGATCCAGAGGGCAGTGGCAAGGCTCTTTTCCAGAGGCATGAGCTCCCAGGAGACTGTGCCTTCCGCAGAAATCAGAGCACTGGTCATGGTGACTGTGGACAGGTTGCTGCTTGTTTCTGTACCAGTGATAGACAGAGGCTGAGTATCTGTGCACAGTCTCCCTCAAGTGAATAACAAGGTGTGTGTCTACACAAAGATTAGTTTTCACCAGGAATGTGCTTCCAAAGGAAAAGCATCCTCACTGTTTCCCAGGGTGAGTAAGTTCTGTAAATCTGGTTCTGCACCAGGAGTGCACCCAGAGCTGCCAAGGGGCACTTGGTCCAAAAAAGCAGCTGGTTCAGAGTAAAACCAAAAAGAGGGACCTTGGTAATTGCACCCTTAGCAACAGGTGTTTTACTTGATCAAATCTGCTTCTCATGGTCTGCGCTGCTTGTATCAGGTACAGCCAAGGTGAGTGTGAGACTGACCCACGAGCACAGGTGGATGAGAGACACACTCCAGAAAAACCCAGAGTTGTGTTAGAGCTGCACCATGGTACAGCCCAGGCAAGCCACTGTAGAGCACAACCAAGAACAGTGTGGGGACAAGCCAGTCAGCAATACTTGGAAGGACTTTAATGCCCTCTCAACAAATCCTACAAAAGTTAGAGATACAACTCTCCAGATTCTTTCTATTCTCAAGGTATGTTACAAGCATTCTGTTTTTCTCTAATGGATATAAAAAGCATGTCATGCTGGAACAGGTCTGGCAATTTCAGTTTCAGCTACCAGCTGGTTTTAGTATCAGCTTTTATGAATCCTTGAAAAGATGTTCAATTTTGCTTTAACAGGATTGCTGGCAGATCATATTGCAAAGCGTTCATACATAACATTTACTACCTTGTGCCTGGATTTGAGAACACTATTCGAAGAGAAGCTATGAAATCTATTTTCTATGGAGAAGTTAATACCACTCTGAAGTCAGCTATTTTTTATCAGAGAGAAAATACGATAAAACTGACTAATTTAAGGTTCAGATAAACATGTTTTCTAAAAGGACAGAAGCACACATTTTCCAAGAAAAAGGTTATAGATCTAGTTTCGAAAGTAGTATTTTACTCTTTTGAAAGCTTAGACTGCTTTTCTAACCTATGCTTTTAGAGAAAGGCTCAGTACCTTTCCAGGATATGAGGATAATGAAATACTAAATAAATGGTCTGTACTACATCACTGCAGCTCAGAGAAACAGATCTCAGAAATGGCTGAGCATTAGTAATGCAGTTTTAGAGATATCTAAAGAGTAAGGTTGAATATGATTATCTCATATTCACTTGCTCTGCCACAGACTTCACGTGCAACTTCAAGTAAGAAATTTATTATAATGAGAGGTATGCCAGGAAATGTTCTCTCAGAGATTCTACAGAAGTCAGTTTTGGTGTCTGTTTTCAGTAATATAGTAATACCTTGTGCCATTTCCATCAGTGGAAAAGAAGTTCCAGTTTGTTCTTACAGAAAATATCTTTAACACATGATAGCACATTACAGCAGGAAAAGGGACTGTTTTACATGTAGAAGAACCCTTCTCACCTATACTGCACACTATATTGTTTAAATAATCATACATAATAAATAAAAAACAACTGAACTCAGAATAAAAGGGGGATTGTTGGTATTAGATTACATTATTGTTTATGACAGCATTTGGATCTAATTGCATCAGACTAGACAGAGACCATCTCAAATTCTCACTGGATACTATGTACTATGATAAGAAGTTCTACTAGTAAACCATCATGAATCAGCCAACATCCAACATAAGTCCTACCATGCTGCAAGGTGGTTGCTCACATGACTTACTGGCCAGCATGGGGTTCTGTGGTCACCACAGGTAAGGCAGCACTAGATTAGCTGGTAATCCTCTGACCTTAGAGGAAGCAGAATGCAGCTGTGTGGGACAGACAACACTGAACACAAAACTCCTGTCTGTGTTGCCAACAATGCAATGGGCGGCACTGTCAGGTACATTTTAGCATTGTATTCAGTTACAGTACCTTTTACTTGTGTCCTGGGAAAAATTCCTGACCTCTGATGCTGGTTTTGAGGGATAAATGTGATGTGTTCTGATGTTTGTGAGTTTTTTTCCTAAGAGGATTTGTATCCCTCCCCAGTCCAGGCTAACATCTCAAGTTTATTTACTGCAGTGAAAACCTGTCTGACCAGTAAATCATGATGCCCCCTGCACATGCTGCAGACTCCTTTGGCTGTGATTCACTTTATAGAATGACTTCTAATATATCTTGAATAACTCTGGGGAAGTGAATACTACCCATGTCTTATTCTCATTAAATGCTATTCCAGATAATTCACCTCTAATTATCATTTATGGAAACAAAGCAAAAAGAGGTTTACATTTGTGGTCAGAGCAGGTATTTGTGAAGGAAATGAGACAACTTCCAATACAGGATGAGTTTGCTCAGTTTAAATGGGAAATATCTGCAAAGTTTGGTTTTGGCAGTCCTCTAACTCGTCTTGGACTGTCACTGCTTCACCCCTGATTTAGCATGATTTCACACTTGGCACTCCACTGCCCTGGGTCAGACTGACCAGCTGTGGCTCCCACCATTAAAACAGCAGCCAGCCAGGAGGTTTCGTTCCATCAGCAGGGTAAGAATGACTGAGACCAACACTTTTTAAAGTACCAACCCAAATAAAGCCACATTTTGAAAGTTTATAGCAGGGCATAAAGCATTTAAGAACACAGCACAGCAAGTGCTCAGAAACAGATGCCAAAACCTTCTTTGATTATACGTTAGATGTAGCTCAGGAGTTGGATGCCAGAGACTGTGCAAATGACCATCATCATATGGAAACTGTTACAGAAGAGAAAACACCTCAAGATTCTATATTGCTTTAAAAGGGCTTATTCTTTATCTGTCCACAGTGTGCAGATCTGACAGCCTCTTTCTTCTGCTTCCCCTCCAGAATTAAATATAGCATTCACAAGACAGATGTTAAAATCTTATTTTTCAGCTCTAAGAAATCCCACAGCCACTGGCATCCCCAGCTGCTTCCTTTTCCCAAGATCCACTCACTGCATTTCCTGTTACCTCCCTCTCCTAATAAAAATCTGCCTAAATCAATTCACCACTTGGCAAGTGGATTAATTGTAGCTGGAGATAAGTAACAAGAGAGGGGGCAAAAAAAGCCCTGTAAATAGAAAGCTACACTGGTAACAGCTTCATGGAACTACTCAGCTTTACCAAAGTGTGTTTCGTGAGCTAATGACCCAAGTTAAGCTACAGAGAGATTTCAGGCAACCTGAACTAAAAAGTAATTTTGAAAAGCACTGAAGAGTAATTTTAAAAAGCACTCAAGCTTCAAGTGAAAAAGAAAACATGTATGACATTTCTAAACTGCAGAGGAAACAATTATTGTGGTCCATAATAACTGATGTATCAGCAAGACTATAAGTACTCACGGGTTTTTTTATCAGTATATGTAGCACAGCTGCAAGTACTATAGAACATAGAAAAAGAGTGCAACAACAGAAAAAAAACAAGGAAAGAAACCATAGAAGGAGAAAAGACCTCTAAATTAGACCCATGAAATGTTTAAACCCATAGCAAGACAATGAGAAAGCTTAGCACAGTTGTTTGAGGCATTTTCCACATATTGCATAAGATCACAGCTCTGGAAGAGAGATAGTGATGACGGAAAACTTTCCAACAAACACAGTATGAATTTTTTTAAAGCATTACAAACTACCAAGGCCACAAAACTACCCACTTGCCTCTTGAGCTGCAGAGCCTCCAGGGAGCAGCAGGCAGCTCAGATCTAAAGCAAAGACCCATTGAACAAAGCTATTCAAATATCCCACAGAACTACTGAGTTCTGCCACTTAGCTCGAGCTCCTCCATTATCTACAGGCTTTGGCATCAGAAGCGAACTCATCCTTGTGACAAAATATATTCTGATGATGCTGTTTCATGATTTTCATTTTCTGTGGCATGACCTCCAGCAATAAAAGAACAAATCAGATATTAAAGATTAATCAATATAGGAGGATAAATGATTGTACCTTCTCACCCTATTTCTCATGCCATTACTCTTTCAAAGAATTCAGCACCACTGAGCACTTAACAGAATACAAGTGAAGAGGTGTGCTGATACAGTGGCTAACAAAGTACCTTATTTTGGTATAATAAAATGCTATAAGCACCACTTTGCTATGTTTATAGCACAGAAGCCTATGTAGACACATTGACTCTACTATTTTGCCTTCCAGAACAAAGCTCATAAGAAAGATCCGCCTTAGAAGTCCAGCTTATACCTCCTGGGCCATTGAAAAAATTACTTCTTAGGAATCTCTTTTTGAACACAGCAAAGATTAATGGCTCTAAAGCAGAATAGCGGTAGGCAATGAGGCAAAGAAATGCTTTCACAGCAGCCTTTAGTTAGAGTCAATTCAGGCAAGGGACAAACACCTTGCAAGGAAGCTCCATGCCTTCATTCAGGAATTTAAAAGTGTTCCATTATCCAGTTAAACTCCTGCAGTCCTGTTTCATCATTCAGCCTTTCCTCAGTGTGCTACCTGAATTCTTCCAGAACGAACACAGTATTCTGATTTTTGTCCATCTCCCCCTGGTCTAATGGCATAATGAATTACTGAAGCCATTAACTATTAACTAGCAATTAACTATTCTTGTCTGATCAGGAATAGGACAGAAGCAAAAGGGGGTTTTAGTATTTTATCAGTTTTCAAACAGATTTTTTTTTTTTTTGATAAAAAAGTGTATTAAATTGTTTAGTAATCTACAAGCTTCTCATGTCTAATCTTTAGGAATGGAAAATTTTGAAACTTGTTCAGATGATTCAAACTGGCATTTTTTCGTAAAACACTCATTTTGTATTCCATCCCCATCCATCCTACCAAAAAGAAATTAAAAAAAAAAAAAAAGCTTTCCACTTTTAAACCCCTTTCATTTATAAATAACTTCACAATTCAAGATATGCAAGCAGAAATGGAAACTGATGTAAGAAAAAACTGCAAGAATGAATAGACTAAAAACACATTGTACAGAAAGTCTCCTCAGGCCAAATCCATCCAGCTCAAAAGAGAAACAGCTAAAGGATGACCAAGTCAGTCTTAAGTGAGCTGGTAGCTCAAAAAAATGAATAATTTCAAATTGAATTAGACATTGTGAACTATTATAAATAAGATGGTATCTGTATGGTATGGCAGAAAAAAAAAAGTCTGAAAGGATGATTTTATTATCATCCAAAGGTGAAGAGGATATACTTTCACACAACAGAGCACCATTGGCTCAGGTCCTCCCTCAGGACATCAACAGAGCTCAACTTCAGTTCAGAGCAAGGAGCTGAGTACGGGTCTCACTCAGATCTTCTATTGAACTTATTTTACTTGGAAGAAGATACAGCCATTTGTTGCAAATGAATGAATGATTAGTATTGGTAATTGTAACACAGATTCTAGTCCTCGCAGAAGGTTAGTACCATATAAATGAAATCAAATCATCATGACAAGGTAAAAATAACAGAGTATTTGCTTGCCCTCCATGTCAGGAAGATTTTCTCAGATTTCAGCAGGCTATATGTAATTTAAAAATCAAACTGAGTTTGAGACTCAGCATTCCAACTGCCAGCTGAACAACTGGACTATAGAAAATACTATTAGTGTAATCATCCCCTCACTTCTGTAGAAAGTATGGCAATGAGCAATGCTACCTGGCANGTCAACTGTCAGTGTACTGGATTAAAAACACCAGTGCTATTAGGAAGAGCTATCAGTTCTTTGCTCTAATTCCACAGGAGACACAAATGCTTCATTCTGCTTCTCTTACAGCCTAAGGAAGCATCGTATTTCAACACTGGTCTTGGGAAGACTCACACAGAGCACTTGGAGTTCTCTATTCATCTTCATTTCACAGATTTACTGGGGCAAAAATGAAGAGATATAAAATAGCTTGTTCCTGTCTCTGCACTTTAATATTTAAAACACTATAAAACTCGTTTTACATTACAATTTATCTTTCAGATAATCTTTGAAATGCTGCAACACTAAAATTTCTGGTGGTGAAGACAAAACTCATTCAAGACAAGCAAACTATTATTCTGCAGCTCTACTACCATTTCTTTCTGGCACAGCTTTTAATTAGAGAAATAAAAATCTTGAAGGACTGAAAATCTGGATAGGACAACATGCTCCAAGAGTAAGTGTACAACGTACCAAGAACTGTCTCCTAGCAGCACCAAAACACATCATCTCTGCTTGTGAAATGGCACTAAGCCCTGACAGCATTCAAATGCAAGCTTAACAGATATCAGAAGAGCAGCTGTGTCCCTCCACCTCTCTTCACTCTGCTGGAGAGGGCCCCCTCTCTCCTTTGCTGAGTAGCTCAG
Source organism: Drymodes brunneopygia (assembly GCA_013400955.1). Lineage (NCBI taxonomy): Eukaryota > Metazoa > Chordata > Aves > Passeriformes > Petroicidae > Drymodes > Drymodes brunneopygia. The sequence goes on from VZTZ01034830.1 coordinate 23,408, forward strand.
AACTCTTTCCCTCAATATATGAAAGATCTGGTTGCTTGGGCCTTTGTCACACCATCAACAGCCTCACCTAGGAAAGGGAGAAGTAGCTGAGCAACTGCAAATACCTCATAGTTACCATCTCACGATTAGAGCTCCAAACAAAAGCAGGCAAGAACACACCAAAAAACAACTTTATGCCATAACACTCTCTCAAAGCTTTCTTCAAAGGATATACAGAGCTGTGAAGATCATTGCTGAGTACTTTCTTTAATGCTGTCCCAGAACATTAATCTCATATATGCCCAAATGACTATAAACATCTTGAAAATGTTTTTTTGTCTCAGTAGATGACAAAATATATGACTCTCTTCCATTGCTTAAGTCAGAGGGTCAAAGACTGAGAACTTTACAAAGAATTAAGTTAACAGGTAGAAAAACAAGGCATTTAATGACATTTAAGCCAAACCAACATAACTTGGCTATGAAAGATACTGGCAGAATCTATATGCAACAAGTTCAAAATTTGATCAAATGTACTCATCTCCATGTGCAGTCCCTAACAGTTTTTTCAGTAATCTGTCTAGAATTATGAAGGATTAAAATCACATTTTTGTTAAATGCCAAAAATAGTAAAAGATCATCATTAGAAACTGGACGTAATGAAGCTCTTGTTGACTTACGGACCAAATTCACATCTTCAACACATGTTCTAGCGTTTACAACAATAAAATCACAATGTAATTTTTTTTCTGGTTGTTGTGTTCAGTTTATATTCTAAATTATGCAGTTGATAACTACTTTTTTTTAAAATAAATTCACCCTTAATTCTCATTAATAGGAATAGAAATATAAGTTTTGGCAATTCACACCAAGTCAAAGTTAATAGTATTCAAAGTTAGGATTCTCACAAAAAAAAAATCTATGTTTTAATAAAGCTCTTGATGAAAGCTAGACAAGGTATTATTGTGATTTATGGAATCAAAACAGGAACACCTTCATCTTTGTTTTAATCTATCAAAAAAAAAATCCTTACAGAAGAAGTATTAGCATTTTTTAATCAAAACCTATTTAACATTCTCAGGATGACAGTTTCATAGGGTTTTTAGAATAGATTTTGTGGGTTGGGTTTTTTTAAATCACATTTCAAGACAATCATGACACTCGAACACAGGAAGAGTGAAAATTTGCGACCCTACCTCACCGTATTTTCTTCACAGGAAGATGTTATACTTCCTGAAACAAATTATTATGAAACTATGTACAAAATGGATGATTTATTAATTTGATTTTGTCTAGAAAAATGTCACTTTATTCTGACAAATGGAGAAAACTTTCTGGAAGTATGTTTCTATCTGCAACGTTTCCCACTCAGTCACTTGTATTGTACTGCACTGTCTCACAGTGCATTTTGATTTTGTAGACAGGAGGACATTTGTTTGTAAGAGGTATCTGAGATGTGCTTGGTGTCATGTTGTAAGGACTTCTGATCAGACTGTGGATTACTGTGGAACTGTAAACTACAGAACTAAAAAGCTTCACCTGCTTGGGTTCCTGGTTTCCTAGCCTTTTCTTCATGCTTTTCAATACAAACACATGCAGTTTTAAGTACACTTATTTTCTAATCTATCTGCATACTCTTACATTACCATATTAATAATAATCTTACATCAGTGGGCTGCATTTTTGCAGTTATCTGCAAGAAAGTACAGATCAGCATATTCTGC
>VZTZ01034838.1:0-96865 GCA_013400955.1 Drymodes brunneopygia
TAAAGAAAGTTTAATATATATATATTTATTATAACAAAATAGGCAGTTATTGTGGGTAAAATATTCATTAAAATCTGACCCCTAAGAACACACACATTTTTAGGCTATGAATCATTCTCTCATTGCCCTAATGACCATCTCTGCAGCTGTTTTCTGAATTACTGCCAATGGAAATTTGGCATTCCTCTGAAAAATACAAGGTTTCCTAGCACCTAAACATATTTTTAGGTTCAAAAAGTGTGATGACCATTATCTATAAAGAATTTCTGTAACACACTATAAATAGTGTTTCATGAGGAAGATTAAAAACATTACATATCTTTGTCCCTAGCAATTTTATTGGCAAAAAATGAAAAAATAGATTATAAGAATATCCATATGAAATTATGAAAATGAATATCCCTTTAAGGAGTAGTAATGGGACTTAATGAAAATGCTAACTCAAAATTTCAAAGTTTCTTTCTAACTGCCTGGAAAGAAAAAAAGATACCGTGACAATAGGATTGAACTCAGAAAATAAAACCTGAAATTGATTGCCCTGACCAAACCATGCTATTAAAGTTAAGCGTGCAAAGTTACTTGTAATTTACAACTTCCTTGAATACAACTTTTCTTTCAACTGTTATGAAATTTTAAAAGAATGTCTATAAAGCTTTTTGGAAAAAATCTTTGAAAGTTACTTTCCCTTAAACATTAAGGAATTTTACCAAGCAATTCCCTCCCACCCCCACCCTAAACTAATAGCTGGTCAGGCCATTCCACTGTCATGTTTGAAAAATGGCAAACCAACAACACACAATAATACAAATTATTTAAACTAAGAGAGACACCAAATGTAAAGCATTATGGGAACTGCAGAATGTGATGGTTAGGGTATGAACCACGCTGGAAAGAACTAGAGGCAGGCTCCACTGGAAGGGCTTAAGAGTCGTCAGATGTAGTAGGTGATGTCAGTTAGAAAATGAAAAATAAAAATCTGTTTTCATAATTTTTCCTTTGCTGGAACCCAGATGTAAGGACCAGACTGTTCCTCTATGATCTGTTTCACTTGGTTGTAGATTTCTTCCAGTGTGTCTCCCTGGACAATAGCTGCAAAACACAATGGTGGCAATCAGCAACCATCCCTCCTCGCTCCATGCCAGGCTGCTCCTTCCCCTCAGAGTGGCAGCAGGATTTCTGATTGCTGAAGGAACAGACACCTCGGACATTCCTGGTTTCTGTGCTGGAGTGAAGCACAGAGTGGTACTGCAGGACACACAAAGCACTTCCTTGGGGACAGGAAGTGGCTTCCACTGTCGTACCAAGAATAAACACACAAGGAGGTTTTCAACCTTTTCCTAGTCACATGTTCCAATCTGCCTGAGTCAATTCACATCCCCCAGTATTCTTTTTGGCCCAACTTTCATTTTTGTTTCCAACACAAAGCAAGACAGTGCAGGGCTGTGTTCTCACAGGCTGGTGAACTCCTCAGCTCAATCCTGAAGCTGCACAGCAAGGCTGGCTGACCTTGGGATGTCTGTCTGCTAGCTCTACCTTTGCTTTTAGCTAAAAAGAGGAGGAACTCACGGAATTTGTTGTCCAGACAATAGATTCAAGTTTTATAGACAAGAGGCTTCCTTATACAGTTAAAAGTCCAATCTATACTCATTCCTATGGTATAAGTAAAGATATACTTTTGCCAAGGCTAGAAATTAATTAGAAATGAGCCAATATGGATGTGTTCTGACATATCAGAATAAAGTATGGTCTGGTGAAAATGAAGATGAAGTTTGAGATGTTCTTACCAACACTTCAGCCTGGAAGAGCAATCACTGTGAGATAGCAAACTCTTTTTAATTAGTGTCACAATCTCAGTGTCAATAATACAAGAAGTAAAGTTGAGCATGAAAGACAGTTTTGGAGGCAGGTCAGACTCACTCTTCTCTGCATTAATAGAGTACTGTTGCTTCTGAGCTTTGCTTTCACGCAAATTAGCTCCCTTTCATTCCTACCATTCCATCCTCATCTCTTAAAAACTTTCTCCCCATCTGCAGCCCAATGCTGCACTGCCTGTGGGAGGAAGCTGCTCTATTGTTATAGGCCAAGTATAATGTTCAACAGTGCATTAGAAAGAATTAGAAATGTCTTTGCAATGCAAATAGGCCACAAGCTTCAGCATCTTCTCGCCAGCTAAGTTCAACCACAGCTCTTCCAAACCTCAGTAACTTCAAGGCTGAAGAAGGATGCATTTTTCAGTGGAAAGTTGGTGGAAACAGAACCTGCTGATGATGTTGGTTTCAGTTACCACACACGATGTGGTAGTTTTCAACAGATTAGGGAACACTCACACTTCCTGTTTTTTACCACCTGACTCACATGGGTGACAGCCTTCAAATTGTAATTAGGACCTGTAATGGTTTCAAGTATCTCAAACAAATTCAGAATATAATTTCTGGCTTGAACATGATTATCAAGGAGAGAAGTCTGACCATCTTCCTTTGTCAGCAAGCCTTATACCCTGGAGAAAAAACACCTGAGCACTTGAAAAGTCTTTTTGGTTTTTGAAACGTCGTGACTTGTGTCTCTTAATTTCCTGGGAAAGTGTCCTATATAATGCCCTGAGACAGCCTGGGATTACAGTTACTAACTAAATATTTAATTGGTATGTACTAAAATAAACTCATTCATTTTCTGAACAACAAACCTGACACACTTGCAAGCCATTTGGTAAGGGACTCTATAATAGTAGGGATTTTCAAGATATATTGAGAGTCCCATGGCCTTCTGGGTGCAGACAGGTGGAGAGCTATGGGAGGAGCAAGGTACAGTCTTGGCATTAACTGACAACTCTGTAGCACAAAATGCAGAGAACGAGGCAGCAGGAGGACTGGGCAGGGAATTTACTGGTTCCTCTATCTTCCTTCTCTGTGAAGCCACCACCCCACCGTGTGTCTCTACCCAGCTGGAGCAGACTGCTGCATTCACAGCTCTGCCCAGAGAAGGTGTGGGAGAAGGAACTGGCAAAGGAGTCATGTCACAGAAAATAAGTGAATGGGGCAGCAAATACTAAAACACTGCAATAGAGAACATAAAGGAAAGGAAAGGAACAATTGCCTGTCAGGTAGGACTAGGGAGGGTTCATTTTCAGGCTCCTGAAGGTCATGACTTGACAAATCTCCCCGTGTTAGAAGCCACAGTGCAAAGAAGGAGCACAGGTTAAGTGACTGCAGCCCATCCCTTGCTGTTACAGTGAGGCCCATGGCATGCACAAATTTGATTCCCTAAGTCTCATAATGGTGTAGTGTTCAATTTTCAGAGGCTTCATTTACCATTATGCTTGATCATATAAAAATTTCCCAATTTAAAAAAAAAGGTAATTTACAATTTCCTACAAAAAGCTTTGCTGAGCAATTTCAGGTCTGCAAATAAAAGCTTTAAGTGTACAAGACACCAACAAAGCAAACATCTGCATTTCAACACCCAGGAAAATGGTACAAAGTCTTAGAGTTTTTAAAACCTAAATTAAGCTCCCAGTACATTTTTGTGCACATTAAATTATTTGATCAAAGTGAAATCAATGTAGAGATACTAAGATGGCTCTATACCTTAAAGTAATCACAGACCACCTGAAAAACAAAGCTCACTATCTCAGTGGTTAGGCAAGTACTATTTTTACAGCAAGCAATAAAATTTCAACTCTGGCAAGTGAGCAGCCACAAGCAAAACACACCTGTGAAGTGTTCAGTAAACTCTTGCTCCAGTTTCATGGCTCTCTCAAATGTCTTCCTGGCTTGTTCTTCTGTTAAGCGTTTATTCATTTCCCTGAAAGTGAAAACATTATACCTTTTTTAAACCACTATCAAATACTTGGAGTCTATCAAGTTTTAAAAACTGTTGTTTGAGTATTAATCCTAATAAGAGGGTTAACCCGACAGACACAAAGCAAAGTGGAAATGAGCTATTCTGGCATTGTGTTGCATGGATTTAACACAATGACATTGGTTCTCAAGCACTTTAATTAGGATTAGAAGCCCCGTCTTGAAGTCCCTAAAAATTAAACTCAGGGAATTAAATATTATTTAAAAGGCAAACATTACAATTGTCTGCACATAGCTTGCAGTTGGGCTTTTCAAATACGACAGTCTCAAACAATTTAGCCTGAGGTACTTTACTTTTACTCACATGATATTTTCCACTGTTTTGGGTTTAATAAAAATGGAGATTGGGTACAGCTGGGCAATCTGCAACCTTTTGATCGCATTACCAGAAACATCAAGAATGCAATGTTTACCCTAAAAAGTGAAAGAGAAGGGAAAATGGCACTAAGCAAAGTTTAAGTCACAAGTAGCATCGCATATAATTTAGAAGAGAAAACATGTCTCCACTGAAACCAGCAACATTAGAGTATTTGCATCAATGATACTGTGATTTCACCACTTTGGCACAAGGTCCCCCAATCTCCTCTGCTGGAGATCATCATCATTTGAGATGTTCCTGACCCTCCTTTATTCCTTCCTTTCTTCATCACAGGTTGCAGCCCAATCAGCAATGTAGAATTGTGTATTGGAACTGCTGGACTTCAACCACAGCATCCAAGTTTTTTATTTTGCTTTGCTTTGGTACTAATTTGAGGATGCTTTAGCCATGTCACAGATACAGTTTAGACAGGAGCCAGGTGACTTAACTGCCATACCTGAGGAGTGCCCACCCCTGCTGGCAGGGAAAGATGCCACCACAGTTCAGATGGAACTCTACACATGCCCTCTCCTCCCCCAGGTACCAGCCAGTAGAAATACCACATTGGAGATGGTGAATGCAATTTATTTGTGTTCATTTATTGTTCATCTCTTGAGAAACAATTATAACTTGACCATTCTTTGGGCAGCTGGAAGACAACGTGTTATGGCTGCTTTCCTCCCTCTCTCTATTCTCCCACTAGAAAGAATTTTCCAGCTTCATCTCAAAGGCTCTTCCTGTTCTCAGCTCCTTTCATCTCAGATGTGCTCATTTCCACCTCACACATTTTTATTTCTTTCTTCTGAGTAGCATAGGATTAATTTTGCATACGAACCTTTTAGAAGGGTACAGAGGAAGAGGAACAGAAAACCACTCTCAGGTGACTACATTAAGAACAGCTTTTTCTTTAGCAGGAGATGAATGTGAATTGCAGAAATCTGTGAGCTAGGATACAAACCCACGAGTACCATACAACTAAAGGTTACTCATATCATTAAACCCCATTCCTGAACTCCTGGGAGACCATTCCTGGAGGAATGTCTGAAATGACTGACATGCTTCTGCTTCCTGTCAGAAGAAATAACTAGGATCACTTACATTTGATCTCTTGCACAACAAAATCAGAATTTTATTTCAGGAATTTTTAAAGAGAAGCATTCTTCCCACATGAGCAATATATCTGTCTGTTTGCTTTCAGCTGATGATAGCTGGAAGGTTTCTCAGATCCAGTCCATGGGTCTGGGTGCCAACGGATAACATTAAAAAAGGTGTCTGTATGTCCTAGTGGAGCATTTTACATGTACTGATCTGTCCATGTCTTTAAATGTGGCACATGCTCTGAGAACTGAGAATTAAGAGCATTACTTGGTCCTTTTTACTTTTTCAAATAAAACACTATTTGCTGTGTTTGGCCCAACAATTTATGCCAGGAGCCAAAGGATTTGGGGCAAAGGGTGGAGGGCTAGAGAGCCACCATAGTACCTGTGCTGTGACAGTTTAATCCAAATCAACAAAGAATGTGCATTAACTGTGGCCTCAAGACACAGATCTGCAAACTGCTGATGATTCCAAAGGAAAGAGGATATGAAAATTCTTTTCAAGAGAAGATTTGAAAGACAAGAAAAAGAAACACGAGTACATCATGATACAATTATGTTTTCATCCAGGGAAGCTATTTTGCACTTTTCACAGTGCATTTAGAATAATATTTTACATATTTTAGTTCCTTACTTGCACTGCAGCTGATTGAGAAGCACAGCACAGCAGCTAATGCCTTTTATAACTGAACAATGACATCAGAAAGCATCTTTAGCTGTATCCATTGTGGGTAAGGAAATGAGAGAGACAGAGATTAGCTGAAGCATGAACAAATGAACACAACTGAAGGCTATTTCAAGAATACTGGTTTTGGTTCTTTGGGGCTAATAGCAGTCACTTCTGTTCTGTCTTCTCCTAAAATGATCGTAGAAAACTTGGAAATCATCTTTTGTATCCCAGCAATGAAACCCACTGAAAAGACTCATCTTTTCAGCAAGATGGAAAAGAATACAAGGATGGGAGTAGTCCCAGATCAACCAGTTTGCAGCCCTGTCATGATTTTGAAGTAAAGTTCTGAAGGACAGGCCATTGTTTCCCAGAAAAATGATGTTAGCTGCAACTGAGATATTGCTGCATCTACCCAAAGTCCCGTGGTGCCTGTGCAAGAGATTTTGCATGGAGACATCTGGTAATACTTTGTTCTTTGTGTCTATTTATGAAAGATTCGTAGCAATTTTGTACCTTCCTAATTCCAAAGGATGGACAAAAGAACAGAGCCAATTTCAGGTCCAGGATGTAACTGGATTATATTTGTGCTACCAAGTGAAGCAACTGCCAACAGATTTATAATGTTTAAGCTGTTCAATAGTCTTGTCATTTAACCATATATGACAGTTTCACAGCTTTGTTCAGCCTCCCATACAAAGTAGTGTTCATTTACTGGAACAATTCTGTAATTAATATTCTTTCTTTTTCTCACTGTATCCCATGGAGCCAGGTTCCATTTCCTATGGTGACAAAGACAGGAGAAGAAAACATCACCTGACCCACAGAATCTCACCCTGTTTGCCCTGGTTTTGCTTCCAGTAAATTCAGTTGCCAGAAATAGCAATATTCACCTAATTTGGTCAAAATGGTCTAGAGTTTTCCAGAGGACTCAACTGCACCCCTGTGGCACACGGGTTACCTCCCTCACTTACCCTCTGCATGTCCAGAGTGATAGTGCCCTCACCTGTGAGTTCCACCTAGAAAATAGCTGGTCCTTCTCTCATACAGACCAGATAACATTGGCTACTGTAAATGCACTGGATTTGTAAGCAGCAGAACAACACTCATCAACTCAACATTTGCAAAAAATTTTCAACAAAAATTTTTCTTTAAGACAAGCTACCTTACTCTCAGAAATACACTTTCTTTTTCCCACTTATTTTTTTCCAGACAGATCAAGTCAACTTCAGTTTGACTTTAGAAATAATTAGAATTTGCAAGAAATAGTTAAATCATTTTGGGATAGAAACAGTAAGGTCAATCTTCAAAATGCACGGGTAGTTATGGAAAAAATACCTTTAAAACTGAATTCTTTACATTTACTCTTTACCCTTTGTTAGCTAAAACCATGAGGAGCACAAGGAAAAACATTTTTACAAGTTTTCTTCTGCACACATCTATGTCAAAGGGATCATCATATTAATTAGCTCCACCAGCACTACTCTTAATCAGTTAATGATCTGTGTATGTGAACTGGGCTAATTAGCCTCTAATTCCAATTGTTTCTTCAATATTCTCTTTAAATGAGAGGGCACACTGTGGTTGCTCTTTTCCCACAATTTAATCATGATGCTTTCATTACTCCAAAGTTTCATTATTTCCCTAAATACATCTGTGACAATATGCTTTGTTTCTAGTTTTATACAAATTCCTTTAAAAGTTAGTGTTCCTAATGGCTTCTTGACAGTCTTCTCTTTTTCCCTGTCAGCACAGGCACATAATCACCACAGTAAATGAAAGTAAGTGGCACTGATTTACCTTTTCTGCTACTTCTCGCACTGATTGGACACTTGTTCCATAAAGATGATTATTGTACTGGCCAGCTTCAATGAATTTGTGATCCTGAATATCCTTCTCCATTTGCTCTCGAGAAGTGACAAAATGGTAATCACGTCCATCCACCTCATAATCTCGTTTTGGTCTAGTAGTATCTTTGAATACAAACCAGTAGTTTTTAAAGCAAAACAAAAAACAGTGACTTTTTTCCTACAGTATCCACAAAGTCTCCCATTTACACTGCAAAATTGTCACAAAGAGATTGACAGTGTCAAGATAGGTTTATAAAGTTTAAACAATATATGAATTTTTTCTTAATCCAACGTATAGAGAATGTCTATAAAAAATTGAGAGCAAAATAGCATCTAAAATTGCTTTAGTATTTGCTGAGACTTACGTGGAACACATGAGCCAAATTTGTCTGGAAATTCTGAGATCAGGTCATCATTTATTCTGTCTTTCATGGGTCCCAAAACAATCACAGGTCGAGTGTAACTGACTATTAAACACAAAGGAATAACAACAGTTATATTTCATATGATTGTTAACTTTTAAGAGTTCATCAAAATAACTTGTCTCACATAGCAATGATTTTACTACTTAAAAGAATATGTACTTCTAAAGAGAACAAAAACATATTGAAGAACATCAGTCAGTTAATACCACAGTCATAGTAAGACGTTAGACCTTCAACTCTCAAATCACCATTCTCAGTGATTGAAAATGAGTTGTAAATTATCAAGACTTGGGGGAAAAAACCCTTTTCACAAAGTAACACCCTAAATTATAACAGAAAAAGGAAAGACGGGAAAATCTTTTCAATTCAGAGGCACCTAAGCAGCAGCACAGTGCATAAAATTCGGTGTCTGTGTTGAGAGAAGCTCCTTTTCCTCTAAGACCACGATTAAGCACTCACATACAAAATGACTCAACCATAGATAGTTTCTGTAACTATTAACACCCTTACAAAATTAAGTGTAGTACCTTTTAAAAGTAGTTTAATTATTTATAATAAAGGGGTTTTGGTTGAAAATTAAGCTTAAGCAGATTATGTCTAATCACACTGTAAGAACCCTTAAGACAATAATGCCTAAGTATGTTGTCATGATCTTGTAATTTCAGCAGTACAAATTTTAATTTTAGGTTCAAACTGCCTGCACAAATAAGTACCAAATAATTAAAGTCTGGCCTATTAAATATATTTTAATTTGACTCAGAGCTATTTCCTTTCCACTGTATTACTATATTCATAAGAGGAATGTCTTGAATCCAGTAACTATCAGCTTATTAATTAAATAACAAGTATCTTTGTTGTTTCTCCCTTTGTGAGTCCCTCTGGTGAGGGGGCATACACAGACCAGCAGCTGCTTCTGTGAGGGTGACAAAATTCCAGTTTCCTACTTTAGGCATAACTTACATCAAAGGGGGCTACCATTTCCCAATTCATAGTAGGGTCTTAATTCAAGCATTTCTCATCCATAATTTTATTTGGCATCTTGCAGTATTTCAAATTATATAATATATATATATAATGCAGTCTTTATTAGCCATGTATAACAATTTTTACTACTTCTGGAAGATTCCTGATAAGCTGGGGCCTTTGTGCCACGATTATCAAGTCAGAGTGGAAAGTCTACGCAGGTGAATGTGCCACAGTGCCATTAGAAACAACTAAGCCATGCCACTCACTGCAGGAAACCAAAAATGAAATCTTGGCACTCAAAATTGCTGTTAATATGTGATGTATATTTACTTTGATTGCCACTTTATTTGATAGGTAACAGATAAGTATTCCCAAAGGATATTCCTTTCATCAGAATAATTTACAATATATGAGCTGTGTATGAAATAATGTAAATCAACTGTTAGCACCTGCACTAGTGAATGGGAGCATTAAAAATTGAGTGTATGTATTCACACAGTGAATTGCAATCAAGATCAAGGTGAAAAGATACAAAACCATTTCTACCAAATCAGTAGAAAGCATTTTTTAAAATGCAAGCATGAGAAAATATTTTCTCCCATTGATTTCCATTTCATTAAGTTTTAGTTTTTTCAGGAAAAAAATCCCTTGGCAATTATTAACCAAATTAGCCATATAAGAAGACCATATAGAAAGGGGAGACTGTTTAGAGACATTTCGAGTTGGTAAACAGACAAGTGATTTATTCACACACTTTTTGCTACCACAGAAACAGTGAACACGCTAAAGCAATAAGACACAGAAGAAAACTATAATTTCTGTTCTCACTGACAGAACCATTAAGCATATTGTATTTTCCTTCCACAGTATAAACCACACAAGAAATTATTGAAGTAGCACACCTTTGGATTTTGCACTAAATAATTTAGAGATTTTATTTAATAATTTATGCCTTTATGATTTATTCATTTGAATAACAGTAAGTTTAAAAGGGTAAAGAAGTTTATCATGGTGCTTAGTTCATAAGGGCACAGGAAGCATTCTAATAATTCTGATTATTTTATACTGAGAGAGATCTACAAACCTTCTTGTTGATTGACTGGTTCATATGACAACACATATTCCTCCTGGCCACCTAAAATGTAAAGGCAAAGACATATCAATGTATTTTTTTCCTAAAGCAACATATTTCAGCTGAGCCATTCCATGGACTATGACAGTAAGACACTGCTCAGCAATATGCATTGCAATGATACTGATGAGGGACATCTTTCAAGAGCAATGAATTATAAAACTCACAAAGCTAAGCCGAACACCGAGCTTTAAAGCATAAGACACATAGAGTAGAAATCACTTCCTGGTGTGCGCTGCCATGTCAAGCTGACATCAAGCACAAGAAGAATTTTCAAGCCTTGCTGAGATGCTGCTCCCCACGTGTCCTGGATGCAAAGCATGCACGCTGTCATTCACTGCTAGAGCAATGCCCCCTGCATCCGGAACGTTCTCCATGCTCTGCAGCCAGCATTTACAGTAAGATCTTACCATCTTTATACAGGGCTGGCAACCTTGTTTGTCAGGTGTACAGATCTTCCATTAACTTCATCATGAATTGGCATTCATATAAACACCTTCAGCCACTCTAATTCTACCAAAAAAGCTGTGACTGTGTATACTAAACAGCTACTATTTTATCGATTAATTTTTAAATACAGAGTTGAAAGCAAATAATGCTTTGGATTGTTCTCAGCTCAGGGAAGCACATTAGCAGTGAATGAAACTAAAATAACTGATTCTTGATTTTTAACAGCTGTAGGCTTTTTGAATGTTCGTGAAAGCATCTGAAATATACCTCAGTTGCCATCTCTCTGAAAGATTACTTCTAGTATAACATGATATCTCTTAGTAAAATTTCTTTCAATGAAATAACTAAATAACTGTGACAGCAGAGAATTTATAATTCTGAAGACACAAGCTCAAATCATACGACATTGCTTTGAACTGAAGAAGAGACAGTCCTCCAATATTTCACTTGTCTTATTTTGGAACATTCTTCAATGTTCATAAGCCATACTTAAAACAAGCAAAGGAACATACCAAGGCTACACCACAGTTGTGTAGAAACAGATGGCAGATGAAGGCTTTTAGAAATTCAGATATTGCTTCTATATATCTATTCTGTATTTCAAAGCAAATGCCACTGATAGTTTAAATCTGAATTTTACCATTTCATTAACAGAAATATTTCTCTTATTTTGCAATAGATTTGCATTCAAGCTGTCCTACTGCAATACATGAAGGAAGACTTTTATTTCCTAAATTGTTGCAAGTGAGGAATACCTTAAGACAGACACAAATCCATGCAACCTGTACATTTCAATATCTCAAAAGGTTACTCATGCAAATGGATTTTAGAAGGACAGTATATACTTTCAGAACCCTTTTTAGGCTAGGGAGAGGAATAGGGAATCACCAACTATCAACTCATCTATGAAAGATCCAGCTCACATAAAATTAGATACTTCTTCGGAGAAGTCACATTGCAATAAGGTCAAAGTTTAGTTATGCAAACAACTAAATAGATAAGAACAAGTAAAAAGCATCCCCTGACTGAGGGCAAAAAGTATATATTGTCACTGCTTTTCAATACTTGGGAAAAATTAGTATTAATAGAATGAACCTTTTGAACAACCGTACTCATCTGTAATCAAGATAACTTTCATATTAGATAGCAGAAAGAAGAAATTAAAAGAATATTTTAATAAAAAATATTACACATTACACATTGAGGTAAGCAAATCCATGACATTCATAATAAAATCATGGCTTTTCAAGTAACAATAGAGTAAAAAACGAACTAGTAGTACCAATTATGAGCTTTAAATGTAAATAAAGCAAGCTCTCAGAAAAACCTTGGTAGTGAGGGAAGCAGCAAATTTATGAAGAAACAGTCATGGTTAGATAGTTTTAATGGTGTGTCATTAAAAATTATTAAAATTTCTGTTTCTCAAAGGCAACTTCCATATGTGCTCAATTCTGTGTTATTCTTAGGGAACACAGATGCCTCCCTCAATTGCTTTCTTTTCAATCACATTCTGCAACACCATCAGCATCTTGCATACATGTATATACATTCTCTCCTTCAGTGTAATCTGCTGGAAGAAAATATGTGGCTCATCACCTCTGAAGAGATCTACAGCTTCCAAACAAATATATCTGTTAATGAACCACCTTCCTTATCCTGACATAATTTTGTATTTCTGCAGTGCCCATTACCAGCAGGCAGTCAGCAGCTAAGCAGTGAACCATTGCATGACTTTCACTGCTCCTTCTTTTCATGTTTCTCTTCAAATCCTCCACTTTGCTATTGTCCTGCTCTGGTCTATCGTGGCTTCCAGTTCTAGACTGCAACCTTCCTGGGAAGCTGTTCACTGGAAATGAATAGTGGGATCCTTGTTCCTGCTCTGGATTAAGCCGTGTCAAAGCCCAGCAGAGCAGCACCATGCAGCCTATTACCCACCATGACCATGGAGTGCTGCTGCAGCTCGGGTAATAGCAAACACTACTGCAGCTTATGCTGGTAGAAAAAGCAAACTGAGTGTGGTATTTAGAAGACTCTAGGTCTTCAGAGAGAGAGGGAGAGAACTAGCATGCTGATTTATCACAACTGACTCCAGCACTGAACGTGTGTCGTATGCTTTGAAGACATTTCATACTAAGCACCCACACTTGACAAAATAAATGAGCTGAAAGCAAGGGTAAATACGTTTGCTTATCTGTATTTCCATTGAAGTATGTACATATTGAATATGAGTATCAGTTGTGAAAAACTTTAGATAGTTACCACATTAACAGATTACACAGTTTGGTTACATGTCCAGTATTGAGGCTCAACTACATATAATTATATTTGTCAGCATTAAATTTACATTTAAATTTAACAGCTCTAGCTAGCTGGCATAATTTAAAAAAAATAGGAGCAGATTCAAATTTAGCTGAACTAAGAAAATAATAGACAACAATAAAAATATCCATAAAGGAGGTTTGCAATGATTCTAGGGAGTTTTTTAAAAACAAAGACATAGAACAATTTGCAGTACTCCACCAAATACACAAATACAGATTTCAGCTGAAGCTGACTGGGAAGTTCTATTTAACATGTAAATACCCAGAAAAGACAGACAAACAAAACCAAAGAAAGAGCTACAAAACAAAGGTTCTGAATAAACAAAGAACTTAAAAACACTTACGGTAACTACTTTCACTATCGCTGGCATTAGAGGTTACATGCTCTGAAATTGCAACACAATGGGAAAAAAATAAGGAACATACACCAATGGCATGAATCAAACAGAAAGAAAATTGACAAAAAATAATCCAGATGAAAGACAATACTCATATCAAAGTGCTGAAATCAATACATACTGCATATAAAAGTTTTAAGGTACTTCTCATAGCTCTCAGGATCAAGCTTAATTTCATATGAAAGGAATTGATGTTAATAAAAACATTAAAAAGCACATAAAATAAGATTACAAAAAGTACACTAATTCACAATTCACATGTAACCCTGCAATTTTAAAGTTTTCACTTCAGGATGAATTTTGTTGTGTAAAAATCTTTGGATTATGCATTTCAACTTTTTTTTGCAGGCAATTTATTGATCACATTTAGAGTTTTGTATAGAAAATACTGGATTATATTAGAGGAAGTACAGTGTAGCATGTAACACGACTTGCATTGGGTGTGGTAAGGCAGTTTCAAAAAGTCTGTGCTGAAAAACAGACAAGAAATCAATCATTTATAGAACAAAATCATCTAGAGATTTTTCTGGACCATATTACATACTTAAACTAGGTATGATTGTAAGGCCATTAAGGCTGCTTATGAGCTAATGTTCTAAAGCATAAGGCCATAAAGGTTGCTAAAGTCTTCTGGTCTAGACCAAGAATTCCTTTGAAAGTAGCCATTTCAAAATTGAAAAATGAATGTTACAGCTACTAATTTCTACTTTGTGATGGAGGACACGTACAGAAGTACACTGGCCCTTACAAGTAATGTCATGAACACTGTGCCTTACAATTATGCCTTGGGAGGAAATGCTATCCTTAATGACCCTTAGCCACATGCCTTTAGAGACTACTTTTCCTACTGAGTAAGTGCCTAACACTGTATGTATTTATTATCTGTGATGAAAGCAAGGTCTTGGCTTTTTTTATTTGTCACTTTAATACATTTAGTGGTGAGGTGTGTACACACAAACAGATCTGCTAAGAGTACGTAGCAACTTTTGAATCTTACTGGATTCAAACAGAAATACAAGAAATGCTTATAAGTCACCCCTATTAGCCCTCCACCTGGTCTAAAAGCATTATGAGTGTTCAAGTCAGACAGAAAACTCTCATGGCATTTGTTAAGGAAAAGTTTTGTTTGCTTTAAGTAGCTGTAAACATCAATCGCCTAGAGAGAGGAGTGAAAACTGTTACTAGTTAAAGTAGCACGGCAATGGTTGTACCATTACTGTAAAAAGCCATTAGGTTATTTTTAAAGAAAATAAAAATACAAGGACAAAATATAAGTAACATTAAAAATAATCACCAAATTTAAAAACACAGTACTGTTAACGACAAACAAAAAAGCTTTGGTAAGCTTCTGAAAACAAAAAACATCTAATGTGATAGTCACATAAACTTCACATGTTCCTGAAAGCAAAAACTCCAAAAGATTCCAAACTAGGAAAAGCTTATGAATCAGTTTTAGTCAACCTCCTTATGCCAGTAGAGCACCAATCTCAAAGAGATCTGTCAAAAAAAAAAGTATTAATTTTTCAGATGGAGGTTAAAATAACTTGGGAGTATTTTGATCACTTACTCAGGCCTTTTGATCCCATGTCGTCAGGGACCTCCTGCAGAGTAGTCCCCAGAGGGCAAGCAATAAAAAGACAATCACAAAGAAAATAATTGTCAGTAATATATAAAATTGGCGCTACGACAGGAGACAGTTCCTAGAACATCACAGGGAAAAATAAGTCTATAGAATTTGACTTGACTGGCACATGAAGTGCAATCAGTAATGCAAATGGCAGAAAACACAGTTTGTTTTGAACCTGGTCTTGAATGAGTAAATTTATGCAACTACATTTTGAGAATACACTTTTTTTTTCACTGCTGGCAAGAACAATGAAAATCAAAGTAACCTCTCTTCATTAGGAAAATCAAATTAGAATGAATGACTTTGAAGAACCAATCTAAAGGGACTGATTTGAGAAACTGGTAAGCTCCATTATACTTTCATCAATACTGTGCCTTCTCTTCCAAGTCAGAAAGAGAGAAGCATCACTGACAGTGCTGGAAGGCAGTTATTTCCTCCAGTTAGACAACAGTATCACCCAGTTTATTCCAAACTGGGATATTCTTGTGTTAAGTTTTATTTTAACAGCAAACAAAGGGTTGCACTGGTTTTACAGACTGGTTTGCCACTGGCACCACGAGCCCCTCATCCTGTTGCAGCTCATGAAACTGTCTCCATGGTAACACCCTAGTGCAGTCTAGCAGGCCCTTCTACTGTGCTTTGCTCTCCATCGAATGCCACATACTTACGGTCAATATCACTGGTTTCCTGCTCACTCTGGTCCTTGTTCTTGTAGAAGGGAAATTTTCGGGAAAAGAGGTTCTTTTTACGCTTGTCATTGAATGACTGCTGAAGAAGAGAAGGAGGGGCAAAACAAAGGATGTCTAATGTCTGTGTGAACAAAGGCCCAGACCAGCAGCTTTGCGGAAGCTGACTCCTACAACCACATTATGCAGTGCATATCTCAGTTTAACACTCATCTTCTCAGCTCGTTAGAAATAGAGACTGGGATCATGACTTTGCTCATATCCTCCATGTTTCGCATGTTTAGTACTGAGAAAACTGGTTCATCCTATACAGCCTGACCTGTATTTCACAAATTTAGGCTTGCTGTGAGTGTTATAAAAAGTGAAAAACTAGGCTGCTGTAAGATGGCCAAACCATAATGACTCAAAGTCAATTAAATCTGTGATATTATCTCATTTAGGGGTTACAGTATGAAAAGAAACAAAAACCAACAAAAAAAGCTGAGGCTTTTGCAAACAGCTGATATTGTAACAGAATATCAGAAGTATTTGGCAGTGTTACCAACCAACTAAAAAGAACAACTCCAAAACTTGTATCAGTGTTTTACTATTGCCATTTATTGCAAGTTCACTGAAAGAAATGACTTTGTTCTATGTAAGTCTGCATCCTAATATAAGGATTAACTTTCAAAAGATACAGACTAATTTCATTGGTTTATTGTGGCAATTATGTTTTTCAAGAGTGCATTTATAATTAATATATGAAAAACCCTGTATATCAAGGATCATGTCCAGCAACTTTTGACATTAACAGCTCATGTTGCTGAAGAATTTTCTGCATTTCAGTTGCTACAAACATTTCTAAAGTTACTTACATAGACATTTACATCCATGTGAATATAAACTATTAGTGTGCTCCTTTTCCAAGTGATGGAGAGCATCAATGAATTTTCATTCCTATATAGTTATGTCCATAGGTAATTAGCACAGATATTATTGAAATCTGTCCATGTCTTCTGCTGAAGACATCATATGACTTTTAATTTGCTGTTCCAAGTCAATAAAAAACCTCAAAGTAAAAATAATTGAGTAATATTTTAACTGCAACTATGCTCAGAACTAGAGCTAATACAGCTAACTTAAAGTCAGCAGAAATTTCCTTCCCCTGTTTAGGCATGAGTGACTCATCTGACCAGTTTTGCAAAGACATAAAATTTGCCATGTTTTTGTCATTTGGTTTGCAGAAAAAAACTACAATAGAAAGGATGGCAAAATAGGAAAACACCCAATTTGGTCTTGAAACCCTGTGCTGTAGGGGACTATTAATTTCTAAGCCAAGCAGATCCTATGTGCAGCAGGAAGTAAGAAAAGCACCACAGAAACATCTTTTAAAAGGAATTGTAAAAAAAAATATCATGAATTCAAGACTTTATTACCAAATGTTTCTAAAATTTGGAGCATTTTAGCTTTCAAGTAATTGTCTTTCTTCAACCAATATGAGCTCACATTCCTCTATGATATGCAATACAGTTGCAAAAAGGCATATTATCATTCTTAGCAGCATTAAGTGTGGAATGAATTACAGTAACAAACAGGGGTCAAACTGGACAAAGTATTTTCAAATGGTGGGCCACATTTTTGAGTACAATTGAAAACTAGCACTTGGCCTTTCTAAAGAGAACGTCTGTAGCTGTGCTCCTTTCCTACAGTGCAACATTAAAGCTGCATCCTGCTACAGGACTAACAATCCTTCTGGCCATCTGTTTTAATACAGAGGTGCTTGGCAATAGCAGATACTGAAACATCCAGTGATATTTTCATTACCAATGTTTTTTTTAAAAAATTACTTAAAATTACAAGGTGTTAAAGGGGCACATTTTACCATGGGAGCACAATCAGTGACATTGAGCTCTGGAAATAACAATACTGTGCTAAGGAAGAAATCCATAAAACCTTTAATTGCCTTGCATCTGTGTTCGACTAAAACTGTTGTTCCACTGTAAAAATTGCTAAATTAGCAACCTGGCACATAGACAAAAGATCAAGTTCCAAGCCAATCATATGCCTGCAGGAACCATACTTGGCACAGGCAAATTTTTAGGTTATGGTCCTCTTGACCTTCTCTACCAGAAGTCAAGTCATTGCAAATGATTTCTCACAACTAGGAAGGGTAATGTAATCTACAAAACAAAGACAACAAAGAAATATGCCCACAGGAGATCCTTGCTGAGTATACTGAAAAATACTGTAATGTAAATTCAAAAAGTGGAGGTCTCACAACTATGTAATTGTTTCATTTGGGCAAGTTCCTCAGTTTGGTAAAAGGAGACAAATGTAATAAAGCTAAAATAAAATGGTTCAGTTTAGCTGAGGTGGTGAGAATCTGCAATTTATGCAGATAAAAAGAGTGGCTGATTTACTGTGCTTCATAAAACATAATCAAGTTCTTCATTACAGTTTTGAAAATATTTCATAATAATTATTTTAACTTTCTGTACAGTAAGTCTTCCTTTATATACTTTATATACTGCATGTATAATGGTCAGAGTCAGTTCCATTGCCAAAAAAAGAGAAAATAAAAGTAATATTGTATTGATTTTGCATAAAAGATTACTTTTAAAAGATACCATGATTATAAAAAGCTAGAAGGATTTGCTTATTAGTTGAAAATGCATAGTAATTGCATTAAATTTTTCATAAGCCCACTGGCAATCATTCACAGGCATCATAAGCAGGAATATATTAAATCAGAAGCAGCACAGAAAATGAGATAAACGTGTATATGAAAGGAACAAACAAGAATAAAACGTAACCATTTCTGCTCCAGATTTTTTGGCTTTCCTCACAATGAAAGGAACATGGATTTTAATGTTAGCCATCACTAGAGTTATTCTTCAGGGTCTTAATGTAGAAATTTGCAAAAACTGTATAAAATTGGTATTTCACCCTGTTTATGGAATATGAGCACACACAGACCTAGGAAGGCACATGGTCCATGAGGACATGTATGGTGCAGTCAACTTACTGGGAAAAGTATCACCATGACAAATACAGGAGGAATACTTTAAGGAGAAACTCTGACGTTAAAACATTTACAGCTGAAGCAAAAGATTGTGAACAGTGTAAGCGTGTTTGCAAAATGAAATGTTACTAAAGAAAGAGAACTGCAGTTCTACATCAATGGCAAGCGTAGTTGCTTTTCCACTCAGTATTCCATGCATTTCTTTGGTGCTCTGTTAGTACACAGGGACTGTGCACCAACTCTGCTTTTGTCAAAACGCTGCTTCAAACACATCAGTAATTAACTGTTTGCAGTTTATTGGTAGACACATTCTAAAACCATGCAATTATCTTTCAAAGAACATGGTAACATTTGAAAAATTACTTAATATAATGAAAAGAATCTGAAGTATTTATGTCACTCTTTATATGACTTCCAAAAAGCAAACTCAAATTACCATGTCAGTTGATAACATTTTATTCCAATACCAAACTACTAATGCACCAAAACAGAAAAATACTGCAAATAATCCAGTGAATCTCCAAGGCAGTACCATAACTGTGCATCAGAAAGTAGCTAGAGATATTGATTTCCTTTTAAGCAAATACTTATAGGGGAAAAACATGACATTTAATTAATAACTGAAACCTTTGCCATGTAGCAGAGGGATGTATATATGGATTTTAGAGTCTTTATACTTTGCTGTCCTACACTATCGGGATATAATACTGAAGTTTTAATATTTTATATATGTGATTTCTGATGTAAACATGATAACTGAAATTAATTACTAAAAAGCATTTGTGGGATTTACAAAAATGACTAACCAGTGCTATAGCATTAGTGCAAGTAAAAATTTAATCACTATTTAAGAAATAGCTTCTTCAGGAGCTTAAAGAACACTTCGGAATTTTTAAAATGGCGATATGCTATTACTTTAGAAGACTCTTACATTTAAAATGCATGTGCCTAATTCTTGAAATTACTAGGCATATACTACTGGTAGAAATGGTAAGGCTGTGGAATTGTGTCTCAAATTTCAGAACAACCAAAACATTGCAAAAAAGCCTCACCCTCAAAACAATAAAAAATTTGGCTGTTGTGACATTATGAAATCGGTGTAATTTTGGCTACAAACATTCCTATTACTACATAAGTAGCCTCACTGCTTTCCCAGCAGTCATTCCCAGCACATGTACTGGGACAGGAATCGCAGCTGTTGGAAAGGCACTGTTAAATACTTGGTTAGGAAATACAGCTCCCACTGCATTACGGTGTTAACAAGCATATATACTTCTATGCTAATTCTTTAAACAATTTGCAGTGTTTTGGCAATTAAAATCTGTTTTGGCAATTAAAATTATTTCACTTCTATTTGATAGAATTTAGTCTTTTCACTCAAATCTGAAACTAATTCTCCACACATAAAACCTCTGAAAAATGTTACCATTCACAATGCCAGGTGTAATTAGCACTTCATTAACTCACCCCTTTATCTCCTCTTGTTTTGGAATTGAATTTCACTGTCTTCAAACGGGCTCGTTCTTTTTTCTCAACTCTACCACAAAAACACAGCAATGGCAGAATCAGCAAAACTCCAGAACTTCAAGTTACCACTTGTTAGAACAGAAGTATATTGGTCTACCTTTTGTACTACATATTTTATTGCTTATGACACATTCAGAAGATGGAAGCCTGCAAATGGAAAACTTTCATTTCTCAAGTGATGAGTTGTGAGAGTACTTGGAGTATTTTGTGGCTATACACGTTCAATAAATCCAGAGGGTGCAAAGAGGAAACAAGACACAGTAAGGGAACAGCCTCAATTATCAGTCAACAGTAGATACTAAGATTCAGAGCACCTAAACTCTTCTTTGAGTCTCTAGTATGTCAACAAAAACCTCATCTCTGTTGGCTCTGGCTACCAAACAATGATTTTCCAGTTTTCCGGGTTCTGGGTAGAAAGAATTCATGGCAGTGTCATGACTTGAATAAAATTCATTCATATTTTGCACCTTTTCATACATAAATGGTTATTAAACTGTTATTAAACCCACAATTTGCTTACAGTGAGAACAGAGAAGGTGGATGTGGACCACCTTTATGAACTTCAGCACACAACTCCTAAGGCTAAATAGGGTTTTAATAAACTTCTCATTGAGTAAATGAGAATCCCACTACAGATTACCTAAAGAGAAATCAAACAAGTGGCTGATGTGGTACAGAATTAACAACAAAGAAAAAAGCATATACAATATATGTATTAATCAGATCAGATGCCTAATAGCAAACATCACAAAATCAATAAATCATTACCTACCTCCGTTTGCTTGGGATAACTCCAATTTCATCACTTTCTCCATCTGGAGTTACCTGCCGTGCTTGCCACCATTCATCATCAGAAGCATTAATGACATGGAGAATATCGCCAAATTTGAAGTTCAATCCTTGACTCGGAAGGCCACTGTCTTTAGTCTTGTCATAATCAAAAAGAGCTCTACATTGAAAAGAAAAAATTAAACATAGAAAAAAGCCAGAAAAAAACAGGAGAGTATGAATAGCACAAAATATGAAGCAAGCTGCCTGTGCTATTCATAAGTGATTGCATCATTCTGACAGGTACTTAAAAGAAGGCTGAATACACTCTCTCATACACACACAGAATATGCAGTACAGTACACACACACACTTCTGAGCTTTAATGAATGAGAAAAAACTTCATCCAGAGCAAACCTCTAGTGCTCTACAAAAGCTCTACAGGAGACACCTCCTGCAAATCAGTAAGTACTTTGCACAGAGCAAGTTACATGTCAGCTGAGGATAAAAAAAGACAAGTATTTAAAGCATACAACACTGTCAAAAGTTCTGTTAAGTACACTGTTTCATATCAAGTTATAAATTGAAATTATTTAGTAATTTAGCACAGTTTAGTACTGTCTTTAAAATAAGTATTCTGCTCACAGGAAAAAAAACCCAACTTAGAAACATGATCTGATCACCACTTTGCTACCGTAACAGCCATAGGCAGAGAACCTTATGCACATTATCTTGAGAAATTCCTGACCATTTCAAGAGAATCTCATCCTTTTTCCTAAGGTAAGCCTGTTGTCAAATAATAGGCACTCCCAGTACCTGAACAGCAGCTGCATGACTACAGTTTTATTAACGTTCCCTCTGGCAGCAGGATTGGTTTATGCAAACCCACTATGACCCTGCCACATCCATGTCTGCTCTGTACTGACTCCTGCTCCCCTTCTTGCATAAGAAAGCACAGCTCTCTGGAAAGGCATGTGGTCCACCACATTATGGAACTGATCTGGTTTACAAGTCATGTCTTTTCTCCCTTTTGGATCATTTTAAACCTAGACAAGTTCCCTGAGGAAATGAAGATACCTGCAGTATGTTTCTCCCTAGCACAGCTGAGGGCTTAATGAGGACGTGGAAATGAAAGATGACAGGAGCCTCTTAGCAAACTGCAAGAGATATTGCTAAGATTCTGCCTTCTAAAGGACTCTTCTTTTACATTTCAAAATAGTCCATGAACCTCATCTATGTAAAATAAGTGCTTTGTATGTACAGTTAAAAAAATCCTCAACATTATTTCATCTGCCAGCTCACGTGTTGTCAGTGCTGCACTTTCTGAACAATACCTGGATTCAACTCACTCAATACCAAGCCAAAGTAGCACCAACAGATTACAGTGTGATGATTTTAAAGGGTATCATTTTCCTTGTCCAAATTCAGCCTGTTTCTTCATCCCAAACACTGGTCTTACACACCTTTTTCTGCTATATTTTTAATATTTAACCCATGTACGTCACAACCTGTTTGCTCCAAAATGTACTTCAGCTTTGTGAATTTTGCCTTCCTGAAGCACTTAATGAAGTGTATTTATTCATAACCAATAACAAATTGTTTACAGGGAAAAAATTCAAAATAATCTGTCAGACCAATTCACCTTCAGCATCTGTTGCAAAACCAGAGTTGTCTGAGACACCATGTCTTTCTTGGGCTATAAAATAAGAAAAAACTTTTCCTCAAGGATTGAAAGTTTTAATAAACATTTTTTGGATGTCTAAAAAAAGACAAAATTTTAAAATGGCTTCAAAATATTTACTCTCCTGATACAAATAACCTTTTATTTAAATCTGCAATATCTTTAATTAAAGTTTATAACAAAATTTAGGCTTTCAAATTTGGAATAGCTTGGAGGTTGAAATACCACCTTCCTTAGCCGTGCAACCTTCATGAGAAGATCTTTTGGGTTAATTCCATAGCATACTTAAGATATCCTGATTATTTAAAGAAAAACCAGAACCACTCTTTTTCTTTGAAATAGCCAAAATATTGCAGGTAAGGAAACGATTCAGATAGAAAGCAGTTATTCCCCCACATTTATTCTGCACATTTGTTCAAGAGACACTCTGGAAAAATATCATTTCATATCTCAAAATAAACTGCACATAATCAGTATGCACTTTCAATGCAGATTCAAGTTGTATATATTGTCACTGAATTAATTACATGCATCATGAAATTCATTTCCTGAGATTTCTTGTTAGCATTCACGCAATGATTTCTACCCCAGCTCGACTTTTAACTTCTATTTTTGAGTGTGTATATAAATTTATAAAAGCTGTGAGCTAGGCCTAACAGCATTAATAGATATGTTTACTGCATAAGAGAAAATGGTCAGGAGCGGAATTGAAGTGAAAAGGGATAAAGTCATTATTACCAACATGTACTTTTCCAACCAGATAGATGGTTACACAGAGCAGTTTCACCAAACACATTTTCTCTCGTGAAGTCACTTCAAGAAAAATAATTTTATTGGGCAAAAAAGTCATAGCTGATGGAGATAGTTTTATAAAAAGATCATTTAGGGTATCACACAATAGTGACAAAATTATGCAGCTAACATTTACAGGAGTACCAGGAGCTGCTAATGATCCTATAAATGACCTCAAAAGCAAACAGAATTAACAAAAATTTCTCTTGATTCCAAGTGTTTAACATGTATGCCTGGCACATTATCAACCAAGAACTCACTTCATAGCCCAGATGACGCATTTATCTATAGGCTAGAATATAAAATATCCTGCTTCTATAAACTTCCTGCATGGAGACTTTTATTTCAGATTAAAAAAAGTCATGTATACATTTACTTAGTGTACGTTATAAATGTAAATCTACAAAACAATAAATTTAGTAGTCCCATGACATTTACTGTAAAGTTCTATTTAAATTTAAATGGGAAGTCCTAAAAATTATTTCATAGAGAAAGCACCAAGTCCTCCCTTTTATTTCACTTTGGATTACTCAGGAACTAAAGAGCACTAAAAAGGTAACCCAGCTCCTTCATCCACAAGTCGATAGAAAGTGAAGTTGGGTTGCATATTTCATGAGTGTTTATGCCTCAAAGCCAAAAATATAATGGCTGTGTAACAGTTCCAAATTTTCCAGAATATCTTTTAACTTGCCACACTCATTACTTTCAGTATTATAGGCCAATGACCAAGTTTTACTGAGCATTTCTTCAACAAATAAAGCAACCAGGAATTCCTGTAGCAAAAGCATCTCCACATTTCATTTCATGAAATGTGAATTAATTTTACCACTTCACAATAAATGAAGGTCAGCTTGTAAAGGAGGTTCTCTTTTTCTGAGTTTTTGAGAAAGTTGTTTGAAATGTAATGTTTGAACTCTGAGAAGAACATAGAGATGGCCCAATTAAACTGCAGACAAGCACACTTAGCCTGCTGCTAATAGCAGATCTTATTTTTCCAAAGGATTTAGCTTAAATTTCCTAGACATTTTAAAAGTGTTACATTCCTTCAACTTGGAGACATAACCATTTTTTGCTCTGATTCAAGCACAAATCAGCACCATTGTTGGAATTTGGAATGTATTATGCTGGACAGAAAAATGCACAAAGGTAAAAGTAATTTTTGATTTTGAATGCTACATACATTGCAGACTGAGACTTGCTACAGAAAATGAGATAAAATATGGAACAGATTTACTCTCTCTCCATGTATTAGCACAGAAACTTGATACCATGAAGGCATCTCACATGTACTTTTTGAATCTGCAGATGATCATACATATATGTATAGATATAGCTCAGATGCCAACCCAAAAACATTATTATGAGGAAATCTGTCTCTTCTTAGAACAAAGGCCAGAAGAAATATAAAGCAAAATAAGAGAAGGCACATCAGTGCATCTGAATTAGCTGGGGATGGGGGGGGTGGTGTGGGGGGACAGTAGGATGTGCAAATACAGTCAGCTGCTGCTGTATTGCTGTGTTTGTATTGCCCTCCAAGGACTGTTTCCTAGATTGTTATGCACCATTTTTTGATATACATACAATTACAAAGAAAAATCTGCCTTTTTACTTCAAATTGTATTTTCAGGCAAACACAATTGCCTTTTCCCTAATGTTACATAATACCACAAAAATGCTGTTTACAGCAGACTAGTCTTAAAGATATCATGTTTACAGGGATGAAATGATGTATCTGATTTTATTTCCTAATTTGTTACCATGATTTTCAGAAACCAGCAGAGATGACTTTCAGAGTACTTCTATTTAATAGCTTTTCTGCAATCGTGATTGAATGCCTATAAACATTTTTCTGTTGGATTTACTATTCAGTTCAGCATTTTGTTACATAACTGGCATCCTTTAAGGCATATCCAAAACCCAGCACTACTGAAGAGAGACAGCTGAACTTACTAAAATTGGCTTTGAATTGGTACAATTAAAAGTACAGTATGATTATACCAAAGTGACTTATTATAAGGAATAAAGTGGATAACTAACATGTTCTGTCAGTATCCAGCAATATGTGAAAATATTCATAAAAGTTACTTCAATGTGGTCAAAATTACATCAGAAACCAGACAGAACAGATGTGAACCCTTTCTGTGCATACAAAGTTGCCTCCCAGTCTTTGGCAACTTTTGGTGTGATGACATGAGCAGATCCCAAAAGCCCAAGCAGCACCCTCTGTAACGAGATGTGGGTAGAAAAGTACTTTTGTTGTGAAATTTTTGCATTTTAGATATTTGTACTGACTTTTACCAACACTGATTCTGAGCCTCAAAAACCTTCAATGAAACCAGTCCCCACAAGGCTTTTGTCAACAGCCTGGAGAAGGCTGCAACTTCTGCAGCAGCTGGAAAAGTCAAAAGCTCAACAACTTCCATCAGTAGAATAATAGCTACATAAAAATAAAATGCTTGTCAGTGGGTTAAAATATCAGACCAATGTGTGAACATGAGCATAAGTGGTTTAGAACCTAATCAGGCTATAGCTAACCAACCAAAACAAAAGCATTTAGAATTGTTTAGGCTTAGTTATACGATGAGGGCTAAAGCAATAAATCTTGGGATTATGGAAAGGAAGATCTCATCACAATATCCATATGTGTACCTACCTACCTGTGGAAATTCAAAGATATGGATAACTGTGGTATCAAGCACTTACCCTTAGTATTTAAGGCATTTATTTTTAGAGATTTAAAATCTGACCCCCAAAATATTTAAGGCAGACAAAGGTAGGAAAAAAAAGTAGGCTCAGATCTGAGAAAACAGAATCCAGTTACTGAAACAATAGGTCAAAACATAGGAACTACCAGTTAGAGTCAAGCTAAACAGAAGCCCTATGAGTATTTAGCTACATTTGTGTCAAAGCATTGAGAAATAAGTTACAAAGGACCACGACTTTTCTGAGCATCTATGCAACTTAGGGAATTGCTTCGTGTATGACTTGTTTCCTTTCCCTGAACTCAGTAGACAGAACACACCATGAACAAAACAGTATCTGCTTTGGATGAGAAAATTCAACAGCACCTGAGCCTCCTTACTTGTAGCAGGTAAACCAGTGAAGTCCTACAACATTTTTAACCATGTTTAACCCAAACACCAAAACTACTTGAGGCCTTACCTGCTTGATTGAAACATTCTGGCCCCTACCAAGAGGCTACTGCTGGCCCTGATTCCATTCACAGATGAGCTGATTTGGGGAACTCAAAATTCAATTTATTTTTAAAAATGCAACCCTTTTACCCATGTCCCATACTTGAAATGTTATGCTTTATCAGTACATGATAACTGATGTAGGAGTTGAGTGACACATGAATAAGCTGCATCCTGCTATAATTTCCCTGTGAAACCACCTATTTTCTCATCTACTTCATGCTCTTATGTTTCCACTTCCTTTCAGCCTCCTTTATGTTTAACTTGATATGAATAAATTAATGAGGTATACTCAGTTCATTTGCTTTGCATTTTGTCTCTTGGTTACTATGGAAAAATATTCCATAACAAAATCCAATTGGATAGAGAAATAAGATTCCTTAATAAAGCTGAGAAAACAACTAAATTAAGCTGAAGGAAATAAGGTGGAAATCTGTCAAACCTTAAGAAAGGGAAGACTATAAATTTGAACTCAAGTACTGAACAAGGGAGAATATGAAGACAACTGTCAAAAAAACCACAAATTGAACTAAGCAAGTTATTAAGACTTCACATACACTGGCCCAAAGAAGAAATATGTGTTTCTGCTGAAGGATTATCCTCTCTCTCTCTCAAAGCAAAGGACACAAAGCAAATAATAGCACCACTCTTCAAAGTTCATATGGAGTTACCACGGATATTACTTTTTTTTCAGCTATATTACATTAATCAGTCTAAATAAAGCTTTATTTTAATTTTATTTGCATATAAGTATCCATTTATTAATACTTAGTAAATAATTGTATAGAAATGCAAATACCAAAATAGTAAGTCTACAGGAAAGCAGAAAAATACAGTAGCAATACTATGAAAAAGATTATTACCTGACATAGAGGGATCTCTTCTGGCTGGTTCGCAAAGATCCTGATCCTGAGCTAATGCTACTGTTCATCATCTGCTCCCGTAAATCATGGATTTTAGCTTCAAAACGACTGTATTCTGGAACAAAGACAGGCATGGCAATTAATTTCCTGCCAAACTCCAGCAATTAAACTGAAAGTAAATCTGAAATAATTTTGATTAGACAAAGAAAACACACAAGAACATTATACTTCTAAATTCTGTGACTGTAATCTATAGATCATAGTAGCTATTTTTTCAAATTAAGACAAACATTTCTACTAATAATTATCAATTTCAGAGTAATAAAAAGACAGATACAGATAAATTTTAAACCATGACAGAAAGGAAACTTAAGAACATACACGTGAACTATATGCCTATAATCAAGAGCTATGTATTTTAAATTTAAAATGTTAAGAAATGGGAATGAGAAATGTCTGTACTTCAAAATTGCTGGATTTGATTGAGATAAAGAATTTAACACTACAAGGTGGGAAATATGCAAAACATCTCTGAAATAAGACTATGTTGCTCTGGAAGCTCAGGAAAGGAAAAAAAAAATCCAGAATTCTGGCATGAATTTCAATCTACTTGTAAACGGCATTAGAGATTCAAACTGCCCCCACAGAATTATGTACAATGTTAATCCTGGAAAAACGGATTGTGTTCTTAAGCAGCGCCATGTACTAATAAAACTATGCTAAAGGCATTTGATTTTAGCTACAAAGGCAGGCAGGCAAACAGTAATTGCTTCTTCAGGACAAACATCTCCTGAAGTGAGGTACTTACATGCCGTCAGCATAAAATACGAACTCAGAGCAACTAAGTTTTTCCTTCAGCTGAATAGTTTGGACTTCAGGATCAACAGATGCACTTGTAAACCCTTCCTAGTCAAAGGAAATGTTCTGCAGCCACCACCTTCCCCAGGAGCCCACGTGATACCAGATTATTACAAGTCAACAGTGGGAGAGCCAGGGCGTGTGTCCAGCAAGCAGCTGCTGGAGCACCGAGCTGCTCCCCTGAGCTGCACCCTCACGCCCTGCGGGCACCACGCTGATTCAGGAAGTGCAAGACTCAGAGAAAGAGCTCTAAGGTAAAAAATACTGAGAAAATCCGTAAACTAAGGTTTCTTCAACAGCCATCTAAAAACTGTGAATGTTTTATCATATTATGTTCTGTAGCCCTTTTCTCCCCACATGCTCATCACAGATTGAGCACCAATACCATCTATAATTAACCCTATCCAGATTATGACAATATGAACAGTCTCTTCAATAACCCTAACTTTTGTCCTTTACAAGCAAAAGCTAGTAGCTTTCAAGATATCTTAGCTTTTAAAATAGCACCAAGTACCTTTTTACAAATAAAGTTCAGAACAAATGCTTCACCAGCACTAAATCAGACTGATGAGGTTGCTTGACAAGAGAATCAAAACCATTATTTCCACCACTACCGATGCTTTCACGAATAACAAAAGAATGTAAGATGACAGGACAGTAACCGAAGAAGAATGCAAGAAAACCACATTTTTTAGAAAGGAACATTCCTTAGGGGAAGGGCTCAGATGCAGTGAGAGAGCAGCCCACTCCTGCTGAGCTACTGCTGCACTGCAAGGCCTTGGCTAAGTCACCTCCTTTTACTCATTTATACCCAAGAAATGATAAACCTAACATTTCTGTATGCCCCTGTGTGAAAGGAAAGTAAGCATGGAAAAGATCAGATAATCCAAGCGTTTTCTTGAACAGCTGCAGCCTGTTCAATACTAAAAGTATCTGCAGCTCTTTGCAATAGCTACTGGAAAAAAAGACAAATTTCTGTATCATGTGTCATTTGTTCAAAGAATCAGACTTCCTCCTATGCAGCAGCACATAGATGTAAGAAAGTTATCAGGGAGCAATACTTCCCAGTATTGCTTAACTCTATCGTATTTTTCATCCTTTGGTTGCTGGTCTTGCAGCTTCCTGAATTAATTTAATTTTTCTCATCAGAACTCCTGGGAAGTAAGTGCTGAATGAGTGACAGGGACATCTGTAGGAGTAAGGAAGAGAATAATTTCACTGCAGAGGCTCCTGCCATATGAATAAAGCAAAAAAAGGAAACTAATGGGCTGGGACTAGGAAGGCTTTATGCTCGAAAAGGAAGAGTGCCAAGAAATTTCATATTTAGGAGAAGTTTAAGCACTGTGCAATCAGAATCTGGTGAGCTCCTTTGATGTAGAGATAGCTGAAATTTGAGTTATATTCCTCTTAACAGAAGGTTTTCAGAGGAACAGGATGGATAGAATTCTCACCATCATTGGGTTTGGAGCTGAAAAGTACACAGGATTTTGGGTTCTAAAAAAAAGAAACCTTAGTATTAGATACAGTGGTACTGAAACTAATGCTGGGGACAGAAAATAAGACAGCAATAGGACTCTTGATAGCATCAAAAAAGCAGCATCACTCTGATACCCAAAGAATCAACACCCATGCCCTATTGACTAAGCAAGGCTGGTTCAACATCAGCTTGATGAAGTGTGAGCTCTGTTAATTTATCTAGGAGAGGTTATAATTTGTCTAGGACAGGTTATATTTCTATCTCTGCAATTAAGAAGAGTTGGATATCAAGTGTCTTTTCCACCTACAATCTCTAACTTTCCTTCAGCTTCTCATATCAGTTTTAAAATAAGCTCTGTCACGTCAACATTCCTGAAATTTGGAGCTGGAACAGTCACAGTGAACAAGATGAAAAGGACATTCTGCTTTCTTGGTCAACAGGAAATGAGCTTGGTTGAGAAGGGATATGTTTGATTTCTGGTGTAGTGTTATCAGGTAACCAAACAGAAAGAGAGTAAGCTATTTAAATGAAAAAATAAAAGTGATTTTAATCCAAATGAAGCAGCTTGATCATAAGAACTCCATCTACAAATATGCTTCCAATTTCCACAGCCATCAAAACACTGAGATTCTGAAATAGTGTTTTAATAAGAACTATGGTGGTACAAGAAACATAGACACCTACCCAAAGAGAAACTCAAAACCAAAAGAAAACCACACAATCCAACCTCTCAATCTTTTCAGATAAGCAAAATCAGATGTATAAGCAACAGCAGTGAATGAAACTTAACTCAGAATATCTTATAAGGTCTGAATTTACAAAAGCTGCTGATGCTATACGTCAAATAAAGGGTAACAGGCAGCAAAACTAAGATGAAACACAATAACATAAGAACATTAGAATACGGGAATATTTTCTTGACTAGAATTTTCTCAAAGTTTCCAAGAAGTTTAGAGGCAGTGAGGGAATAGTATCTGCTGTCATAACAGAGAGCTTGAGGAAGCACTCCTGCTTCAATTCATGGCATTCATCCAACAGAACCCCACCATCACCAAAGGGAAAAAAACCCCACAAAGCCTACTCAGGTTTATACATAACCAGCTGTTCAGAATAGAGGATGAATACATCTGGGCTCAAGTTTAAATTTTAAAATTATACTGGATAAGCAGATGGTGCAAAGCTAGACTAAATCTGCTCTATTTCATGTCTGCATGTATTCCACAGCAAGAAACAAAAAAGAGGGAAGATTAGCAAATCCTGGAAGATTACTCTGATTCCAAGCTGCTAAAGCAATTTTACCTAGAAATCTGTAATATTTTCAATGTCAATATTTACTTGAACAGAAAATCAGAACTCCAGAAAGGATCTGATCACTGAAACTCTCCTGGACTGCCCATCTGTTGGGCAGCAAAACACAGATACACAGAAAGTGGTGAATTGTCTGTGCAGGCAGGGGAAGAGGAAAACAAGGCAGCAATAAAAATGCATCTGGTCTGGAATACACATTCTAGCAAAGGGGGCAGAGGAGCAGAAGGGACACCAGAGATAGGAAATTCAGCAAACAGCACAGAAGGAAGAGCGACTCGAGGAAGCCGGGATGTGCGTACAGGAACAGATGGCAGCACAGCGCTGAGAAGCAGAGATTCTTACATATATTGAACCCACGTAGAGCTGAAAAAGTTCACTTTAATTAAAAAAGTATGCCCCTTGCTTCCCTCTTCCCATCTGTCTATGGAAAGCCCTCTTTAGCAGGACCCATTGGATGTGTCTAAGCAGGACTCCTGTGCTGACAATTTTATATAACTACTGATTTATATTCTTTTCTCAGCTCTCAGAATATTCAATTTTCCTTTTCATGGTGCCTCCAAAGAGAGAAATGGAGCCCGGTAGTTAGGATGGCCACCATCACACTGATCCTGTATTGATCTTCTGTTTGTTTTTCTTTTAAAATGCATGAACCACAATAAAATCACCATAAATCATTTTTGAGGAGATATTATTTTGCTGCAGTGCTTGCCATTTGGTATTAACATTGCCTCGGACAGACCACAATGAATTCCACATGCTACTGGTGATTTTCATGCACTCTAATGTTTAATGAGCTTGTATCTCATTAATCACTTGAAAGACTTGGGCCAAGAAATTTCAAAATATTAGAAAAATTGTGTTTGTATTTAGTTAAGAACACCTCCCATGGACCCTGGAAAACACAGAAAGAGACTAGGTCCAGTCACTGCAGGTAAATCCACTAAAAATGTTGCTGAAGGCTTAGCAAGCATTCACAAGCAATTTTATTTAGTATATTAAAGAGTAGGAGTGAGGTTTTAAAGGATTAAAACATGTGTAAGCCGCCTTATAGGGTCTGTCAGGGCTATACATAGCAAAACCCTTTTTCTAATCTTAAAGGGTCCAGTTTTGAAGGTACTCTAATTGACTCATCTGGATTATTTGCAAATGAGTAGAACCAGGTACAAAAGAAGCAAGAACAGAAGCCTGGAAAACCAGGGACCACATAGCCAAAAACAGGGCAAGCTTTTTTTTAAGTATTTTTTTAAGAATTTTTCATTTTATGAAATTGGAATGCACTGATCTTTTGAACCACCTTTGTTTAAGAAAATCCATGTCCTCATCTAGAAACAAGGAAGTTCAGCCTTGATAATAAATAATTACTGAAAACTAAGTTTTGTACAAGCATTATTGGCTTCATGCTACACCAGCTGGACTTCTGCTGATTTACAAGAATTACAATATATTTCAAGACTAATGCTCAGAAAGCAATCTCAGCTTATACATATGAAAATAGTTCCATTTCCCAAAGCTTACTTATTCTCTTTTGAATTCCACTAGAAAAGGGTACATAGATGCAGCATTGTAAACAGAAAAATCAGCCACACGCTGGCCATTGACATTGAGCAGAGAGCTCTAACAAAACTTTTCTGTGTTCCCTCCGTTTTTTTTTCTTTTGAGTCATTTGTTTTAAAGATAAGGGAGAATGAAAAATACTCAATTTCCATTAATAAAATAGAAACAATAGGTGTTAACTACCAATATGAACAATGTAGGTTCAGAAGCAGATGTTTTACAAAAATACCTTGAAATCTTCTCTTGATGTCTTGGTTCCACCTTCTCCTAATCTTACACTGATCCGCCAGATCACCTAAGAACATGAAGCTAATCTGATCACTTAAACATCTTACCACTCTTTCAGAAAAGAAATTATAATTTTATTTTTGGTATGTCAGGTGAATCCTCGAGAAACAGAAAGGGCTGCTACCCTTCTCTGTCTTGATAGGTTTATCTGAATTTTGCCCTGCTTTGGGGAGAGAAGAGGTGACCAGTGAATGACTGCTGATGCCAACAGACTTGGCCTGCTGCCTTCTTCAAGGCCCTCCAAGAGCAGGCTTCACAGTTTATGTAACTGCAGTTAATGTTACCCACATCCTTAATACAGTTCAGTTCTGATCTAGCAGGGTGTAACTACAATAGAAAGCTTAACCCACTAAATTATTTTCTATCCAATTTCAATGAAATATAATTTCATATTTTTAATATATTTGTTTAGCTGTTCTGTTATTTTCAAACACTTAAATGCACTCAAGCTATACTACAGCTATGGCAG
Organism: Drymodes brunneopygia; assembly: GCA_013400955.1. Taxonomy (NCBI): domain Eukaryota; kingdom Metazoa; phylum Chordata; class Aves; order Passeriformes; family Petroicidae; genus Drymodes; species Drymodes brunneopygia. The sequence continues at coordinate 33,615 of VZTZ01034838.1, forward strand.
CCTACTGGCACCTCATACCTATTTGGAATGGCAAAATCTAACCTTCCAGAAATTCTGGATTTTGAGGCAACATTATTATTACAGTTCAGATGACCTTTTAATTTGAATGAATGTAACAATGGACATTAATGTGAAATAGAGAGCCCTCCAAGAGCTGTAAGCCTCTGCACAGTCCTACACTTCCCCCTTGCTGCTCCTCTCCTCACTACATTCTCTTCAAGCCCTCAAGTTCCTGTATCCCTGCTATGCAGCACGATCATAATTCTGACCATCCTGAATCCCCACTCCCAGGAGATACACATATATCCAAATTGCTTAGTGCCTCCTCTCATTCCTCTGCACCAACATGACAATTTCTCCTTGTCATCCTCCCTCTTCAGGAAACCCAGAGACACAGCAGTGTGGCACTGAGGTGCCTGCAGAGCCAGGGAGCAACATGAAAATGAAATGGATCAGAAGCCACTACAAATTAAAATGGCTTATCAAAACACTTTTGTGTACTGACGCAACATTTCCTGCTTTGAAACTGCTCCAGATCACAGTATTTCTCTTCTAGCTGAATTCACAGTAAAGCAAAATCCCTTTGTATTCATGAGTGATGCCTTGAAAGGAAGTAGAAATTTGTATTACCAGTGAGGGAGTAAGGAAAAGCTTTCAATAAAGGTGAAAATGAGAACAACATCCTGACTTCGCAACCACATTTCTACAGGATAATTCCTGTTCATCTCCTGCTATAGATCCCTCCTCTGCAGCATCCAGCCCCAACAGGTCCAAACCCACTGATCTGTGCAGCGAGGGAGATGCTGTACCCACACCCATATATGTACTACAGAAGAATGTACATTCTGCACAGGTGACCACTTTCCAACAGTAGCTCCTGGCAAGTCACAAATACAGCCTGGAGTCTACAAGGAAAAAGCCTTAGGTCAACTGACTACAGTTGTGGAGGTGCCTGATGCGTGAGCCACTTCTGTAAACAGCAGAACACACTCACATTCCATGTTTGGCTTTTACCTGCCCCAAAGAGTGCTGGCAAGCTACTGAAATTTAATTCAATGGAGCAGAAAAACTTTGTAAGGCATTCCTCAAATTTACTGAACACTCCTGGAAACTAAAGGAATGCCCAGAAGGACATTTTAAAGAATGCAATTATATCTGTTTTCACCCAATTCCATAACCAAGGAACATCGTGGAGATTTAAGGGAAAGAAAAGTCAGCAGTTATATAATTTGAGCCCAAATTCAATAAAATCAATTTCATTCAGCCATAATAAGCCTACCCCAAATCCAGTAATTAGAGTTTAGTTACCATGGATTTGAAAAGAGAGAGATGGAAAATTCAACCCTTTGCATGAGAAGAGTTTTCCAGTGATTCATCATTCTATAGCCTAACTCAGGCTTTCCTGTGAAAGAACTGCTTGCAAAAATCTTTTCCCAAAAATAGGAGAAAGACAAATGGGAAATTTATGATGGGAAAATAGGAAATGTGATAGGATGTAAAAACATAAATTAGCATTCCCCCCCCATCTATGAACATACAAACTGTCATATACAATTACAGGGAGTGAAGTGAGCCAGTCCCAAGTGTCTTCCAAATGCTCCTATCATACTGAATCTCTTTACTCTGTTATAATGAACCCTGATGGATGTCTAGAATCTCCTTGATCTGTCCTAGCTGTCAGCATCTTTTACAAAATCCTGCTGGATTCTTAAATATAAATAAAATACATATGCAATACAAGCAGTTATAACTGATGCTCTCCATCTTTATGAAGACATTTGAGAAACAACAATAATAAACAACAACTTTATGAACATTTTAATGCTTGTTAGTCTGTTTCCAAATGGCATAAACAAAAAATGAAGATAATTATACACATATATATATGAAATTTAACATTTAAATTAATCTAGTGAGGAGAAAAGACTACCATGTGAAGCTATAATTCAGGAAAAATGAAGATGACCAAAGAACATACGCACTTTTATGAAGTGCATTCAGTCACACAGATGGTATTTTCTATTTGGAAAGTCAAATCACAGACTGCTTTCCTATGCTAACAAACAGTAACCTTTAAGGAAATATTCTTTTTACTGATCTCTAAGATGTAAACAATGAGTATCTGATTCAATTCACCTCCCACACCAGACCCGACAAAGCTGACAGCTGGACTTTCACTCAAGCTTGTTTTATGAGGAGTAAGAATAAGGCAGAGATGTCAGACATCAGTAACTACAGCTTTCTGAGGTAGGCTGGCCATAAGTCAATTCATATCTTGCCTCCAAATTACAATGGATCTCAATTTTTTAGTTGCACTTTTCTTTCATGGCATGCCTCAGAAGCGTAGAGTGAGCCCTAATGTGATTCTAACATCATCATTCCAAATGGAGATTTTAAGCACTGTTTCAGAAAGAAAGATGCTCAATGCAGACCAAGCATGGCGGGGGTAGAAAAGAGGGAATCAATCCTTTCTTTAAATTATATGTCAGATGTCTGCCCATAATCTGCGGTAATTTGAGTAACATCTCTCACATGTACCCTCTCAAATGGGCCATAAAAGTCTTTTGAGAACTGAATTCTCAGTATAGCTCAGCTGCACACAGTCTTGTTCAGAATGCTTCAGTAGCCATGAAGGAATATGTACAGCTCTAGCCTTGAAATCTACAAGTGACAGACACTGAGTAATTTGTAAGAGGCAGCAGTGTATGTTGCTCTGGGCAAATTTCTGTGCAACTAAAAATCTCAGCAGTCAAGTACCTCAATACACATTGCAAGAAAATAAATTATCTACTTGGACAAATGGTAATGAAGAAAGCTGTTATTTCCAGTGCAGAAAGAGCAGGAACCATCCAAATGTCTAGTTTCCTTCTTCTAAAAGGTTCTGACTTTCAAAGTATGAAAGGATTCTTTTCTTCTTAAAGCCAGAATCCTAGAAAGGACTGAAAAACTGCTGATTTTGTATGAAGTCTGCATATATCCTTTGGCAAGAGAAAAAGCGTTTGAGTCCTGGAAGCACATAGTCTGCACCACAGAAACATTTGTACTTCTCCTAGGAGCCACAACTCACCATGCCTTCCTGGCAGAAGAAACAGTGACCATAAATGCCCTATTTGAACGAAAAAAAGTGCTCAGGTGCTCAAAAGGACAACTCAGAGATAAATAAAAGTGTACGTTTTATTTTTCAATAAGTGAGGGGCCCCTACCCAAGAAGCAAGGCGGTGCAACAATTTAACCAACTCATGACAACACTGAAGAGACAAGCAGAGCATAGGCCAAATATGTATCAACAGAAACATCTGACAATTCTGACACAAAGCCAAAGCAAATATTTCAGAACCAATGCTGACATTACAATTCTTTTTAAAAGGAAGCCTCAGAATGAGCACTCTTAGAAAACAAATCCTGGAACACAGCAATATACAGACAGAACATGTGACCAGGATACATCCTCCTGAGACAATACAGGCATTGGCAACACGGGCAGGCTGCAGGGATTTGACCAGGACAAACCAATCATTTGGTCTTATTATGACCAGAGTTCCTGGGTCCGGGGAGAGATATGATATTGATGCAGGTGGTGGGGTTGGGGAATGGGAAAGCTAATGCTTCAAACACTTGGGGAGGTCAGGACAGAAGAAACATGACAGAAAAGAAGAAATAAAGAACAACTAGAAGTGTGCTGCTACCAGCCACCTAACAGATGAAGGCAGCAGCCCTGCTCCACATCCAGTCCTGATGAACACCTACCCCTTGACAGTACTGCTAAAGGAAAGCTTCAAAGAGACAAGTCTCTGCAAGGAAGATTCAGTGCTGGGCCAAGCAATTTAGCAAAATTGGAGAAATCTGCTGATCATCACAGTTCATAAAACAACAAAAACGTCTTAGTATATATAACACCAATAATAGATGAGTTTACAGACCTAAGATAAGCATTTCATTTTGGACTATTAATTTTTTAAGTCTCAAATAGACAAAGGCATTTGAAACGTGCTGCAGAAATACAAGAGGACAAATATGTGTATTGATGATGTAGTGTTCTGCAGAACACAAAAGGATGGTTAATGAGCATCAGCTGCACTCTGATCTGGACCAGAACAAACTGCTGGATAAATAGAAATAACAGCTCAGTGTGAAACCAATGAATGAAAACCTGATGGCCTCCTCAGGTCACCTGAAGCAACACAACAAAGAAGGAATTAGTCTTCTATCTTCCTTCTATTAAAGGATATAATACCACCATATTACAGGATGAAGACAACTAGAAATACAAAAGACCAGTAGGGCATTTCTACTAAATTCTGGATTTACTGGATTAATTTTCATGTTATGACAGTGGCAACGTTTACTGGAGACATTGAAATTCTGCAATGGTGAAAGCAAGAAACATAGCAAGCCATGGCGCCAACACTTGCAGATAATTCCAATCTGGTCACTTGCAATTATGCTAACATGCATGTGACAACACCCACTACATTATTTGTTTCTCCTCTCCTCAGAAGATGTATTAGGTGGAAGGACACTGTAGATTATCTTTCTCTGAGTTTCAAGTTGTACAAGAGAACTCGAATGTATAAAGCAACCCTTACCTTCTGGACGGTACTGAGCTACAATAGTCACTGCTTGGCCTGCGTTCTTCAGGGCTGCTGCTGCCTGTTCATGGGTTGCTGCTTTTAGATCTACTCCATTTACCTACAAGTAATACAAAAAAAGCTCTTTATCAAAATTAATGCTTGTGTTTATCACCACAGAACACACACCTGTGGAAAAAAATTACCTGCACACAAACTAGTTTCCATACCATGTGAAATTCCCCTGTTCCCTGTTCCCAATATCGCTCCTGAAAACAAAAGTCAGTAAAATCCTCTCTCACATATACCCCTCTTAAGAATTACTGAGAATATCATAGCATATCACTCAGTGAACAGTCAATTTTCTTCTTGTTTAAGAGTGTTTTCTTTCTTTTTAAGGAGACACAGAGAATGTTACTTGTAATGGTTCAGGGACCTTCTTAGCCAAACAATGCCTACAGACCATGCTGTCACCACATCCAGTGACAGACAACACCCTCTGTGAATCTGGCATTGTTTTCAGTGCAGCAGATTTAAAAATAGCTTCACAAAAAAACTGAAGCAGAAATGTGTGTTCCACATTTTAGACCAAAAGCAGTTTTCATAGTTCAAACTAAAATAATGATGTGCTTTAATATCAGTTTTAGTAACAGCTGTTAAAAGGACATAATTCCTCTTAAATAACTTCCAGACTAAATGGTCCAAAGAAATTATTCTCCATAAATTAAATAATTTCACAAAGAGACACACAAAATATTTATGACCTTCAATATTAATATAGAAAAAGCCCTTAGAGAGGTATTAGATGGATCTTTTTAAGACTAATAGGAAGTTCAGCAGTTAGTCCAGGAAGTAAAGACCCGGTTTTAGACATTGCTGCCAATTGTCTCCATCCCATTAGAAGGCTTATTTCTGAAACCTGTGTTCTTTCAATTTAGACACACACAGCCCTCAGCTACCAGACTAAGATAAGTTAATGTCTTCACTGAATGTCTCTGAGATAGGGAAGTGCTATTTTAATCAGGTTCTAGATGAGAAACTGAGGCAGACTAAATACCTCAGAGATACTTTGGAAGTATATTGGCATCTGTTGGCATTATCTCAAATTTAGCTCAACAACATTCTTTGTGTATCATTAATTTGGCATTAATATGCAGGGAGGGGGAGCTTGTGTTGCTGTTTAAATAAAAGAAGCAAGGAATCCTACAGAAATGATCCGATCTCCTTTCCTAAGCTCTCCGCTCAGGTCAGCTGGCCCTCCTGCAAGGATGAAAGAGATGAAAATTCCTTCTCCATCTTCTCCTCCAACAATGTTGAAACCGAGACCTGTTGATCCTCGATGCAGGACAACCTTTCTAGGCTCCCTGAAGGAAAAGAAAGGAATATGAAATCTTGGTCACTAGACATGAGGAAAAGTAAAATAAACAATTAGAAAAGCTTCTAGATGCAAAACAAAATCCCCTCCCTGTTGTTAAATGAACTGAACAAATCTGTAAGTATGTATGTATATACGTATAAATGAATTCTTGTTATGCTACAATCCTATTCAGCACAAAATGTCATTACTTAATATTTTCCATATTATTCAAGAACATCAGTATAGGTTGTGACACTCTCAAATACATTTTCAATTTCAATGGAGGGACTGCAATTGAAGAAGTTAAACTAAACCAAGTTATTGCAATCTTTTTCAAAGGATCCCCTCTTAACTTGAATGAGGGGAGGAAAGAAGAGATATTGATAAGGCCAGTCAAATTCTAAAGCAGAAAGACTCCTTCCAAAAACCTAATATCCGCTACTCGATTTAATACAAGTAAAGCATAAATGATCTCAGAAAAAGACGTTTCTAATAAAGCAGAAAACCTGTGCACTGCATTTCAAAAATCACTAGAGAGCACTAAAGAACAATTAATGGACATTAAGTATTTGGAGGCATTAATTATTAATTTAAAGGATAAAGTAAGAAGCTGCTTTTTTTTTTCCAAAACAAAAAGTATCATCTAGTCCATTCTTTAAAAATCACTCAATTTCTGCACTAGCTATTAAATCATCTTAAGGTCAAACTCTTAAATTACACCTTCATCAACTATTATATTCATTTTTTCCAGAGCACTATTCTATTACAAATAAATGATACTGTGAAAATCTCTATACGTAGTGCTCTGGATCACACCAATACATGAACAAAGAAAGGAAGAAAGGGAAGAGAGAACAGAAATGTGCAGTATTCTTTTAAAATAAGACTCAAAATTTATAAACTTCTTTTTGGGATGCAGAGAGTGTAATATGAGAAGGTAATTTAAAGAAAATCAAAACATTTATTGAATAGCCCTTGCATTTCAGAAGAAATCTAAAAACAGCTTTTTACAGTAGTTTTAAAGGAAAGCAGTAAAACCATAATGTTATCACCAGGGCAGAGTCATTTTGGCTTATATGTCTACCTAACCCTAAGTTAAAAATCAGTACAAAGACATATCCTACCTTCCACTACACTAAAATCAATTCTCCAATTTATTACGCCACTTAGGTTTCAATCCTGGGTGGACCCTGCCTTGGAATCTGAGTGACATTATCCATGTCAGGTGATGGTGCGACACAGAATTCAGCAACAGCATACTGAAAATGCAGTATAACATCCCTATACTTGTAGAACAGAAGGGCAACAAAATTACAAGAGCTTCCCTTTATCAGCAATGATGAACAAAAGATTAATGCAATCTATTGAATCAGTAAAGGAATGAATGGTCTGTTAATGGGAAAGGATTAAGTGCTCTCCAGCCTTTCTGGATTTAGAATCCATCAAAACAAGCCTTTGCCTGTGGGGGCAGGGAGGACGCAAACATTGCTTGCTTTAAAGAAATAATCTCTGGTCTGCTCATACTACCATCCTAACCATTTGTGTCAATGCATGCAGCATTCCCAGGGCTTTCTGTTTTTAACACTATTCCCGGACTGATAAATACAGTGTGTGTGTATAAATACAAATAAATATACCTAGTTTTCTCCTTACAACAATGTTTACAAGAGTTAAAAAACTAACATCTATTTCTTGAAATAAAATATAGCATTCACTAATGTTCTGCCCACTAACACATCTTGGAGTTTCCCTGGTTAATTGATTTGACACTTAGCCTTGGTTATTCATTACCTGGTGATCTCATCATCTCCAAGCATTCCCTTGGGAACTGGTGAATATCGCCCTGGTGATGCTGGGGGCAGGGACTGTCCCAGGTAGGCAGATGGAGTGATATGGTTATCCACTGGCTGAGAATAAGCTTCACAGAAGGGGAAAGAAAACAGTAAAGGCATTAGGATAATACCAAAAAAGAGCTGGAGGAACTGAAACAAAGGAATGACCTCTTTTAAAATCAAACTATAGCAGTTCAAATGATGTATTATAAATATCATAGTTCTAAAATAGTGTGTTCAATCTGTACCTTCCCCGGACTCCTCACTAAGTCAGTAAGCAAAATTTTCAGATTCATTGTGTCTCAAATAAATCTTTTTCATAAACAGTTACTGTGGATAGTTGAAGCCCATGGGAGCAGTCTAGACATTTATCTGTTTTAAAGCTGTTTTTAACTTGATTGAAGCAAAATTTTAACTGAACCACAACACACATACTAGAAGAAATTTAGCATCTTAATGATTACAATTAATGGAAAATATTCTACAACACCAGGAGAATTGTTGCAATAAATAATTAAGAAGGTACATGATTATTCCAAGTTAGGCACATGAATTTTAAGTGCTCATTAAAGCACAGACATACCCACTGTCTGCTATTACAAAGCATGTTCTACAATTGGAAATGTTTTTTCCTGGTGTATGTGCTTCAGACTTTGAGGGTTAAACATGAAGGGTAGGGACTCTTCACAGATTCAGTATTATTAAAGTTGCCAGACTCTTTGCTCTTACTTGCTGTATCTGATGGCAGAGGTGACCTTTGAGGATTTACACTAAACCCAAAGCTCTTTAACTGAACATACATGACACAGATTGCTGAAGCAATCTGCATATTCTCCTTTTTTTTCTTTCCTTTTTAAATCATTATCAAAAACTTTGGATCATATACAAACTTATCAAGACTATTCTTGATATATACATACATACATGATATATTTGCTAAACAGTCATCTTTCAAACCATCCAGTCTGGGCTCGATTGTGCCTGTACTGTTCTAGATTCCTAGTAAATCCTGTGTGCAGAAAATTCTTCACATGACAAATGCATCAGGTCAACACTGACAACATTTCAACAAGCATTAAAATCCACAATTAACAGCTTCAGCAGTTTAAAAGCACTGGCTGATAAAGGAATTGTGCAATTCAGCCACACCAGCCCCCAGTTAGTTGCATGAGACAGTGCAGAACTTTTGGAAACCATAATTCTAGATGCACAAGAGGTTTTAGCAAAAATTTTAGCAAAATTCAGAACTGAAGTGCAAGAGGTACCTGGTGCCCTTCTATAACAAAGACAGAAGGAAGCTCCCTCATATTGCTTGGCTTCCTGAGGCCTAAAGCAAAGAGAATGCTGCTTTTGCTAAAACCAAATGATCAACATAAGCATTCACATTCGAGAATTCCCTAAAAATTAGGAGCTGTTCAACATATGCGATTCCTAATACAGGTTTTTAGAACAGCAGTAACACACACATTGCACCTTCATCCTTCTACTCCCTGCAAGGATTTTATAGATCCCACTGCCTTCTGTCTGTCCAAGTACAATACACAGTTTCTATGCACTGGCAAGAGATTTGGACACCTAACGGTCAATTTCAAAACTTAGGGTTTTTTTTAGTCACATTGGAATTTTAGCAACAGATTTTTATAATGATTACCAAACCACATGGCAATATTTGTTTTTCAGTTAAAAAAATATATTTTTTAATATAATATTATTATTGCCATGTCATTGTACACACTTTTTGCTTAAAAAACCACACATAAATACAATTATTTTGTTTTTTCTCAGAAAATTTTAAAGCTAAAGCACAAAAAATGAAATGCAAGACATTTTGAGCTCTTTTCCAACTACAGGAAAATGGGTTTTGATTTAAAAACCTGAACAACTGTAGCACAGTATAGCAGCTCTGTACATTCTGTTCCTGCACTAAATTATCTCATTTCACAAAATGAATTTGAAATTGCTTTTAACAAGCCAATGGCAGCCATAATGATGCATATTTTATAGGAAGTAATTAGATACAAATTCTATTTTCATTGACTTACAGTACTTCTCATTTGATTGTTTTTCAGGTTCCTGAGGCTTTTAACTGCACTGGGTTCAGAAACATACACACCACCTATTACATGACCTTTTTTTTAAAATTTTTTATCCTTTCACCATATGACTAAAAGTCAGCTATCAATCAATATAATAGTTTATTATTTCAGACCTGTGGACTGTTCCACAACAGCACTGGCTGCATCCTTTATGAAGTTTTACATATGCTACTTGCTTCAACAGTCTGGTCCTTTCTCAAGGCTGGTGTTCTCAGTGTTATGACAACAAACTTACATGGCACAAAGAGGCTGCTCTCTGTGGAGCTCCTGCACAAAACCATGCCTGCACCTTTCCTGAAACTCTTTCAGATGAAAATTATAGATTAAGCATATTCACAAGGAACATGACAGAAATAAAAGGCAAGACATCACTTTTTGAATCCTAAATGAGGTCTAAACTTCTATTTCCAGGTAAATATTATTAGTGATGGAACCGATAAAGGAACTGTCTTTTGGATGAACAGAAAACTGCATGCATAAAATCAACTTGCTTTGACAGGAAAAGTCAGACTCTTAAAAAAATTCCATTTCCAAATCCACCCTCTCCTTCACATAAGACAGTTCCAGACAAAAAGAAAAAATGGAAGATTTCCTTTCTTTTCCTATTATCTGTAAAATGAGGACATTAATCACAAGTATAATCTCTGAAATTGGAAATTGTTTTTTACTGTTATTACATATTCTTCTCTTCCTGTACTAATGCCATTTAAGAAATAAGGCACTCATGTCTAGTGGAGAAACTGAATATTCCCTACCTTTCAGTATTTTATTTCTCAGTGCAGGGTGGAAATACAGTACCAGCACACAAAAACACAAAGGAAAAAATAGCTTGAAATCAATTAGGAGTCAAAAATGTGCCATTGATAATGTCTTCAAAGGAGGCCTGCATTGGAAGCAAGTCCTCTCTCTCAAAAAGCATTTAGCCACTTTTCTGATATTCTACTGCATGCACTTCATAGGTAATGTTGGTGCAGAGCACTGTAAAGTAACTGTTTAGCCTGGCAATCCACACCTCAAGAGCTAAAAGATAAATCTCACATAAGGAACAGAAACAGGCATAGCAATCAACTATTCCAGGTCTGTGGCCAAGCTTTCATCACCAATACACATCCCAGTCTCTAGAGCAACAGCACACAACCATCAGCTATTTTTTCACATTCATTCCCTGCTGAATCTCTGGTCTCCAACAGCCCCAACTCTTCTCTAACAAGATTTCCAACAGTGCCTTCCCCCACAGGCAGCTGAAAGCCATTCACTCACTCTGATAAATATCAAAGGACAGAGGTCAATTTTCAGCCCCAGGTGCACAATGTTGGCACAACATCTGTACTTTTCCCAATAAATTCTGCCATAAATCAGAATCTCAGAAACCTCTTGATCAAATATCCCCTGATTCTAAGGCACTAACCCCAAGGAAATATCAAATTATTTAATTATCTATATGGATACTAACTTATTTGGTCCCTTCATTTGAGCCATCAGACCCCTGACAAGGCCACGCTGTGTGTCTGGTCCTCCTTACTACTGGAGTTCTAAAAGAAATCAGATTTTGCACAAAACCTAGACACTGACATTTGTTCTCAAACAGTTCTTCAGTATCCTTAGCTCTGCATTTTAAATCCTCATCACCAGGGCAAGCGAGGCAGCCCTATAACTAAACAAGACCAGTTCCAGAGGGAAAATCGTAAAGACAAACCAAATTCTGAATTTGGACTTTTGAGTTAACTACCGTGTCCACAGTGAGCAATCTACTGCATGTTCTGCACAGTACCGAGTACTGTGCACTGTGCTTTTGGATATTTCTGATAAAATGAGAATTAAAAATAAAAACCCACAGAAATAAAATAAGCAAACAAAAAACCCTCCCAAGGGGGCTCTGTAAGTGAGCATTTCACTTATAAACTCAGATAGTAGAGTTTCTACCTTATCATCATTTGCAATAAACATGTTCACAGGAAGCCTATGTGCACCCTTTACTTCTCCTTTATGGAAGGACTGGACTCCTAAGAACCTGGCTAAAAGGATTTTCATGAAGAGAAATAGGAGGGAGGATTGCAAATATGTCTCAAAACAGCTGCAGGTGAGTAGGTGAAGAAAGAAGCCTGATAACAGTTTGAACACAGACTCACAATCCAGGTGATCCTAGAAAACAGCTCTTTAACATCTGCCATCTGGTAAAAACACTTCAGAATCCCTAATCTAAAGCTCTTGAGCCCTCTACTGCTCTGCTAAATGCAGTATAAAATACTACATATAGGTGCCACCATTTTTTGGTATGAGTTCCATCCAGCTAAGCAGCTTCTTGCAGAAAGCAGAGTCTTTCTGGTTGCAAAGGTATTATACTCCTTTATAAAGCAGAAACAGCCTTTGAGGAGATTGATGTCTCCCTTTGAGATTTCCATTGTAAATGTGCAATGCTGAGAGGTACTGGAAAAGCTTTTTTTCTGCCCTGTATTGGAAAAATAGCATATAGCAGCTCAGACACATGCAATTGTTTCTTGTAAGTGAAAGACTGAGGAATAGACTGAACTGATTTCCTGGATTTAAGTCATTAAACACCTCAGCAAGACCTTTAGGTCTGCTTTGTGTTCAAAATTCCGGCAGTAGGCTCAGTCTCCGCACCAGCTGCACTTTGATCAACAGAGACACAAACTCATGGGGCCTTGGGTAGAAAAGGCTTTCCTGTTGTAAGGAAAAGAAACAGACTAAGGCTTCATCAAAGAACCCAACACTTTGCAGAGGAATGTTCTTTGGTCTACCAGAAACAGTGAAAAACAGAGTATCTTCAGATAGAGAACTGAAGGGAACTGTAGCTAAATGAAATTGAACTCAGAAAATCTACTCAAAAGTGCAGACAGCCCACAAACCTTGTCGAGGGTCACTAAAGGACAAAGACAAGACACATCTAGAATCTGAGGAAAAACTTCCATAATTTTTTCAGAATGCTTGAGTAGGAGGAGAAAGGTTCCAGAAGCAGCTGCTGGAGCTTGAGGTACATGACAAGGCCAGGAGAGTGGCTTTTCACTTCTCAGTAAAAGGACACAAGTGACACTTCCCACAAAGGATGGGATACAGGGCTGCACAGAATGCCACCATCTGTCAAATCACCCTTAGAGGGAGAGCAAACTGAGAGAAACTCTGGAGGGAGGATGGTAATGGGACAAAAGGAGCCTACATGTGTGACCAGGCCATTTATCTCCAGGTAATGGATGTGACACTAAGTCATGCTCACTGAGAAGTTAAGGACTCATGGCAAGGTGGCAGTGAACATCCTCATGGCAGTTACGTGGGGTTACCCTTGACAGAACTTTCCTGACCTGTTGTGACCAATGGACATGGTGAGAAGGTATTCCTGAAGATGGCTCCATGTTATGATGCAATTACCTTCAATGAACTGAGTCTTCAGTTCATCCACCATTTGAGAGAAATTAATATCTCTGCATGACAAGAAGTCCAACAACTAATGGCCACCTTTGCCACAGTCATTGATTTATTAGCACTGGGCAAATTATCAGGAGCCAGCTCCTTCTCTACCTTCCTCCCCTCAAACTTTCTACAGTTTTTGACTTTGTCCCCACAAAGGATTAGCAAAGTAAATATTCCAAAGATTGAGTCAGGGTGCAGTATTAAGAGATGAGATACTTCAGTGTTTGTCACATCCCAATCTGCAGCAGTGTAACTGCATTACAGCAACGTTACCAGGAACACTATGCAAAAATCAGGTTTTTCTCTTCCAAAAAATATGAATTCAAGGTGAAATATATGAAAAGTCCAGTTATACAGAGAGAGAACAGGAAGTCTACTTTCTAAGGAAACAGTGGGAAAGGTTATTCAACCAGGTACAGTAAGGGACAATGGCTGCTCTCTAACCATGATATATAAGAGTAGAAAACTGGGGAAGAATCAGTGGAGGCTGAAAATTAGATATGTCAAAGAATGGAGCCTTCAAGAACATCCTTCTAATAACACAGTGGAAATAAAACCTAATTAGCTCCAAATTGTAATTCAATAAGCTTACAAACAGATTTTAAGACACTGTAGCTATTGCCAATAAATGATGGGCTCATAAGGTACTTCAGTCCTTTGTTGTGCTACACTTTTGTTTGTTGTCCTTTACACTGTTTTCAATTACATCTTTCAGTGCCAACATGTTCCTTTTTTTCATATGAAGTAGTATCTAAACAGATCAGTGCTACATATCAATTGCACATATCTAATGGCAGGAAACAAAGCAATACCTAAAATAACTCTCCCCTAGAACCATTTCATGTGACAACATGAGTAAAACTGGTCATCCAGAAAAGTCAGTCTGTTTAGTCTTGGGAAGATACAGTTATATCATTCTCTTCCCCTTCTCCAACCACTAAATGATAATAACCCTTTTGAAGCATACTCAACTCAAATATCTCTCTACATTGTAGTTCAACCCTGAACTTTCTAGATTTGTATGTTTGACTTTGAAAATACTCTTGTCAGTAGTACCCTTATGTCAAGAGGAAATTCTTGTAACTACTTTTTAATACAGCGTTCACTGGTTTTCCATTTGAATTGTCAATAATTATGTCAAAACTGAAGTCAGATTTCAAGTAAGTGGAATTTTTAACACATTCGCAGGCAGGCACCAGAGCAAGAACTTCCCAACCTCCCAGTTCAGTTTATTCAAGTATATGCAAGCTCATGAAAAACCAGGAAAACAGGAAAAACATCAGAGCATCACCAGCCTCTTTAGTTTACAGGACACTGAACACCCTCACAGTGCATTGCATGCTATTCTTCACACCCCCAAGAGCATGAGGCACTTGTTCTCTCCCCTTGTACTCATCAGCAAGTGATGAGAAACACTGAGTCTCTAGGACTGGGCCATGACAGCCAGAAAAACACAACTGGAGCCCTGCTGCTGCTGTCTTTGCAGTATACAGGCTACAGGATATTGCTCTGTATAGTTTATCATTTTACTCATTAATCAACTTATATCAGATTTTTCCCTCATTTAATTTTTAATTATATGTTAAAATATTAAAAATGAAACATGTTAAAGCCTTAAAGGGAAAAATTATTTAAATCAGAAAGATAAGACCAACTTACAGTTTGTGATGTCAGGAGGAGCATAACTATCATTCATGAACATGCTGGTGGGTTTTGCAACCTTCAGATAAACAAAGTCAGATGTGTTTTTTAAGGCAGTCACTGCTTCTTCATGAGTAACTTCTTCTAAGCAAACACTGTTGACCTAAAGAGAAAAACAAACATTCTCAATCCAGAAAAATGTACTGTTTTAGTAGGACACTCACTGAAGGCTGTTAGAACACTGGCATTGAGAGCCTTTATTAGGATTCATGTGCCACAGACATAACTGGTTACATAAAATTATATAAGAGATGCTTTGTTAAGTATGAGAAAGACAAGTATTCCTATGAAACATTATAATAAACTGTGTTGACCACAACATTGTAAAGAAGGCACATATGACTGTGGGGAACTAAGGGGACAAACAGGACACTCGAAGTGTTCCAAGTGTGCACACTTACACAGTGTGTTACTGCAAGCATTTCATAGAGAAAAGTTTCTTCTAATAAGAATAAACACCATGTCAACTTGTCATGACATAATTATGTTCTAGACCTTATAATGGGACAATATATTCTGGCATGATGTCAAAAAGCTGAGGTCAAAACTTGAAAAGGTCCCAAAACGACTGATTTACATGCCAAATAACAAGAGCTAGTTTAACTACAAACAACTATTTTAAGCTATTGCTATTAGGATGAAATATTACCACTTCCATTAAAAAAAGCCTTTAACAATTGTAAAACCAAGATCTCATTCCTAATATTTAAAAAAAAGCAGGATTCTTCACATAATGGGATAATCCCAGTATTCTTTAAGTACCTTCACATTCCCCAGCTCTGTGTGTTAAGTGACAAAATTATCCAAAAAGTCATTTTACAGATGGAAAACTCTGTACTAAATATGTAGAGTTAGTTTTCACTGTTGGAAGAGCAGTAGAACACATGTTCTGTACTGAGTACAGATGTACCCAGGGCTCTTCCAGAAGCAAATACTGGTAGAGGAAGGAGTGTAGAGCAATCAACCTTACAAGAGTTACCGATTCAGAAATTCATGGCTGTGGTACTCATTTTTCTATCTGGACAACAAATTTGTGTATTGAATTTAAGGGAGTTGAAAGTAATTTTTACTTTGTGCATAGAAAAACTCAACTTTGAACCTATTTTAGGATTTAAAAAAATAAAAACCCTATTCAAAAGCATTACAAACACTGAAATGCAATATAAGCAGCAATTTCACTACAGGCTGGCTAAAGGCTGGCCAGCCACCAGTACAAGGAGTTCCATTCCATTCTTCTCTTTTGAGAAGAGAAACAATACCCATTGTACGTTTTTCTACAATTCTGTCACTCAGATCTCAGAAAAATAATAGCAGACATCAGAAATAAACATGCTGATTCATACAGGTTTTGCGTGGAACATTGGGCTGAGGAATAGATTTCAGATTTCCTGATGAGATGGTGTTGAATGATGCAGATTTAATTTTATCACTGATTTCCAGGCAGCTTAACCACAAATTGAATCATGCCCCTCTTGAGCCTGAAAGTGAATGACCATTAAAAAAATGCTGCTCATACTTACAGCTAAAAGTTTGTCTCCAATCTGAAGTTTGCCATCTTTATGTGCTGCCCCACCTTCGATGATTTTGGTTACATAAATGCTATTGTCCCCAGGTATGTGCTGATTTCCTACACCACCAGCAATACTGAAACCAAGACCTGCTTGAACATAAAGGCATTACTCAAGAAACCTTTTTTGCATTCATTGGATTCAAATTTTTACATAAATGCAAACACTCCTTGTATCACACACACATATATATAAATATCAGGCTCTGGCTGAAGCAATTCTGATGCCTTTTCAAGTGAACTCCATAATTTTCCAGAAAATAAAGCTCTAGAAAAGACGTAACATGTACACAAGTTCTGAAAACCAAAAGCTAGATCATTTACTTCATGCCTTGTGAAGTATGGGCACAGCAGGGCTATAAGCATCACCATGCTATAGCATCTATATATGTATAGAACTATTTCCCAGCAATTACTTTCGTTAAATTAGTTTTAATCCCTCAAAGATCCTTTCTAGGTAATCCAATGAACTATTTTACTCCTATTTTTAATGTACTTAAAAATTACTTGACACAGTAGAAACACATTCTTATCATTTAAAAGAAAACTGCATTCTACAAGAACAGTTTCAATTCTATCCTCCTTACTAAAGAGAAAACTTTCTATTTCCAATGTACCTTTGGGGCCTTTCACAAGTTTGATTTCCACTATTTTTTCTGTGACTGGTTTTCTTCTTTTGACATACAATCGTACAATTGATCCCGCTTCCTTCAGTGCTTCCACTGCTTTGCTGTGTGTCACATCCCGAACATCCACCTCATTCACTCGTAGGATACAATCGTTCACCCTGGAGACAGCAACAATCGTGCTCAGCTGTTGTGTTACAGCAGACTGCACACATTAGAAGCCTAACATTTTATTTATAATACACTAACATACATGTTAACACATTAAAATACAGAGATGTGTCTCCAAAATTCTACTCATTCAAGACAATGCTCTGAAATTAATAGTGCTTAAAAGTAAGTCAAGGATCACTACAAAACATTTAAGAGGAATATTTAATTCACAGCTGAAGAGGGCACCATATTATAGGTGCCTCATTTAGACAGTGTTTTGAACAGATGCTTGTAAAAATTACCTTTTGTTTACAGTTATAAAACAGAATTTAAAAAATCAAAAGCTAGAAGGCACACAATGAAAACACACTAGTTTTAAGCCATGATATGAACAGGTCAATCTTGCTTTTCATAAGCAGTTTAAGTGCTGGCCTTCCAGTCCATTTAACATGTTGCTGTAGTAACACTGAGCCCTCATTACACTAAGTGCAATGCCAGGCCCACCTGTCACCGTGTCCTGCCAGATGTACCTCTGACAATGGCCAACAAGCTAAAATGAAGCCTTGAAATAAGCTCATTATGACTAAAACCTGTAACACATCAGGTATTTGCACATGAAATGATGGGGCAAGTTCTTGGCAACACAAGAGAAAAAAGAGTCCTACAATCAATGTGGATGGGTATCTTTGAAAAATTAAGACACTGAATTATTACCAAGCATAAAAAAGGGTTGCTATTAAACTCAGCTATCTTGCAGATCAGAAAATGCACACATGGATAAGCAAGAGTTACACAGGCTACCTGTCTGAGCTTTTTCTTGAATTAAGGACTATAAAACATATGCCATAATAAATTCATACCACAGAATAGAAAAAGTTCACTTAATTTCCCTAATCTACAGCTATTATTACTTTGGGGGACAAATATTGGTCCGCTCAAACATTGTTTATTATTTACAAAGGACTTCTTTACGGAAAATCTATTCAACATTTAATGTAGGAGGATAAAACGATTAATAGTAACAGAAAATTTTCTATCCATTGTTTAAAATAGAATAGCATACAATAGAAGCACCAAGCAACCCAAGATAGAAACTCATCCTACCGTAATCTTCCATCCTGTGCAGCTGCACCCCCAGCTATAATTTTTGTAATGAAAATACTTGCATCATCCCCAATATGTGGGTTGTCTGTACCACCAGCAATGCTAAAGCCAAGTCCTGAATTTCCCTAAAGATAGAGGGGAAAAAAAATTACACATTTCTTTTTTGGAGAAAAGGTATTCTGGTGTATTTATCTGATTCACTATAGAACCAAATCTACATAATTTTCACTGATAACAAAAATATTAAAAGACAATTTAAGCAGTATGCTACAAATATAACTTACCTCTATGAAAATAAGTATAATTACATGTTACATATACGTAAGGAGAACATAAGTCATTGTAAAACTGTAAGACACAGAGTTCCAGCCCCACTGAACTTGATAAACTACATGAAATCCTATATCTCTAATGTGCTAGATATTTCAGATTAATAATACAAATATTTGCTCCTCATTAAATTATGAGCGACATATTCTTTTTCCCAGAGAAGCCTTTAAATAGCTTGTGTCCTACCTCTAATACATCCCCACAGATGCAGAGATTCAGACTGACATTTTTCTCTTCAAGGATTGCTTGCCCTTACCATCAACTGCAAAACCTCTTCACCCTCACAGTAACCACCAGAACTGCACAGGTATTAGATACAATAATTTCTTTCTGTCTTTTTGTTAACAGTGCACCTCAAGTGAACTGAGCTGGATTTCAATGTCAAAAACCTAACAAAGAAATGCATGTGACAAGGTGTCACTGGTAATCTCAATATAAAACTGAATGCTATATAAGTAAAAGCCTATAAAAAATACCAATACAGGAAATGAAATCAGAATCTGTGTTGTTAGTCTCTACAAGTTTAGGTAGCAACACTGAATGCAGGATGTCTTAGAGTAAATCATTCCCCCCCACTTTACACTCCATGGTCAAGGATATTAATAAAACTTGCAATTCCTGCTTAGCAACTGAATGTATGTTTTTTGTTCAGGTTAAATAATCTACCTAAAAAATTTTTTTAAAGAAGAGTAAGATTTGGTTTGGATTGCTATTTTTCATATAAAAGTATCACAAGTCCCATTTCAAACAGAGTACAGAATGACATTTGGCATGTTACCCTTTCAAGAGTAATTTCTTCATACTCATAATCTGCATCCGTGCCATTGACCTATAAAAAAAAGAGAAGTGAGACTTACAGAGCATCTTACACTTCACACAGCCCAGTCTGCTTGGCTGGCAGTTCACTCCCATAAAATCTCAGCTGATTCACAGTGACCACTTCAGAGCTCAGAAGGGACATGTGATTTTCACACCACTCTGTATTTATGAATCAGACAATCCTTTTGTACAAAGTTTAAAAATTGCCAGTTCAGAGAGCAGACTGTTCTACACAACTACTGTAGGGCACTGGCCCTCTGCTTCTGATTGCCAGAAAGAAAAAATGCTCTTGAGATCCTCAAATGTTCCTCAAGGCTATATAGCAGCCTGAAACTGGGAATAAAGAAAGAGGATGTGAGGTAGAAAAGAATTGTAAGGAAGAACAGAGCAGCATTTTCCAGTTTTTGTTCCACACTGAGCAGAGAAAAAGAGTGATGCTTTACACCACCTTCTCATGAGAAATGGGTAAGACCCTTCTAAAGTAACATTTAACAACAGTTTAAACTATTTATCATGTTACATACATATTAAAGTTCAACAATTTAAACTAGGGACAAAAACAGAAGAAGAGTTTAGGAGAATATTTTACAAAGCTTGATGAAAAACTGAAATCCTAGAAAGAAACCTTGTTATCCTCAGGTTAGAAAGGATACCTACATTCTTCGCTATCTACAGAACAAAGAGAGAATCAAATACCAGAAGCAAAAAATATCAAAACTAAGCAATATCAATTAAATAACAAATTCTTATTCATATTTAATATTCAAGAGTAAGCTTTTTTTCCCAATTACTAAGATATCTTGGAACTCAAATTCTTTCCTCTACATTTCCCTACAGCAGCAACAGACGACTCCCTATTTCCAGCCTTTTAGGATGAAATATTTAACAAGGTAAGAAATAACATTTATAGTATTATTTTACAAAGGACCTTGTCTATCCTTAAGAAACAGAATATCTGATAAGACTTCTATACTCTTAACACACTAAAGATAAAAAACATGTATAGGAAAAAGCATTTAAAAATCTGTTTTCTCGCAGAAAATTTTTAAAGGGAATTTAATTCACCCCAAATGAAATTAAGATCAAGCTACTTCCTTCCTCCTATGTTTACTTAACATATTTAAATGCTGCAAAAGCTGGCCATGCCATGACTTTTACAGGCTAACATCAAGCTCATTTATCCTTCACTCTCTAATTGTATCTCCCCCTAATACAATAGAAGCCATATCCATTCCACACATAAGAGATAATCATTTTTGAGGTAGTTTGCAAAGATGATAATGTCCTTAGTAGTTTGTTCAGTGGAAAAGATAGGGTGGTTTTAACACTTGATATTTCTCTATTAAAAAGGGACGAGGTCCTGACCTTCTGAATACACGAAACTGGATCTATTGCTACACCAACACAAAAGAAGCCACTGTGATCAAGAAGTTTTTCTGGTAGCTTAGTCCTTGAGCTATTATCTACTGGAATGACAACATGTGCTAACTGAAGCAGTCAGCCAGCATTACAGTGCCTGCAAAAGGTTCGTGATGACTGATCAGTGTGCAATGCTCTTTTCTTTTTTATTAAATAAATAACAAGGATTAATCCATTTCCCTATTCATTGCCATTACACAAAACAAAGCCAATCCTAATATATTTAAGCAGTCTCTTATTTCCATGTAAAAAGCTCTGTAATCAAATTTAAAATATCATCTAGATAAACAGGAGCAAACAAAAACCTCCATCATTTTTATCTTCCCCTTTAGCTCAGTTCTATATTCTCCCTCTTTTTTTGAAAAATTACCTTTGAATTTATTCATCTAACAAACCAAGCATTAGCAGAGACAGGAGCGAGGATATATTATATGATAAAAATCACTGACCTAGTCTATCTTTTCCAAGTTTTAAACGTATCTCAGACCCACTAAGCTAAGCTCTATTTGCAGGGCCTTTGCCCACATGAAGGACTTTTTAGATAAATGTTGTAATTACGCCTGACAAATGAAAATCTCAGCCTTCACCTAACCACACTTATTACCTTCATGTTTCAAACAGAACCAACTCATTTTTATGAACATTTAGAGCACGAAAACCTTAAGTACAGCCACTGCATGAAGAACTGTTTTTATGAGAAATGCAATGGAAATGGCACATTAAATATTAAAGCATCTGTCTGCACAGTTGAAGAAACAGATTGTTCTCTCAGCAATGAACCTCTGGAACCTCAGTTGTGTTTTGCACTGTCACACACTGGTATGCAAAAAAGTTTCCACCTGCAACTTTTTTTTTCATGAAATAGCTATTTAAGGGGTTTAAATAATCATCATGAGCATTGACAAAATCAAGCAAAAGATAAAATAGGTTTTCTTAAGCAATTACAACAGGCCTACACAACTACATACATAAAACATGATTTAAAGTTATAATTGAAAGCAAGTGTAGACTTACATATGTTGAAGTCTCCAAAGAATCTGTATTCACCAGCACTGGAGGGGGATTTGCCTTTAAAAATAAAAATTTTTTTTAAATTACACAGCATAAGAAAATGCACTATTAATGTAGTTTTACAGCATTTGACTTGCTGACTTTCTCAAAGTTCTGTTAAAAGGTAGCCTGGCCTTGAGAATCTCAAAATTGACCTCCTGAAACACTTGTTACTATCCTGGACAAATTGCTTCCCTGACACAAAACCGCACTGTTGAGATCATATTTAAGTTCTGACATTTATTACCTTGTTTTTCAAAAGAAAACCTGAGTCATGCTACCATTTGACATGATGCCAGTTACCCCAGTACTTGTGATATGATATACAGTGGTTGTTTTACCAGTCAGTATCTCAAAACCAATTTTTGGTGGATTTCATTTCCCTTTCTTCCCATCAGGAACAATCACCACTCCCCTCTGCAAACTGCAAAATGGAAACCTGCAGAAATGCAACTTAGGGAAGAAAGGACCTACAAAACTGACTTGCAAAAGCACATCCACAGCAGACATTCATTTACCACACAGCAGCACATGCTTTCATCAGAAAATTGATAAGGATTAACAAGCCATAAGCAATCAGAGGTTATTGCCACAGAAATCTGAAATAATATTAGCATTTTTACAAGCCAGGAACAAGTAGAGAAAGTTTACTTTTAGTCTCTCATACTACTGAGAACTTTTCTGTGAAAAATATGGTTGCAACTGAAAGAAAATCCATAGAAACTGATGGCATTTCTCTGAAATGTTTCCAAATAAGCAGATTTCCCATTTACCCATCATTTATCTGCCTTTTAAATAGGCACCATCTAGCCTGCTCTAGGAACATAAGCAAAACAAAGCATATCCAGATATATTCCAGACTCCAAATACTGATAATTACTAAGTTCAGTGGCACTAAACAAAGTTAAACTCCTTATTCCTTTAATGAATCCAAGGGGGGGTTTAATATATATAAAAATACATTATCTTTAAATTTAAGACATTCCTTTTTTTAATCTCCTAGGTGTGTGTGTGAAAATAAATTTAGGGATAGTTTAATAGGCTGCAAAAGAAGCCAGAATTAAACTCATGCAAAGACAAAATTAAGACCTGCAAAAACATGACAATTGCATTAACCTACTCATATTCTGCATTTTTGTTTCATTACTATGACGGCAACATGCTTCTAAAGAACTTGTGATTTTTAGAAGCTCCCAAACCTAGGAAGTGATGACTCAGAAGTGCCTTTCAAAAGGTTGAGATGAATAATCTCCCATCTTTATACAGGAGCCATCAATCTGCTATCAGAAATTAAGCCTGTGTCTTTAATAAGTACTAAGATCAGGTGGGATCTACACACATTAACAGAGCAGACAATTTGAAGTAAAAGGAAACAAAAAGGATGACACCTATGACTGTCAAAATGCCATCAGAAGCCTTTCACACCCAGCAATTCTTTCAATAGAAGCATGGGCACACTTCATGCAGTAAAGACATTAAGCACTAGTTATTAATGTCACAATAAAAATCTCTGTCAAAACAACACTGTCCCTCACAATCATTTTCTGCCATTAAGTTAAATTTCCTTTTCTACTTACCGTTCGTGCAGGTTCTATTAAAATAAGACTAAATAAAAAATAAGATCCTGTACTAAAAAACCAGTCTAACATTCATCATCATAATTCATTGTTAAGGTTAAAATAAATGTAGTTAAATCATAAGCTTTTATGTTTTTGTTGAGAAGAAAGCAAGGATTAATTGCTCAGCCATGTTCTCTTCACTCCATTTTGGAATGTATTTTAATATTGGGATTCTGCAACATCCAATTATATTCAGCATACACAGTGCCAATGAAAGCTGGTTCCCCATGAAGTTTGAGGCAGACAAGAGTTCTTCTTTTCATGTTTTTAAAAAAAAAGACAACTAAAAGCAAAATTGCCTTTAGTAGGTGAGGTGTGGTGAACAGTATGAGACACAAATCAATCAATCAATGCAAAATCCCTTCTATAAGTTAAATGATTGTTCCAAACACTCCTTCTGCATTTATCCAAACTCTCCATCAGGAAGCAAACATGAATGAGAAAAGCTGTGCCAGGCATTCCAAAGGTACTGTCTGGACAATGTTGCACTGGCCTGTCCACCTCAAATCCTGATGTGGGCAGAATCCCCCTATAAGAAGGGAATATTTCTAAAACTAATCAAATTTCTGGTCTTCCGGATGGAAGGTGACAGATCCAAGTAAACACACATCTACTGGAAATTGCACTATAAAACAAGCAACTGCAAAAATTTTTGCTAATTATGGATTATGCAAAAATTAAAAACTCAGTAAAGACCAAGATTACTCCTGTTGCAAGTTTAGTCAAGTAGCTTGAAAGTAAAATTTATGAAAAAAAATACTGACATGTATACTACAAGAATTTTCAAGTAATATTCTGGAGAGCTTAACTTCTTTTTAAAGTTAATAAATATCTGTCACCAAACAATTCCAAAACAGACCCATCTTTTCAGAAGGTGTGCACTCATAATTTCAGATTTCTGCACTGAAAGTTACAGTAAAGTTACAAAAAACTAAAAGCAGAATGACAATCTATTTGCAAAAAATGTAACTGCTGCCTATCCTAGATTGTTCCATAGCTCGCCACGCTGTGGTCACATATTCCAAGTTACATGGGAGACACTCAGATTAACTCATGTCAGTGCCTTCACTTGTCGTGACAGGGTTTGGTTTTTGTTTTGGGGGGCTGTGTAGACATTATAGGACCTGAAAGATGAAGGCCCAGAAGGGAAGCATATTTTATGAGTCAAATGTGTTAGGAATGGAAAGATAAAAAGATCCCTTTTGTATTCTAAATGCCCCCCAAAACAGTAATTCCAGCAAATGGGTGGAGAACATGAGAAACACCATGCAAGTGCAACCCAGGAAAGTCATGTATTAAGTATTTATATGAGATGAGAAAAACATTTTCTTTATAAATAAATCAGGCAATAACACTTTAGTAAGGGTGAAATGGCTCTAAAGTTATTAAGTGAAGACAAAATATCCAACTGGCTCTTTCCATTCTTTTGGGTATTTTTTTCTTTAGTTCTTTCACAACTTACTAATTACTTCCATATGAAAATATAAATATTTAAAAGGACTAAAAGCTGTCATAAAATGAACAAAAGTTAGGGTGAAATTCTAGTGTATTTAACAGTTCACCTCAAACCTGAGTGTGGAGTAGCAAAAAGCATATTTCAACAAAGCAACAAAAGAAATTAGGAAAAAGAGTTGAGCAAGCTTAACAAAACAAAACAGAATAAAAACCTGTGGTATGGTGGATGGGATGGTCTCAGCAGGGACTGGTGGGACAGGGATCACAGGGACAATGGGAGAAGAGGAAGGAACAGCTTCTGTGGGCTAAAAATCACCAACAAAATGTCAAAAAGGAGGAAACTAGAAAAACAATTTAAAACAAACAAGACTTAATTTAAACAACTTAAACAACTGTGAAGTAGCACATGAATTTGGAGGCTCTAACTGCAATGCAGACAGATCCCTTGACCCTCACTGTTCATGGCAGCACATCCCCAGCACTGCACTGATGGCGAGGAACCCAAAGCAGCTGGACATGCCCAGAGTTATTCACACCAAGGCACTCCTCTTGCAGCACTGAGACTTTGGGGTCCAACAGAAAACCTGCTCAGGTCACTGAATAGACTTAGGCCTTTTGTAGGCTGGTTTATAACAGAATCCCTTCACCAACAAACAGCAGAGTACAAAAGCAGAGAAACAGGCTAAAGTTAATAGCACGCAACAAAGCTAATATTCCTCTTTGATAAGAGGAAAAATCAGAAGTACCTTAAGGTTTCTAAACTTAGCAAAAATCAAAGAAAACCTTTTAGTCAAATGAGTGGAAGGTCCTGAAACAGATTCAATTTACCTCTTTAAGATCTTGCACAGAGGTTTACCAAACAACTCCAGACTGGGAGAACTATGGTCTTAGGGATCTTCATTAAAACAATAACCAGAAAACTTACTAACACTTAAGCTGCAAGGAATAAGATTCCAAACAGCATTTTGAGCAAAACATTGACTCAAATATTTTTGAGATGTTCACATACTGGTTGTCAACAAGCTGTCAGCAACACAAACTGCTGGCAACTATCATCAAAATTACAAGCTGAACAGCAGATCAAAGCTCTTGCAATTTAGTTGTTCCAAGACATTCTTATGATCTTTAAAAATA
Organism: Drymodes brunneopygia; assembly: GCA_013400955.1. Lineage (NCBI taxonomy): Eukaryota > Metazoa > Chordata > Aves > Passeriformes > Petroicidae > Drymodes > Drymodes brunneopygia. The sequence goes on from VZTZ01034838.1 coordinate 59,871, forward strand.
ATGAAGCATAATGAGAAAAGAAAATACAAGATCCTGAAAGTGAACAAAAACTGCAGAACACAACAGTATTAAACATGTTTTAAAAGTTTGAGATACTTTAAAATACAAAGCAGCATACATGAACAGCAGCCACGAAATTAAAGAGTAATAGCAAATAATGAAGAATCCTGTAACAGCCTAAGAACAGTGACACATGTTAAATGTACATATGGTATTTCTACAGTCAATCCATCCATGAAAGCTGCTGAAAAATGTTGCAATTACTGAAAGATGCAAGAACAAAATATATTTGGTTTCTTGAGAGATAATCCTAATATCATTAAAGCATTCTTACATCTATGGACTCAAGCACAATATTTCAAGTGTTTAAAAAGAGGAAGGTAGGGGAGAATCTAAATTGGTCTAGAAAAATATTAATATGCCTTTTGCAAAGGATGCAGGAAATGCTCAGTGCAATAAACGTGTGGCTACTGAAAGAACAACGCAGCCTTCAGAAGACAGATCAAAGTAAACAGCTAAGCAACCACTCAACCCTACACATGCAAAAAATGAACTACCCCTTTAAGTCTGCCTTGTTCCAAAGTACCTGGCTTTCCATGTAGGTACACACTAAAATCCAATTAACCCAAGTTCCAGATATACACACACTACATACCAAAATACAACACAACACTAAGGCTGAAAAGCCAAGCATTAGTTCTACAGTTACACTCCTGCAGTAAAAGAAGGTTAAAACCAAATTGAAGTTATTCTGAGATCCTGACCATTCACTTCCCTGATCTTCCACCTGGCAAAAAATAATGACCATTGTTGCAATGGATCTCCTTATGGGCCAAACAACCTGCACTCCTCTGCACCAAATGTCAGCTTTATTTTCCTGCTTCCTTTCTTTCCCCAGTTCCTAACTCTCTCCTCTCTATGGGTTTCTATCCTCAAGCGCTTCAAAAACCCTCCCAACTAGCTTCAAATTTTACCCTTATTATTTTAAAACTGACTTTGTTCATAGTCCTTTAATTCTTCCAGGGTCCAGCCTCATAAGTTATTCATACTGTCATTGTATTTTCCCTTTGTGCTGTTGGTTTAGGAACCACTGAACCATTAAAGTTCCCTGCTCCTCCAAGCATCCTGGCAGTGTTCCTGTAGAGCCTCCTCCACTCCCATGTGGGTGAGGAAAGAGGCAACAGCACTGGCAACCACTTTCAAAGGATGTGCAAATCCGAACGAAGGCAAGACCATCCTCACTCGAGTGTTTCACAGAATACATTGAACTGATGCAGGCACTGTGGCTGTCACAACGAAGGACAATGTAAGATATTAAAAGATTTTCAATCGTTAAACAAAGAAGACCTAGAATTTCCTTATAACAGAAGAATGATGATTTTATTTTATTAAGATACACAATCAGACTGCAAATGATCACATGATCCAGGTACCTGTAACAGCACCTGAATAAGATCACTGACTATCATCTCAACTCTCTGCTTTCCAGGAATTTTCAAGAAACACTTGTATTTTTAGGAACTCTCCAAACATACACTGAAATATTCTGACAAATAAAAGCTTATTCTCAAAATAACTTTCAATAAAGATGTCTGACTAAAGCATTCCATGATCCTGGTTTAAACAGATACAAACCAATACAAAAGAGAAAGAAAGCAGCAGGCCAATTAAAAGCCATCTTTTGAATACATATGAACTACAGCACACAAATATGATACATCCTAATTGTAGGAATGCATGATTGAACTATAACTCACTTGAACAGATCTGGCAGCCTAAATAAATGTGCCAACACCTACAGTGAAAAGTCATTCTGTTACAACAGTATAAAAGAATTACTTGATATTTATCAAAGTATAATGATGGACTTTAAAATTTATATTTAAAAAAATCATTTAAGTGGTATGCTTACAAAAGCCAAGATAACATTGCCTTTAAGTGATCAACTGAGTATCTCCAAATTTAACACTACATCCAGATGTTGTGGAAAGTAAGAACACACCCATTTTCTCGTGTTTAACCCACACTAAGTCCTTTTGAGAGGAAATATCAACTAATCTGTAGGTAAATCAGAGCACCATACAAATCCTCAAGGAGACCAACTAAGCCAGCAAATTCTATAACACTGTTCTTAGTAAACTACAAAAAGACACACTTTGGAGAACAAAAATCAAGCAAACCAAACTTTCCTTACTTTCAAGAAATTACTGTAAACCCCAATACTGAATACAGTGAAGCAACCTTCACTGGAAAACATGAGAGCGAGTATTCCTTTGCCAATCTGATTTCAGTAATTGCTACTTTGATTTCTAGCAATAAAATACAAAAGAAAATTAAATAAGGAAGTCATTAGAAACAGCAGGGATAAAACTACAGAAAGAAAAGAAACGAAATATGCTCTCTACAGTTTGCATCAAAAATGCACATCTCCAAACACGCAGTGCAACACCTACCTTTCCTAAAGAGCAATTAGAGCACGAGCCATCAGACACCCAACCACTAGCAGCTTTTACTTTTGCTGTGCTTTTTGTTGGGCTCTTTTTTACACTGTCTCGTAGGTTTACAAATTTCCCCCTGTGTTTGGCAGACACTGGCAGCGTGGAGGAACTGAAAGGTGCCCGGGTGCTCGGTGCCCACTGCGGGTGCCGGAGCAGCTGCTTTGGCTGCATGTGAGGACTTTGACGCATTTCCATTTTTGGGCTCCTCGATAAATCAGAGAGCTTGAGTGTTCCCATCTCACCACCATGAGTAGTCATCAAAGTTGCAACACTAAGAGTCCTTTTTGCAAAAAAACCCCCAAAAAACACCCCCACCAACAGAAAAAACAACCCCAGATTAAAAAAAAAAAACAACCCACCAAACAAAAAACAGCCAACCAAACTATGGAGGGAAAATAAATGAAAATATTTCTTCCTGAGGGAGTTAAAAATATGTTTTCTAGATTATGTTCACAGGAAGAAACTCTACATGCTCTGCATTAGCCAGATCTGCATGTTGTGTGCTCTCTCACTCTATTTAAAGAGCACCATTGAACCACCACACAACAGTCAATTTGCTGGGCATAAATAATCAATGCAATGCACAAATTATTGAATTCAGGGCAAAAGTCATCTGACTATTATAAAGAAGCCACAAAAGGTTATTTCTCCCACAAGCTTCTACTATCCCTTAATTTTTCTCCATTTTACTACTTCAAAACTTCTCCAAGGTTTACATCTAGAAAATTTTTAATTCTTCTGCTTTTCTGAATGCTTCATGGGGACAGAAGATAAACGAATTTACAAGAAGTTTTTGATGGAAAGTATATGAATTGTGAATGGGCAGATACACGGCACAAGATTTCAACTTGAAAATTTCAAAGACAATAGATTTGTAAATACCATAATAATACTAACAATAATTATGTTATGTTAATGATTTTAGGTCCAGTATTCCCACGAATACAGCAGCACCATGAAACCACAAATTTAAGGCACACACTGCTTAAAATAAAATCCTCTTTTTAAATTTAAGACATTTAAATGAACATGAGTTTTTTATTATTCATTCAATTTTAAATGCCAAGGATGCATGATCTCTATACTACATTTTTATTCCAATATTCAAAACAAAAAAAGCTACAAAAAATGAATCTTTCCCCCATTCCCCCAAGAAAGTACAAAAAAGATGAAGTAGCTTGATTTAATCTCATTGTTGAATGTTTCATTTTACCAGCCTATTGTAAATTCTAGAAAAAGGGTAGGGTCAAAGGTCATTTCCCAGCACCTATATGAAAACTGACAGCTAAATAATATATTCCCAGCCTTACAGTTGAAAGAAGTGGGCTCAAATCAATGGCCACAGAGTCTTCTCAGCAGGGACACACAAACAGCATCTGCACCACCTGCCTCTTGCCCAGTGGGTTTGTTCTAGGAATATGCTGTGGATCTGAATATCTGATACTGGGTATGATGAGAATGAAGGACACCAGCCCATAGGAAACACAACTTGTTTAGGTCAGCTATAGTGTATTTAAATAACATGGAGAGATTTCACCAGTTTACAGCATTAAAACATGATTATTCTCCATCTCACATTACACTTTCCTACAGCAAATGTGAATATTTAAATTATGAGCCAGCAGAATTTTTACATGCAGAATAAAGAAGTAGACATACAGACCTAAGTACAAACATTTCCAGTTATTTATAGCATGAATATCAAGAGATAAATAGGTACTGACAGATGCTCCTCTAATCACCAAGAGCTGCCATGTCTCATCTTCTGTCCAGAATGGATGTAATCGAGAGTTGCAGAACATATCATTAATGCAATATCCATAACACAGGGATAGGAATGCTTCTGGCCAGTGACAGGAAACCAGAAATATGTGGGCAATGCCAATATTCTCAGACCTGTGCAGCCACATGGCAGGAATGTCTCTGACCTGTGAAGCATTTGGGAGCTGGAGGACTGGGTCCCACTAACACATGTGCAGGTGCACCCAGGTTGTTCTGTTCCAGAGCTCCCAGGAACTTCTAGATTTTGATACTGAAGGGCAAAGGCAGAGATGAAGATAAGCATGTTGTGAGTGTGCATAAAGGTAAATCAAAACCAGCATATCACAACTTTTCCTCCTTTGAGAAATATCCACAGATGCATGAATACTGAGCAGTTCTGAGGCACATTCTCCAGCCTTCAAGGATTACTTGGACGGAGGCTGTCTTGTGTTGAAGCCTCTGTATCAGTATTCTCTTTGGCAACAGTGTGCTAAATGGCAGCTTTTGTAGACCACAAACATTTCTTTTCCAGAGACATTCAAGATTGCTTGAGGTTTAGCAAGATGCATTTATACCATCCATTTTACTTCCATATCAGCACCCAGCATGACATTGTCTAATTACTAAAATGGAGAAAAGAAGCAGAAGAGGGGCTTGGGGTATAAGGCTTTTCTCCTGCATACATAATAAATCCCAAAGTATCCAAATGATGTTCCAGATTCAAAAATTCATTTTATTCCTGGAGGCATCAACTTCGTTGAAAACACATAGACCAACTAGTGTGTTCATTAAAACAAAAATAAATAAGCTTTTAAGAGTGCTAAGTAAGAAAATTAAGGGCAAGGGGAAGAGATGCTGGACACCACATTCTTGGAAACTCAGCTGTCTGGCTTCCTATATTCTCCTCCAAACAGGAAAGGGGAAGACACAATGCAAAAGATGAGACAGACGAATTCACGTATCTGCAGTGTGCTTTCAGACCTTTTGACTTCAGTGGCAAAAGAACGAACATGATGCAGCAGAAATCTGCTAAGGGCGTGATTTTCTTTCTGACAGTCATCATGCCTTTGGACTCTGAGGTAATATCAATAAGGTATCAATAATTAAAAGAAAACAAAAACTTGAAGGCAATTGTAGTTCCAAAAGCAACAGTCCAAGCACCAAAATACAGTCAAGGAACAAGAGGCACAGGCAAAATACCTAACCCATGCAGAGCTACATAGTGTGCCTTGAGACTCTCCAGTGAAAAAGCTCAGGCTGCATTGAAATTTTGTGGTATGTAAGTACAGAAAGTGACTACAGCATAATCCAAGTGTAGTAATGCTTATATAGAACAGTTATCATGTAAACAAAGTGAAAACATAACAAAAAAAAACACAAGGAAGAGAAGACAAGAAGAATGTTATTAAAAGAGATTAATCAGATATTTCAGAGGCATGGGGGTCAGTCCATCCAGTTATATTCACAGGTGAGGTAAGGCAGAGCCTGCCCTGGAGTCACACTGGTAGAATTAAAAAACTCTGGCAAAGCAATGGGACACATGCACAACCCAGAGCTAGAAAATGCAGTTGTGTAACTGAAGCTGCACAGGTTTGGCAGATCATCTTTTGACTGCAGAAAGCAAGTGCTCTCTGCAGACTACTTTAATTACTAGCATGAACTGCTCTACTCTAATATCATGTGCTAAGTGATTTTCATAACCAGAGGGGGTTCAGGGTCAGGTTGTGCTTTCATATTAAATACCAACTCTGAACAATTTGTTGTTAACACAAAGCTGAATCATCAATATTTTATTCTTTTAAATTACTGTATCAAATATATAGTGCACACTTTGTAGCAATCTGTTAAACTACCAGCAATCTTCTATAACTAGTTTTTCTTCAAGAATCATTTTCTTTCCACATTCTCTACCACCCACTCAACAGTTGAATAACAACAATACTCGTAGAAAGGGGAAATGGTACTAATATTTAACCAGCAATGTCTTCTGCAAAGGTCTTTTTTAAAGCTTTGATGACCAACTTCCATTACTTCAAAAAGCAATTCTAATAGCTAGAAGAATACTCCAAAAATAATTTTGTACTTCACCCTTCGCATTGCCTTCGAGCAGATACTACAAAACCAGCAGCTTCTATTAATATAACTTGACTGATGAAAACAAGTCTATATTCATCATCTCTTCTTGAAAGTAGGAAATAAAATATCTTCCAAAGTGCACAAAACTTAAAAGTGGTACGAAACAATTTTGATCCAATACCCACTGAGAAAACTGAATTTAAAAGGCACAGATTCTTTATAGATATATATATTTAAGGTCTGGCAATGTAGTTTTGTACGTTTTCTCTAAACTACATCCTAGAATGCCACAGGACATGTCACTACTGAAGTGCGCTATTTTAAGAACTTTGCATCTTCCTCAAAATCACAGAAGTCAATACTCATCTAAAAATACCTTCAGGGATTTATAGGCTGTTTCATGGAGTCTGACAGTGATAAGAATAAAGCATGACTGCCACTCATCCTCATTCCCAATCCATGCTATCCATGGATGTTGCCCAGAGGATCTAACTCTGAACACAGAGCTAGAACTAAACTCTTGCACCATCTCTGTCCTATTCCTCCCTAAGTCAGGGCCATCCTGTGGCCTTGGCAGGTCCTCAGTACCACAATGTCAGTGACTTGTGCTGTTAAGCCGTAAATTTAAAGACACACATTTTTTTCTTGAGTGTATTTCTGCACTACTTGACCCAAAATGTTGTTTCAAGAGTGAAAACAAAACATAACCCAAGTACTTTCCTACAGCCCCAACTTTGGAGTTCCAAATAAATAAATCAATTATTACCAAGTTTCACAAGAGCTAAAACCATGTAGAACAAGCAAACATGTTTCAAGTCAAGTATTGAAGGATGTATCTGAATTTTGAGAGCTGCACAGACACAAACCCTAATTCAAGCCAGGCAGGAGTCCTGACATTGTTGATAAGCCAGTCTAGAGGGCAAAATATGCTAAATACACAGAACGGGAAGCAGAACTGCCAAACAAGACAATACCATTAGTACAAGAACAACTCACCAGGGGAACTGATAAGCTTAATCAGGATGGCCTCAACCCATTGGTGGTTACAATTAAGCCTTCCTAACATTCTGCACAGATGGAAAGATAACTTTGGGTTTCTGATTTGTGTTTCTGACTCCTACCCCTTTCAAAGGCTCTCCTTATACTTTGCCATGATAGAGCAAAGACTGATTACCCAGGTCTTCTAAGGATGAAGGAATAAAAACCCCATGATCTCCACCAGGTCTCTCCAAAGAGAGTTTGGACAGAAAGCACAACAACAAAGAAGCTGAGTCTGAAGGCTGTCAGGGTCTGCCTACATAAGGTGGTGTAAGTTATTACACAATGGCTTAACAATGAGATTTTGAGGACAGGAGAGTTCACCTTGGAGCTGTAACATGAGTTCAGGTAAGTACTGTAACAAAGATAAGAAAGTTTTTCTGGATCCCCGGAAGGAAAAGACATACCCACCCAGACCTTGTGGTTTAAAAGGACCAGTCTGGATGCCTCTGACTTTACTTTAGCTCTCACCTTTCACAGAGTGAACCATGGCTCTTGAAAATAGTATCTATGTGAGCAGACTATTGTAAAGACACACCATTGGCATGCTAGATATTCTAAACTGTAGGGCTTATCTGGCTGCTTGATTTTGTGTTGGTTTTTTTTTTTTAACTCAGTCAACAAATTGATTCTCTAACCTAGTTTCCTCCTCAAACCCCACAGCATTTTACAATGAACTCAAATGAACTTACAACTCTGAACTTGAAATACAAATTAATAGCTTTGAAGGGGGAAAACAAAGACAGCAGAATATCAGTAAAATCACAGATGGTGTAGATGACCCAAACTGATTTGAAGCAAACACACTGTGCATTTACTGTTTCAATTCCTCATTGCAATCTTTATCTAGAAAAACAGCCTAGTGAGGAACAATTTGCACCACAGTTACCCAAGCCAAAGCAAAGCAGCAAAGGCAGTGACAGACTTTCACTTGCTGAGGTAGACCATAGCAAAACTAGAGTTTTGTGTATGAGATAAATGAATATCCACAAGGCAGAAATGGGAAACCTGGACCTACAAAACTATCACCAATGCTACCATGCAGTATCTTATGGTTGTTCAATAAGTAGAGTTTTCAGGTGCTAAGAATCTCATGCAAATACAAACAACAGTCTCAACAAAACAGAAGTTCCAGCAATCAACCTGTTCTCTGTTAAGATCTGAAACTGGACTCTTGAAGACTTGTCCTACTGTCCACTTATTATGGGAGATATTCAGAAAGACTTAGCTCAAATTAATTTGCTCTGTCACGTCTCTCAGGGACTCAGTTTAGTCTCAGTCATATATTCCAGGTCCATAACATAAAAAATGTACACAAAGTTAATGTTAGTTTTCATAAAATTAACTTGTGGCTTTTGTTTTTCAAATACTAAGCAAATGTCCAGCACTGAACCCTTTGCAGCAGGTTAGTCATCTGTATTCACCAAGCAACTCAACACTCTAAGCTCGAAGCAGAATTACAAGGCTCCTCATCAAGTTCATAAGTGCTATTGAGCATGAATTTAATGCATTCAATTTGCAACTTAAAGCAAGGCCTAGAAAGTTCCTTTTAAATAACATCAGCTTTAAGAATAATAGCTTTCATTATAATGCTAATGCATCCACAAAGAAGCCCAAGCAGGGCTTTGGCATCAGAAAGAGCCCATACAAAGAAAAAACATATTCTAAGATTTTATTATAGAAAAATAATGGCAGCTCTCGGGTGTCAATATTTTAGGTTTTGATATTCACAGTAGAAAGGGTATGCTGTGCTAGGAAACTGAGATGTGATAAACTCTTCACTCCCAAGAACATTAAATCAAAATACAACAATAAAAGTTGGGCAATCTTAACATATTTCTCAGAGCACATAATTTGCAATCATTTTTCAATTATTCAGGAAATAAGGAAACCTAGGCAGAATGCCCAATCTGTTATTTATAGTGCAGTTAAATATCAAAGAAGTCCTAAAGCCATCTAGCTCTGATACTGAAAAGTGATCTCACTCAATACTAGAAACATGTCAATTAATTGTCAAAACTATCTTCTCACTACTCTTCTCCAGAAGTTTTTTTGTTGGAGTTTTATTTCAATTGAGTAAATCTTCAAGAACCATTATTCTTAACATGTGAAAACTTCGCATGCAAATGTCATCTTATCTAAAGTACAATTAGGATAAGAAACATCCATGTTCACTTATAGCACCCCACTGCCCTCGAAGTACTTAAAGGACAGTCTTAAAACAAGGAGTAGTGAAGTGATCTGAAGCAAGTCAGTCAATCAGAGCTAGAGTTTCCCATTTTAAGATAAGTATTTATTATTTTATTGGCAACTGTATTAATCTATGAACAATCTATTATCTAAAAATACTTCTAGAAAATAAATAAATTTGCCCTAGAACACTAAGCATGACCAGAACATCATTTACCTCACATTAATGAACAGCAAACAGAAAACCACAACAGGAAAGTCATCTGTAAGAAACCATTAATTGAAATCCATTAGCTTTCAGGACATAAATGTCAGGAAAAAAAGGAAAATTAATTATTTGATTTACACTTCAACTGGCTTTATATGAAAGCCATGCCATCATTAACAAAATGCTCTGTACATATCAGCGGCAGTAGCATTTTATCTTGACACATGCTGAATTCTTCACAAACATCCACTGCTACTTTCACTACAGCCCTGGCTTCATATTGCTACCCAGGACAGGCAGCTCGGTCCCTCAGCTGATTGCATTCATTCTTACACCATGGAGACCCTGCAAGCTGGGATGACAAACTCAGCATTTCGTGCTCATTTCAAACTGACCAAAACATCCATTTTGCGTGGCACTTCCTTGTGTTATTTACTCTGGATTAAAGGAATATTAACAATACTGACCTGAAAAAAGTGGTTAACAATAAATATTACAAGTAGCAGCTCAAGTTTCTCAGACTATTATAAAATATATGAAACAATGTAAGCTTTTCCTGAGTTATGACTTCACTTCCATGTAGTTTTGGTCTAAATGTGACAGGATACTAGTTTACACAATAATTTCTGCCCATTTCCATTTAGAGAATGTAATTAAAGTGCCTAATCGATAACAAGTTTGAAATCTCAAATTCTCATTACAAAAAAAGTCTGTAGAAAGCACTAAGACAAGGGTTTTAACTTCTGAATTTACGATTCAGGAAAAGCAAAACAGGATTAATCAGACCCTCAAGAGTCCCCACTATTTAAAGGAAATTCTGCAGTTTCCTTTTTTATAATCTCTAACACCAACAACACTGCACAACACATTTTTAGCAATGTTTCAAGTCCTTAAGAGAAGCTAAGAGACATCAACTGAATCTTTAAACAGTTTAAAGGAAAAGAAGAAGTGAGGTTATGGCCTGCTCTTATTTACCTGCCCACCACAATTATTGAAAAAGCACTTCCTTTCCTATCCCCTCAGAACAACAAGATACCAACCTTTAGCCACACTGTTGTAACACTGGTGAGGCCATGAGTGGAGTTCTGAGTTTCAGGCTGATTTTGACAAGTGAGGTTCCAAAGTTTCCACTCTCAGGCCACTGTCCAAGCTGCTCCTTGCCCAGACTGCTCTAACCTGGCCTAGTCCCCATCTGCCTCTATAGAGTAATGAACTAAAATAAAATACAGTCAACAACAGAACAGAAAAGACGAATCTGACTCTTCAATCCAAGGGAAGGCTGTTTCCTTGAAAAATATCCTGAATTCTCTTTCCAACACTGTCTTGCATTTAGAAAAACTTTGAACAAAATGCAGAAGAACAGGTCCCATAAGCCCAGCTCTCCTCCCCCTCATTAGGCTACAAACAAGCAGAAGCTGCTCTTTGGCTGCTGAATCCTTGCCACTAAAAGAATTCAGTCCAAGTTAATGAAAACTCATGGACTCAGCATTATAAACATACAAACCGTCTCCAGCTCTTGGAATGCCTGTACTGGAACAGGCAGAAATCTCTGAAAGCCCTCAGAGGAAATACCACAACTCTTTGGCCTGGGTTTATTCTCTTCCCTAACTCTCCGCTCTGGCTGCTGCTGAAACCAGGGCACCAGCCTGACAGATATGCCAATAGTGTTCTTCTGCAGTTTTTCTCTTCCAATGAGCAAAAAAGCAAGCAGAAAATGGTATTTTACAGTACGTTCTACTTCATCTGATTATGATTGCTGAAGTTGAAGGACAAAAGTTGATAAAAGTTGAGCACTGCCACAAAGGTAAAAATGAGCAGGTGAAGAAATAGGGTGAAATAAGTGAAAAATTAACACTCAAAACTATGATAGAAGAAAGTGGACTAACAGATATGTAAAAACAAATTAAGTGGTAATGCTGTAAACATACAACTACTTACTTTTAATTTCATGAACCAGAAAACAAATGTATCTTTTTGTGCTGTTTCAGAGGCTCAAACCCAAATTAGCAACTGTCAATTAAGTTTTTTTAAGTCCTGCATTACTTGAATTTAAGTGACAGCAGTAATGTATGGTGAAAAAATTAATACCAGACAAAACCCAACCTGCCAGCAGTCCTGCCATTTCCAAACTGCACCAGAACACAAGATTCTATGGTTCCAAGATGGGCAGCATTGTATCTGCTGTACTTAGGAGATGGTATAGCAACAAAAAAACAGTATTTTCAATTTAGACATGCCTTAGGGCAGCAGCTGGGAATTCACCTGTTACTTGTATCATTAATCACATTCTCTGAGACTATTAATCTAACCACTAGTCCTTTGCAGATACATTTCAAGATTAATTCCTGCCACTCTGATGACGCATCACTCGGGATGAATCTATCAGATTGCATTTCCTTAGGAGACTTGGAGATTTCTACGTCAGGTGATCATGATTGCTGAGTGACACATAAAGGGCAGAAACTGAGATTCTATTCCCTGCATTTAACTTGCACTCTTGCCAGGCTTCTGAACACCCTCTATACATTTATTCTGGGGTTTTTTTTCCTAGTGTAATTTATTCAAAACCATCAAATAACACAGTGCACTACAGAGAGAGATAAATTATTCTGGTAGTTCATGTCCATCTCCACTGGAAGAAACACCATTCCACACAACCAGTAAAAGTTGCTATACTGGATGAGAGCAAATGCCCAACTGGTCAAGAGTCTTACCAGCAATAAAAACTGACAGATGGACAAGTAGGAATTAGACATATGCCCAGTAATTTTCCCAGAAAACCATCTCATAACCTGACAGTCAAGATCTTCCTGAACCACTCTCTGTAATAGCTTCGTGCCACCTGCTCTTTGCAAATCCATTTAACTCTGCTTTTAAGTAATTTTCTCTTTGAGCCTTCAAAAACAGCATTATGTCCACAGTGTTCTGTGTCAGTGACTTTAACAACTTTAGAAGAAATTTTACAGGACAGTTGTGACAGATTTAGAATTAGATAACAATTACAGAATTTCTAGTTGAGAACCCTCTTAATTTCATTTTTATTTTGTAAGTCTTTATCGTATTTCCCCTAAGTTGTTTGGGGTTTTTTCTGTTTCAAGTTATCCATCCTTATAGACAACTAGATTATTCCTCTTGATGCTTTATTACCCTTTTCCTTTTTACTTATGTTATATCCTTTCTAAGACAAGGAAAACAGAATCCCCACTAAATTTGAATTATACACAATAAATATGCTCAGATCATGTTCTGTGTTATTTGCTACTCCTTCAATAATACCCAACATTTCATTTACCCTTTTCATTACTGCATGGTACTAAGGTGACATTTACATAAAATCATCAGTGACAACTCCAAGTCTCTTTCTGGAATTGAAATACTTCATTTGTAGCCTATCATATCCCTTTTATCTCATGGCACCATAAATTTTAACAGTGCAAGAACCATAGCTTTCAGAGGCTTCTGTAATTATAACAATGTTCCGATGACCACATGTTCCCATGTAGCTTTTGATCTAATGTTCTCTGTTTTCAAAGATGTCTGGATGATCTGCAGGTCCTTATTTTCCCATTACAAAAAGAAGCTGACTTAATATCTGTTCATCCATCTACCTGTTCGTTCTTTTGTAATGATAAAGAATTTCCCAAAGTTCATATGATAAGGAAGTCAGACCTGCTTAGGTGCAGTGTCAGAGAGTACAGCTTTGCTCCTTTTTAAAAGAGCATCATATTTGCCCCTTCAAAATTTTTGTTCTAGGAATACCGAGACAGTTCAAACAAAATGGTGACACACAATACAACAGACATTCAGCCATATTAAACACAAGTTTCATAAGAAATCCTGAATAAATGTCATCTCCTATTGATCAAATGTGCCTCTTAACACATTAATCTAAATTTTATTGGCACCTGAATCTTATTTTTAATATAGTAAAATGAGCAGTAGGAAATACTCTGAGCTCAAAGCTGGGACAGCCCCAGCTAGTTTTCTGCTAGGAGATAGGCATCTACTTTGGCATTCCACACCTATCTGGGAATATAGTTTTAGGTCTGTACTATCACCACCTTCATCAGCAGTATTTCATGGTCACTTTGCATAGCACTTGATGTAGGCAACTAACTACTCAAGTGCTGCTCTGTAACAAGGCTTAATGTGCTCAAAGTCTAAAAAGCTGTACACATAATTTTCCCTGTGTTTATCTTTTTAAATTACAGAGTTAACAGGGAAATTAAAAGCAGTAGTAAAAAAGTGCAATAAGAGGTTTTTTAAAAATATATAAATTGCTTTCCAGCAGCTTACAGCTTTCAAAGAGCAGTTTAAAGCCATTATATTAGATGATGGATCAGAGATTGTGATGTGTTTTGACATTCTCAAGTAGAAATTTTATTTATCATTATACTTTTTACATAGGAAATACTAATTTACTACCCTGCTTTGGCAACTACATCATGTCCCACTAGGCTTCCAAAATGCTTTTTATATTAGTATCAATCCTTAAAATTAAGTTTTCTATCTGACTTGGAATACAGATGCCTTTTTCTAAATAAACAAGCATTCTAGTTTCTGAAATCTATCCCTACATATTTATAGTCTGTGATCATATCATCTCCTGACTCTCCTTCAGATGAACTAAGCAGAGGTTCTTAAGTTTTCACTATTAAGCAGGTGTTCCTGAATATCATCTATGGTTATAGAACACTTTTCTGAACACTCCAATCATTTATCACGATTTCAGACTGATTACCCTGCATGCTACAGACAAAATCCAGAGTTCCTTCTCTCTCTAGTGGGAAAGCTGGCTCCCTTCTCACCTGCTACATACAGTTAGTTACCTAAGAAAAACAAGTACAGTTTCCTTAGTAAATTAAATTTGCTTTGAAGTAGACCTGTACCCCAGAAGCACAAGCCATCTTTACTCCCCTCCCTACTTTGTTATGAAAGCCAAACACTGCTACCCAGGAGCAACATAATACAGGCTCCTCAACTGACTTCTGCAGGCATCAGTCTTAGAGAAACAATTTTAAATAAGCAAATACACACACTGTGAGGCAACACTGATAAAGAGAATAAAGGAGAAGCCAGAAGCTCATCCAAAACATTCCCACGGTATGGCAGTTTCCAGGAAATACCACACAAAGCAGTGGGAAGAAAGTGAAGATTCCATCACCAATGAAAAATTCTGTACTATACCTGCATCCCACAAAATGTCTGAAGTCCTATTAGAAGACTGACACAGCTGCATAGATACTAGTCTCCAATAACAACAATAATACTAACTTCCATACAGTTTAAAAAATGTTGGCAACTTAGAAAACAACCCAAAACTTAAGCTGATTACAAGGACATGAAAAAAATTAATAAGCAGCTCTATTTTACCAGTGTTCTGGTATACCTTAAACTATCTTGTTCTGACTTTTTTTTTTTTTCCTATGAAAAGCATGTAGGAAAGGTGATCTGTAAAGTAATCTGGAATGCATCATTTCCAAAAAGACCATTGCAAGACACAAGAATAGAAAAAGGAAACACTTTAATGGAGCAATAGACTGAAAATTCATAAATGCCAAGATCATCTTACAGGAGACAAAATGAGTCATAAATGTCTGTCTGGAGAACACGTCAGCTCAACTACATCCTAATGTGCAGTAAAACACCAACAAAAAGAGAAGGGCAGCAAATGCACAACAGAAACAAGCTGTAGAGCAAGGCTGATGTATTAGACAAGTGGGTTATAGGCAACAAGATGAAATTCAATACTGACAACAAGTCACATGGAATAGCAATAAACGGCACAGAGACACCCTGAGGAATACCAAACTGGAAAACAAGTCCAGAAGGGCTTTGGTTGGTGGCAAAGGTTTTTTTAAAATTTTTTAAATTATACAAGATAGACAGAAGGGAATCCTTGTTCTGCTTTCAGAGGATTCTTTCAGTCCTTCCAAATGTTCTCTTTTGATACCAAACCTTGTGTGTGCACCCACAAAAGCCTGGCACATGGAAGGGAGCCTTAAATCTTTCAAAAGGCAAGGGACAAAATTGCACCAGTTTGGGCATTTGTCACAGTTTCTTAGGGAATGAATCATCACGTAGTCATATGGCCATGCTGGTCAAGTGGGGATTAGAACTTTAACAACTTGAGCATCTAATGTAGCAGCACTTTCCAGTGTTACAAACCTTAATGAGGCACAAGAAAACTTCTGTGGCTCAGGAGAGTCAAGGAGTGCTATTGGTTTGCCTTGGAGTCCAAGCAGTTCCTGGAAGAAACTCAAATAGTACTGAGAGGTGACCACTAAGAGGCCAGTGTACGATCCCAAGTAAACAAAGGTATGGTTTAAAAGATATTGTAGCTTTCTGAGTATATCAAAGAGTAGGTGATAGTTTTTTCTCTTTTTTGTCATGACAAATTACTTTCAGGGAGAATACTGATGTAATTAATTTTGACCTGTATAGAAATGACTGTTGCTAATGCTATTTTGGGAAAGACCAGGAAAAGCAGATCCTCAAAAGGATTCAGGGACGACTTGCTAGGTGGTATAGTACTAACAAATCCTCAAGTCCCAGTACTAAATTTGGCCTCTGTATTACATTTTCTGAGCTTCCATGACAGATGGTACAAGGTTATCAGCCTTTGTGGTGAAACAGGAATGCTCCTATCCATTTTGTAAGGAATAAAATGGAGGAACAGTGCCAACTGATCAGAAGGATTTCTCCTAAATTCTAACTGGAGAAACCTGTAGAGCATTTCTGAAATCATCTATAGAACTATTTGATCTTCACTTGAATTAAATTTGGAAAGACATATTAGCAACAGCATTAAAGAAAGCATCCTTCCTCAAGGAAGGAATGCATCACTGGGACCCCTCTGTTGCACAGCCATTACATGACAAGCAAAATGTGAATAATGTGGTTACACCAATAAAAAGAATGAGGCACGTCATTTCAATTGCACATGAGAAACACAACATGAGGAGGTTGATGTTTTCCTTGCATTGTCATTTTTTGTAGCTCAGTCAAAGGAATTCAGAATTGAACTTTACTGGAAATGCTTCACAGTATGATTATGCTCAAAGTTCAGCAATCTGCAGCATGTTGAAATTAGTCTGAATTCTCTCCCAGGGAGAGGAGTGATGGACACATTCTTCACTCAGGCTATCATGCCCATCTTGAAAAAAAAAGGAAAAAATAAGGGAGTTCGAGAGCCTCCATGCTTCACTGAAAATTTTAAAAAGTAATTGTTATTCATCAGGAGAAATTTAAGTCTCGTCTTTTGTTTTGGAATACAGATAAAAGCAGTGGCCCAAGTAGAGGTTCTAGGACAAAGAACCAAATCCTTCTCAAAAGATACTGCATAGCTGGTGTGCACATAAAGATTTCAATTTCTCTTGTTCAACAAAACAATTTCTCTCCTTGAGTTACTATAAATCCCAGAAAGTCTGTGAACACAAAGTTTACCGGGACTCTGAGCTGGGTCTAAACTAGAAGTCTTAAACTGCACAACAGGATACCATGTCAGCTCCCAAACATGGATGCACAGGTCATTCTAAAAGACAAGGTCATGTTTTCTAAAAGCACCTAAGAAGTTTCTGTTGAGACAAAGTCTTCAAAGTAAAGGTAATATCCTGCCCATTCTTGATCATAATTGAGAGTGCTCTTGATGTTGTGGATCAAAATAGAACAACAGGAAGAAGACGGTTTTCACTTTAGATTCAGTGGTTCTGTCAGACAGTAATTTAGTTAATAATTTTATTAACTGAAACATGTACAGCAGCTTTGGCAGCAAAACAGAAATTCTATACTACAGGAGCCATGCTAGGGCTGTTCAGTAAGCTGACAGCTGGTGAAAGACAGACTGGCCTGTATTTGACTTTGAAAACACTTTGTCAATCAATACAAGCCTCAACTGTGAGGGCAACTATCACAATATAAAATAAATTAGGAAAGTTATATAACAGCCCTAAAGAGTCCTACCTTTTTCACAGGCTTCCATGCACTGGGCTTCATACAGCAAGACCTTGTTAGTCCACCTGAGTTATTAGCTGAAGACAATGGATTAAGAAGGGATCCAGTGCCTGCCTTGCCTGAAGATTCAGACTCTTGGGCACAGTGCAGACAGAAAGCCCCTGCAGTAGCAGCTGTAGAACTCCAAAAGCAAAAATTTCTGCGTTTCCTTCTTTGTTTACCAGATTTCTGACTCATTCTGGAAAAAGTAATTTTCTTGAGATAGAATGCAACAGAAATATGAAGAAATTATGTTACCGACTCTGAGCAAGACAGAGCTGTGAGAGAACAGGAGAGAGAAAGTGGAACCTAAACCCCAGTGGCAGGAAGCAGTGCCTGCAGGTAAGCTGGAGCACCGGTGCAGTTCTGATCAGCACTCCCTCAGCTCCTCTCAGCAGTGCCGTGCTGCAGGTGATTAGCTGAGGTAACAAACTGCACATGCCAGCACTGCAGTCACACACGGCCTGGAGGGAAGCAGCACAGCCCCAGCGCTGCACAGGCCTGACCTCAGCTGAGAGGCCATTGCCTACAGCAGGGAACCAGCAGGATGCTGACAAAGTCTACATGGCATTACATGAGTCATGGCAGATATTCTTAAAATTCATTGATACTGTTATGATTTTAAAACTGCCTATCTCTAAAATGTCAAGCAAATTTCACAGTCTTGAGAAGTTTTCATCTCTACTGTACACAGATAATATTTACAAAATGAAGCAAAGGTTCCACAGAAAGGCCTTCTATGCTTTGGTTAAACAACCAAGAACTTCCTGGTTTTAGCCTATTGATTGGAACACATTTTAATGCATTCCTCTTACAGAATAAATTCATACTGCTTTTATCACTGTTACAATGCCATCTTACAGAAAATGCAACCAGTGGCAGAACTAATTCACAAAATAAACTCATGCTTTTACAAATGTGTGATTTTACATACCTAAAAATCAACAGTAAGAAGGAAACTTAGTAAAATAAAACTCATGTTTCAGTTTGAGAAGATGAATTGTTGTAGGGAAAATCATCCAAAGCACATACTATTTAAAGCTGCTTTCTCCTGCCTTCATCACAATATTAGCAGCAACAACATATAAATGCGTCAGTATATATCAAAAGACAGGAAGGATAATAAATATTGCCCTAAGAAATCAGTTTTTCAAGAAGTACAATAAAAGAGGGATTGGGGTAGAGATCTGACTTTAAAATCATTATCTTTTTAGCACGTCTTACAACACCTCTATGTTGTTGTGTGATTAGACACAGCGTTTTGTACACGTCAGAACTATGTCCATAATATTCCAATGACTGAGAGCAATACTCTAGGACTAATGACACAGTAAAATTTTACCAAGATCTTAAAAGGAAGATACAACAAGCTGAGAAATGACTGAGCTCAAACAACTCACAAAAGCAGTTGAAAAGCTCTGAAATTTAAGTTTTTGAAGTGTTAAGCAAATTTGGGATTATTTTTCTGCCCTGCTCCTTCTCATCTTTCCTAAAATAAGTCCTAGAAAATAGAAGTAAAAATTAGCACAGGATATTCAAGGAGCTAAACAACTTTTCAGTATCAAATGCTGCAAGTGTATGCTCAGTTATGTGCTAAGAACAGCCTCAGTGCATTGCTGTTAGAATCAGATTAATGACATGTGGGATTCAGACAAATCAGTTTCTGCATTTGTAGCACACCATGGGCCAAATACCAACAGTTAAAATGCTTTCTGAGACACGATAGCTGGATTGACTGGCAAGAACAGGGGCTTCTCAGAGCTCTGAAAAGATTTCAGGGTAAAGCAGTGCTCTGGATACAGCTATACTTGATGCACATGTTAGTGCATATCTCTTGTTAGGACAGCACTTTATATTACCCAGCATTTCTCATTTGCATAATGGTATATTTCCTAAGCTCATGGCACAGTTATTCACCCTTGTGACAGTATAAATTTGTTGTATGTTCGGTTTTATCATTACCTTCCATTATATACCACAGATTTGGCTTTTATTAAAGAAATTAATACATTTACTGACAAAAATTGATATATCAACTCCTAATCAAATTCCTTAATTCTTCCAATTGAGTGACTAATATCACATCACAGAGAATAAGAAGGAAAAAAACAACAAAGGTCTCAAATTCCTGACCATGTTAAATCTCCTTCCAGCACTCATGAAGAACTCTGGTGTGGTTAGCTGGGCACCATGCATTTGGGCACACGTGCTTCTTTTGGGCATAAAGCAAGGCATAACTACAGCAAAAAGCAGTGCTACCCATATCCATCATCAACTTCAGCCTTGCTTCTTTAGGATACAAAGACCCTACTCAAAAAATACCCTGCCTCAAAATCCTAAGTCCTCTTACCACCTTGCTGGGGTGAGGGTGACCCGAGCAGGTCCCAGAGAAGGACAGGCATGTGCTGCCCCATCTCCAGGAGTCATTTCCCTGTCACTGGAGATGAAGGGAACGAAGCAAGTATGAGCATTTCATGCCATCTGAGAAAGCCAAGCAAATGAAGGGACAGCTAAAACTGGGGGCTTTGTAGCAGATTCACCGGGGAAGCAGGAGACAACTAATTTAAAAAACATCAAATTGATTTTGTATCTGTTAAAAATCATGATGTCACAACACTAAGACTAAACAAAGCCCACGATGATCACAAGCAGAATTACTACAGGCCAGATTAGAGAAGTACGTCACATCTGATTACTTATTTGGACTCTGCAAATGTGGTTACATTCAAATGATGGGGGTGTATCTTAAATGAACAAATAAAAGGCATCAAGAATGTTCAGAATACTACAGCACAGAACACAAACTGAAGAGAACTGAGAAACCAAATTGCACCTCAATGAACAACCTCCAAATGCCTTTTTCTCTCCTGAGGCTGAAACAGCTGCAACGAGTGGATAAGGTGCAAGCACAGTACAGCATCCTTCCAGAGGAAGTGGCTTCAACAAGCTCTTATGCTTTTAGTGCATGACTTCTGAATATGCTCATTGAGGTTTTTTTAACAACCACTTCAAAATATTTTATATTTTTTCCCATCCTTCTGACAATGAACACGTATAAGCAGTTCTTTTTAACGAAGAACTGTCAGAGCTATGAAAAAATTTGGCAGGTTTTCCCAGAGGTAAGCAATCTTTTTCATAGCAGAAAAATAGAACAAACACTGGGATCTTCCCAGAATCAAACCTTTGGTTTGAAGGGATCTCAGGAACTTTACCTGGTCCAACCCTTACTCAAAGCAAAGGGTATTCCACATTTTCTTTATCAGGAGATTTCTAGGCCTGACTAGTCAGTCCAATTATAAGCTTCAAGGATTCCAATATTACTTCTTCAAGCTTTAAACAAATGAAAGCAACTACAATTTTTATTCAAAAGGTTAATGCTGTATATTTTGACTTTTAAAAACCCAGTATTTAAAAGCTATTATGTCTACCTAATGCACCACTTGGAGTTGTATAATGACCCATTAGAGAAACTACAGGATCCATCTTCCACATCATGTACAAGATGCAACAAGGAAGTCAAAACTCCCCTCTAAGCTTTCCTATTCATTGTTTACTCCAAATTCATAAGCAAAAAACAGGTAATAAGCAGACTTCAGAGGAAGTGCTAGTTAATCATCTTTGAAACAACAAGTAACAGAAACTATCCTTATAAAATTAAAGTGTCTGAGGGTAACAAATCTTTCCTTCTTTTATAAGTTTCTGTAATATTTCAGGTTAAATCATTCAAGACATCTTGACTAACTATGAATTTCACTTGACAGTAAGCAAAACAAACCCAATCTCCCATGTTTAAATAATTCTGACATTTCAGCACTGTTCCATAGGTCTTAATCATATTTTCCAAAGAGACACTAAAATTCTAATGCCAATAAGTTAAAACTTCTCTCAGTGTCAACCTTAAGAAGTCATCCGAAAGCCACACAATTAAAATTTAGCTTGCTTGCTTTTACCTGACATTGAATGATGACTAACACAAACATCACATAGAGCAGGTGGACAGTGAAGTTGAAAAATGCCATGCTTTTCTTACAGACTGCACTATTGAATGTACACCCTGTATGTAAGGGACACATTCCTTCATCTCATTCATGTATTATAAGTAGCCAAAAGACCTAGAAAGCTGTTGCAGAATTGGATTTAGTCTGTTAGCTAGAGGTAAGGTTTTAAATTACCTCATTCTTTAGATAAAATTCCTTAACCAGTAAATAGTCTATTTGATTTGACATCTTACTAGAACTATGGAATTGCTATTTCTTAACTACGTTATTGCCCTCCAGAGCTAGGCAGCACAATGCAAACTACATTTTTCAATATTTCACTGTTTCATTAGAACATCTCATATTTAAAATTGCTGGAGGCTCATCACTTGCAAAATAAATAAAAATCAGACCTCATTTAGTGCTTCCATTTTCATGCTTTAATGCTAGAAATTATGGAGAGCTCTTTAAAATATGAAAATGAAAGCAGACAGAAAACACCATTCATAAATAAGAGATTACAGAAATCATGCATATATAAATAATCGCTCTTTCTGACTTGCAAGTAACCAGAAAACATGCAGACACAATCACTTCAGCAAGGGGCATATTACCTGGGTGGAGCTGGTAGCAACAGAAATGCAGTCAATGAACCCATGTCTCCGAGTGAAAAATGCCACTATCTGCTGCCACCGGGAAGGCTCAGTCCGTAACTCATCTGTTGAGCCTTTCTTTGCCCACTGCTTCTGTTTGGGGCCTACAGAGCTGTGGCTGGAGCCAGCGTTGCCTCGACTGGCGCGAGAATAGAGGAGTGTGTTATTTCCGAAAATGTAATTCATCTCTGCAGCTCTGCAGGTGGTTGCCAGGCAGTCTTAATTCCCTACCAGCTGCTGAGTGGTGAATGAGCAGGAAAAAAAAAATGCAGATAGAATTACAGCAGCATCGTTGACAAACCAGGAAAACAAAATTCTTGCTAGCTGATGCTATTTTTCTTCCAAGGCTTTCCTCTTACATTCCCTCTCTCCCTGTGATTACAACGATGAGTGTAATCTTGAGCAATAAAAAAAAAATAAAAAAAAAAAAAGGCAGCAAGCAAAGGTTTTCCTTATTTCCTCTTTTCGGAATGCACAGGATGAAAACCTTGCTTTCTCTCCCTAGCTGCCGACAGATATTTAAGGGAAACTGGGTAGCAGGTACAGTACAACGTTACAAATTCACAGCTATGAGGATGGTGGTGGATGATAACAGCTACTGGGTGGAGAAAGCACAGATCAAAAATAACCAAGTTTCAATCACTGCCTGTAGAAATATCCAATAGCATCTTTTCACTTCCTTGCTTGCATAAATTATGAACCTGAAGCAAACAAAACAGACAATATAGAGCAGAACTGCACTTTTCACTGATTCTGTCTTTATAGAAACATTCCACAGAGCAAAACTACTTGAACTCCGTGCTCGAAACAAACATTTAAGAAACAACTGTTTGTTGATTTCTTCTTGTTTTTTCCCATTCTTTTGTACATAAAACAACTATAGAGCGAGTGAATCATAGTGCCACAAAACAGTCATTTTGTCTTATGTATCAGAGGTTGTCTAATGAAGTTGTTTTGCTGTGGTTTGGGTTTTTTTTTAATTATCAAGAAAATCAGAGACTAAGATTAAACTCTACAAGTCCACACTCTTGTTATTATTCTGTGAATAATGTGTCACGTTCATAACACCTATGCCAAAATTTCTGTGACTACTGTAAGCATATTATGAAAACAATATATATATATATCTTTCTGACTCAACTTCTCATAGTACAAGAATAAATCAAAACCAAAAAATTCTTACTAATCCCTAATGACTTCTCAGTAGGATTATTCTGCTCTCCCATGCTCATGACAAGTACTACTGTTACGGGTTTTCTCTACTCTCTTCATAGTAAAAAAGAATTCAGAATAATTATCTGAAAGATTACATGGAACTCAAATTACCTTACAGAACTCGGCATTCAAATTTTTAGAGCCAACTATTTAAAAAAAAAAAAAAAAGCCCCCAGCTCACATCGGAGGGATTATTTAGGAAATCAGTTAAATGTCAAGCTTTCAGTACCAGCTCATCTCTGGAAAGCCACAAGTTATCAAAACCATTTGTGGTATATTTCTACAGTCATAATCATAGCACCAGGGCAAACATTTTAAAAAAGCAAAGAACTCTCCACATGATAAACAAAGGCAGAAAAATTCCTTACAACACAAGTCACAACTTTGAGCCACCTGGTTCTAAAAATCCACTGATTCATGCTGAGCATTTTAGTGGGGTTACCAAATTCCCCCACATGCTTTTTAGGGTGCAACATAATCTGCTGTTTAACAAATTCATACTGAGAGCTCTCCTATTCTGAGTAACAGTTTTTTCCTGCCGGCTCCTATTACAAGCAGAAATAAGAAGTACATTAATTGAAATGTGTCGTAGTGAGATCAATGCACCATTTACTTCTAGTCACCAGTACAGCTCAATAGCACACCACATGCCAATATTCTGAGCACACCTTTCAGACAGACTTTATTAATATTTATAAAATACAATGGCTTATCACTGTAAATCATATGAAACTGGGTCTGACTTGTGCCGTGTCCTTAAAGCTATGAGCATAAGCTAGATAATGCAGGTTATGAAATGTCTGAGACAAAGGAGATACAACAACCCTTTCAAATGGACAAGCTTTTTATAAAGGGAATTTTTTCACAAGAAGACTGCAGCACTTCCTGAGCCCTACCTTTTTCCAGACACAAAAACCTGAAAAATGCTATGAATTTATTACTAGAGAAATTGATTAATCCCTGGCTATGATTGAAGGTGTTTGGAACAAGGTACAAATGACATGCTTTGAGTTCCAAGTCTTTTTATAAAGATTCAAGGTGAACATATTTTTTATCTTTTCCTACATATGGTCTTAAATGTCAACACTGCTATACAGTTTATTAAATATCTCAGAGAACAAGAATTTGTCTATCATTCAAAAGAACTTCTTCAAGAACTCATTTTTCTCTCTGTTTATTTCCAATAGGCTCCAAAGGGAGCCCCATGGAAGAATATTGTGCAAAATTCTGGAAGAAAGCACCACAATACATGGACAAGAAATGCACCAAGTACCTATTTTTTTTTACTGGTATATCAATCTGTCTGAAGATAAGAGAGGTTTTCTGTGTTTTAAGGCAGTTTCTTTCAAGGATGACTCCCACACAGCCAACAATCCATTATGGCATCAATAACAAAGTGATTTAGAAATCAGCACTTCAGGAAAGCATCACATGGACAAAAGCTTCCTGAAAGTGAAGCAATGATGATTTAATTTCAATTGAGAGATAAATCCAGAAAAGTACTTAAGGAAGAGGTTATGCAATCCTGCTGGTGATGCAAGGCAGCAATCTGTGTCACCTACACTCCATATGGATGTAATGATATCGAGCAAGATTTGCTGACGCCTAAGCAGATACAGTTGCAGTTATTTGTAGAAGGAGCCAGTGCTGTGGTGATGAGACAAATCCTGATTTTTACATGTTACAAAGCAACCTGAAGATAAAGGCAAAGCGTAGCTCTAGAGACAGTACAAAATCAGAATAGCACAAAGGAGTCCAGATTAGATGAATGGTCACTTGTACAGTTGAAAAAACAGTGGGAGGCAGTAAAAACAAGGGCTTGTTTCAGTGAAAGAGCATTTCAACAGAGGGTCAAGCACCTACAAGTATAAACTGGGAAAAGTTCTATTTGCACAGAAAAGGCAATATCCAGGGAAAGGAAAATCATCAACACAGATGTGGCAGCTGGAACTGCATCTGTGAATGACTGCCTCTAGAGTCAGGAGGCAGAACAGGGAGGCTCATCAGGAAACCACAGGAAGTCCTAAAAGGAGTAGAGAGCTTCCATCACCCCCTTTTTCATATTCTGGATATTGAACTGATGGTGCTAAAATTAAAAACAAAGCAAACAAAAACCACCATACACTAAAACAAAACAAAACCCACTATTTATGGTTAGGCAAGAATCGAGAATTTGCAGATTTGAAAAGATTCCTGCCCCAAAACAAAACAGCACATAATTAAGATCTCTACATCAGTACACCTATCTGTCTACAGGTTAAGAAATTTATTGCAAGATTTGTCTGCATTAGTAGAGGCTGCAGAGTAACATTATTTGTTCTGTGACCAATTAACAAGATATAGTATCACAATGCTTATTAAATGTAAAAAATCAGCATAAAATACTTGCACTAGAATTCCTCTGACTTTATATCCAAGCAAATTGGTATTATCAGCTTCCTGAGAAGTTAAATGCTGTATTTTAATCTCTCAGATAAAGGTTTCCTGGGCATAACTTTACAAGCAAAATGCATACCTAAAAATTAAAAAGGCACAGCAACAAAAGTTGTTTGCGAGCAGAAAGAGCAGTTATATCTCAATTACCCTTTCTAAACAAAAACCAACAGTCACACTGAAGCATTTGAAAAGTGTCTTATTTTAGTTTTACTACCATTCTGCTAAAAAGAATATTGGCTAAAATAACCACAGACCCTAAAGGAAAAAAACCTGATTGTCTTAACAGAGAAAAATCAAGAATCACCTAAAATAATGGCAGGGACTTATTTTATTTTCAATATTAGTTATGTTTTGACCAAAAAAATAATAGAGACAAAAGAAATGTACAGAACTTAGATCTTCAAATATAAGACTATGCAACTTAAACTCTTCAGGCATGGGAACAAAAACAATACCAAAAATGTAGATACAAACTCATGTTTACTTCTTACACTTTTCAGAATTCTAGATTTAACAAACTTTTACTGGCATAACAAGTCTAAGTCTCATTAACAAGTATATGCAATATTCTAAGCCAAAGCTCAGGAGTTCAGGACTCAAATAGTGTACAGAAAAAAAATTGTTAACCCCTTTCACTAAGAGATCCTAGAAAGTCTCTCTTTTAGTTCAGCTAGGACTGAAGGATATTTCTTCACCAAGTGTCATTCACATAATCAATAAAAAGTATGTCTTACTGCTGAAAATATCTTATAAGTAAACATCTCTGCACAATTATACTATAATAATCTATTTTAGTATAAATATTTAATATAAAAGATCATTACCTTATTACTCACAATACACCTCAGACAACCTACCAATCTGGGCAGATTAAACTGCCTGGTCTTCCGCACCCTGCTCATGAACCTCCTGCCCATCTTTTTGGCACGCCAGACTGACAGAAACATCTTGTGTTTAATGCAAGTCTCCTTAGGCTTACTTCAGTCATCAAAATGAACCCAACTGCGCCGAGAGCTCAGGGAAAATCTCGGGCAAAAACAGTGCAACCAGTTTCTAGGACAGTTACAGTTGATTACTGTAACTTAGGGTGTTCTAATGTTTGGATTAATCCACAGTCCATCTGTTACAGTTTTTCTTCCTTGCTTGTGTTGACAAGAATTTATTGAGCAGATCCATATGGAGAACTGGACAGATTTGGTCAACTGCTTCTTACTATAAAACACAAACTCACACCTTTGTGTATCTTTTCACATTCTTCAATGACAGGAGTTTAAAATCAGTAACCTATCAAAAACTTGGGCAGATTACTTTAATTAAAGACTGCATAACAGCTCCTCTCAAGTGTGACCACCAAAGTATGATACTAGTTTAAAAATAAGTATGTCTGAGGGTATCTTCAAGCTTTTCTTTATAATTCCCAGTATTCTAGGTACGTTCCTAACACCAGAAGCACTGCCTTTCTGCTGAAGATGACAATGCTTTACAAAGTTCTCAATTTAGAAAAAAGTAACAGATTGCAACCTTCTCACAATCAGAACTCAACTTGCAAATTACATGTCAACTGATCTTTGATTTCTAAATGGAAACAGTATCTTCATATTCAGGATAACCTCACCTACCTGCTCAGTCTGGAGCAGGACAAGAAAATCTACTGGGGCAAAGAGGAAGTTAAAATTACTTTGACTGTTGGCTAACCTTGAACCCACACAGTTCAAATCATAAAGACCATTAGCCTTTCTGAGAGCAGAAAAACTCTCCCAGTAAACAGAGAAGGCTGTTTCAACAGCAGCTCCACAAGCTCTAAAAAAGACTTCTGGGGAAGCACTTGAGAGAACAGAGGAGATTGGAGAGAAGACACACCAGGAGATAAAAAGAAGGGAACGTATTAATATTATGAGCACAAGATTTAGGTTCACATGGACAGGAGATTGTTAGCATTGAAGGAAGGATGTGTGAATATATACATTTACATAACAGGTATTTCCATACAGCTTAATGGGAAGGAGTTAAATAAAGGTGCTTGTTTGTAGTTGAAGAAACAAGCAATGTATGCTGTAGCATCTTGATTGGTATAGCCAGAAACCAAAAGACTATCAGCAGTTGAAAGATTATTTCAAAGTCAGAGGCTGACTTTGTAGATCACTGTGTTTACAGGCTATAAGACAGTTCTGAATATAAATTTACATTTCTGAAATAACCATTCCCTAGTCATTTTCATCAATTTAGAGACTCAGAGTTACTGACTAGTTTCATTGGTATCTCTTTACCAATGAACTTTACCAGTCAACCAAACAGAGGGGTCAAACTAGTTCATTCTTCATCCCACAGCAGCTGCCCTCCGTCTCTGACCATTCTTGTTGTTCTTCTTTGAGTATCTAAATTTGCCTTCTTAATCAAGATAATGAATGGTGCAGATTACTGGAGTGATAAGATAATGCAGTTTTATTCCCATTTGCTTCACTGATTATTCCTTGTATTCCATTTGCCTTTTTGACTGTAAATTGAGTACTGAGATGATTATTCCATTAATCTGTTATAACCCTGAGCTCTTATTTCCC
The DNA here is from genome assembly GCA_013400955.1 of Drymodes brunneopygia. Taxonomy (NCBI): domain Eukaryota; kingdom Metazoa; phylum Chordata; class Aves; order Passeriformes; family Petroicidae; genus Drymodes; species Drymodes brunneopygia. The sequence goes on from VZTZ01034838.1 coordinate 88,473, forward strand.
TCAGATGATGCAATGAGAACACAAGTTCTTCTGAGACCCTTCTGGTAACCTCCATCCATGATTACCTATCTTCTTCCTTACCCTTTCCTTTTGTTGTTGGTTTGGTTGTAGTAGGGCATTTTTGTTTGCTTGGGTTTTTGAACAATTAAATCACAAATATTTTTTTTTTTCATGACAGCTTAAGCTTCTCCACAATCTGTTTTGAGTGCGTCTATTGTGTGTATCTAAGAAAACCTAGAAACCTACATCAACAAGATGATCTTTAAGCACATGCTTTAAGGGATTTATGCAGCAGAAATTCTCTTTGCAATGCATTCATGGCTTTCTCCTCTCTAACTTCTCCACATGCTCATTGATTCTGCTCTTTAGAACAGTTCCACTGTGCTTTGCCAGTAGAGAAATGAGAGCAAGTTCCAATTTCTCCTCTCCCTTCTGGAAGCTATTTTAAGAACAAGTACCACCTTGCCATATCTCATTTCTGTGACACCACACTCAGGATAAGTGGGCTGTTACACAGCACTGCAGCACTAATAGGCAGTTTCAAATTAGGGTTAATTTAAAACCTTTAAGCTTAAATACCATTAGGTCCTGGATACACTTTTCTAAAGATGACTAAACATGTGAAAAAAAGCAGGCATACACTGAGTGGGCACAAGATATTTATTTCACAGACAGTGCATGTAGTGAGCAGAACTGCTGTGCTAGGATTAAAAAGCCTGTCTTGGCAAAGGTTTGGGTACACACTATTAGGCATTGTTTTGAAATATGTGTCTACTTCACAAAGTACAATACATGGGGCACAAAAACACAAGCTGCTGCTTCTAAGCAGGAGGAGAAGGACATATCTCTCACCCTACAGGCACTCACAGCACTAGGTCAAATAAAATGCCCAACTAACCTACTGCCTCCCTCAGCAGTGAACAGTGAAGGTGTAGAGTGATCCTTCCCTGTTCAACACACCATCACAAGCTCCAAGAGAGGTTCACAGAGCCAAAGAAGGTAAACTCTGTCTTATTCTGTTTATTCTAATGCAAGACTACTTGCAGTCTAAAGCAAACTGAACCTGAACATTTTCTCCCAGATCTGACACTGCAAAGGGTAAGAGATAAAGCAGAGATAAAGCACTGGGGCACTGGCACTGGACACAGCTACTGCTTCAAAGGTATTCACTGGGAGCTTCACTTGGGCAAAAAGATTCCTTTAATTAAAACTTGGGGGTAAAACTTCCATCTTTTATTCAATGGGGAACGGTATTTCACCTCAGCTTGAAGCACTTCATTATTCAGAGACAAGAAACAGTAACTCATTTACATTTAATGTCATAATGTTATGAAGTCAGTTTTATTCACTGAAGTAATTTTATATAACCACAAAAGAGTCCTCTAATCACTTTAAACGGGCAAACATGTTCCCTTTGGTAAAGGGAAGTGTGGATTTTTACTGCATCACCCAAAGCACAAGTGCTCCAGCAGAACACAACCGCCCCAGCCAGAATGACAGGTGAGTGCAGGAGATCAAACCAGCAGCCAGCAGTGGGACAGCAATCCCTGCACTGCCTGACCTGCTCAGCACTGCCTGCCCCCAGCACCCCCTGTGCAGGGGTGACCAGTCCTGGAACATGTGAGGACAGGAAAGCAGCCAACTGTGCCATGATTATGGAACTACAAGCTACAGACCTCCCCCACCAACCCAAACCCACTTCTCACAACTCCTGGAGTGTGCTGCTACTCCACTGATGATTGCACAAAGCTGTTCTAGAGACACCAAATATACAACCATTGGAAAGTCTTTAATTCCTTATAGATGTGTGATTCAGTCAATAGTGAAAATTTTTGTGTATAGCATAAATAAGCAATTTTAGATCCCTTACTAGACTAACAGAGCCAGTACAATGTTCCAACTAAAACTTTTCTGTTCAACTGCCCGTATCTGTGACACATGTAAGGAACAAACCGAGTGCAGGCATTTTCCTCACACCCTTTAAAGACTGGTGCTATGGTGAAAATCTCCAGAGACAGATCACTGAAAAAGATTTGAATAAAGAAAGAACTGCAGGGACTTTTCTTAATCAGTAAATCTAGCTTCCTGTTACCACATGCAGTCACATGATAATTATCATTTATAAATTTATCAAATACTTTGAAAATTATTTAAGAACCCGTGCAAATTTCAGGTGGGAATTATGGATATAATGGAAATACACTGAATATTGCAATATTAAGAATTTATTTCACAGTAAGATAAAGATTTATCATACTAGTCACGGTACAGTTTTCCAGTACAAAATATATTGAGTAGCTTACAAATCATTACGTTTCCTTTAAAGTTCCGGCATTAACAGTGAAATATTAGCCCCAAATACCAACACACAATACACAAACATATTACAGCAATATATGGAAGCCCCAGTCAAGTTCTACACTTAAATACTGAATTGCATGCTACATCAAATACATATGATAAATAATCTGTCATGCCCAGGTTGCTCTAAATAAAGATTACTGATTTTTCTTTTTGTCTTATTGCACCATGACCCACTATTTTATAGCCTTCTAGTAATCTGTTATTCAAAGCTTTTTTTCCTTGACAGAAAACTTCAGCCTCCACTCCACAGTTTAAAAAGTTACTTGGTACTATATCATATCTGACTTCACAGATTTCACTTGATTGAAGCTGTTTAATAACACCAAATTTTAACTCCAAACCCGTCACTCCGCAGGGGCTGTGATCTCACAGTGCTACAGCGCTAAATTCAGTGTTACAGTGAAGCAAACCCTGTTGTGGCATCGCCATCTCGCGGCCAATGTGCAGCGCAGAGCATTTCAGAACTCTCGGCACCTCCTACTGGAACCACACGTTTCCAGGTGGAATTTGGAAACCACACACTGAAGAAAATCTGGTACTAGCTGCCTGCCTACCTACCTGAAAATATTCTTCAAAACCTTTGGGAGAGAATATTCGTGAAAGATTTGAAGTTTGACCATTTTCATTATCTCTTTATGATTCTCTACCATTAAATACTTTTAAAATGCTGTTTCACAGCATTAGTGCTCCATTTCACACAGTATTAGAGAACAGGGGACACAAAATCTCCTGGGCCAAGTTTACTTCTTCGTTACTTGAGAAATAGGAAGCAAACATTCTTCTTAAACTGACAAAGCTCCACTCTGTGAAGACAAAACTTCTCTTATTTAAACTTTAGATCAGTAAGCTAGTCTCTCTTATTTCATGCTTATTGCAAACATGCAATATTTTAACCCAATCTGAATCTGAGGTAGCCCATTTCCCTGTCAAGAAGATAAACCACCTTCACTTACTGCAGCACTTAACATTTGATAAATAGCAATCATGTACTCATCATCTAAAATTTTGGGACATACGTTTGTATTTTTGTTCATCAAAAACTGCTCTTTGAGATAGCATCCACCTGTCAATGCAAGTTATAAAAGCTGTTTCAAGTCCTAGAGTATTTGAAAGTTTCTCTCAAGAACAAAATGCAAACTAGTCAGAATCAGGCATTTCTCTTCCCTTCTGTTCTTCTATATTATTGCCCCATACTGCAAGAGCTTGCTATAACAGAAGGTATTCCTCAAAATCCAATTGTACTGGCCTCTGCAGCACTGCTTAAAAAGCAATATATAATCATAAAACCACTGTCTTCTTCGAACTACTAACTCTGTATTTGAAATTTTAAGTGCATTTAACATTTATATTTAAAACAAAAAAAAAACCCTCTTATTTTATTCATGTAATAAACACAGTGTTCTCTATTACACATAGTTTCCTTAAGCAATGAACTACTGAAGAAAGCTGATCAAGATCTTGTGTATCAGCCAAGACCTGGTCCTTGCACAGTGCACCAGGCCAACCTACCAAATAAATCACACAAAACACTCTTAAATCAGAGCTGTTGTTGCTCTTCAGCCAAGCTATGCCAAGACTATGAACACCTTGCAGATCATCAGGCCAAATGCAGAGCAGACCAACTATGCTCACAATACAACAGCAACCTTGGGCTTTTTCTTCAGGAGAGAAGCAAGCCAGCAGTTAATCAGCATCAGAATTCAAAATTACACAAAACACTGGTAAACAACTGAAACCTGGAGCATCCACCCCAGTTTTCAGAGGAATAAAGCTTTGAACCATTTCAATTTACTGTACATTGTTTTGAAATTAATACAGGGGAGTTAGCTGAAAATAATCAGATCTATGCTAAAAATGGTAATACAAACTGAGTGATAGTATTTCCCTTATGCACATTCTTCCCTACTGAGTGATGATTTTCCAGCATTTACCAATTTGAGAAAGATAATAGCAATCCTCCTCTGAGACCTAAGACACATAGTATTTTGGAAAGGCCTCACCATATTTTGTAACTATACTTCATTGTTAATTCTGCTTAATTCTACTTTGGAAATAGTTTTCTTTCTTCCAGACAGTTTCACAGCTCCCCTCTTTGCATTTTTGATCCCTTTATGCTTTCTAAAAGGCAAGACTAACGTGCTCTAGCAATTAGGAAAAGCTTGTGAATAAACAGAACTGACCTTAAAGTTCCCAGAGGAAGAGGGGGTTTCTTTTATTTCTAGTGGTTGCAGATTAAAATGTATTTCATTACTTTCCAAATATCAATAAATTAAGGAAATTAAACATGTGAAAGTGTGTTACTGTGTGTCTAACTTCATAAGCAAGGTAAGTTTGAAGTCCTAGCCATCGCAAAAATGAAAGCTTTAGTCACATTAGTATTCTCAGAATACTCTTCAGAGGGCAATATAGCCCACTTCAAAAAGGTTATTCATTAGGGCTTAAAGAATTCAGCTTGTCTAGCTGAAGACTATGGAAAAATACTGAGAGTTCATTATGGAGGTATAAGTAAAAATAAGTGGTTCAATATCATCATATAAATTTTAAAAATTTTAGAAAAGTTGGAAAACCATTACTAAATGTACTCACACACTACAGTTGATTCTTCTACAGAATCCTTACAAGTCCATGATAAAGAGTCAATGATAAAGTCTTCATACTTAAAAAAATAGAAATATAACTAGGTTCAAAAACATTTTTTCTTAACATATCATAGAATGGTCTGGGTTGGAAGGGGCTTTAAAGATCATCTAGATCAAACACCCTGCCATGGGCTTGAACACCCTGCAATAGCCCAGGCTGCCCAAAGCCCCATCCAATGTGGCCATAAACACTTCCAGGGATGGGGCACCCACCCCTTCTCTAGGCAACCTGTGCCAGGGCCTCATCACTCACAGGAAAAAATTTCTTACTAATATCTAATCTAAATCTGATCTTAATCTACCCTCTTTCAGTTTAAAGTCATTCTCCATCTTGTCCTATCACTACATGACCTTGCAAAAATTCCCTCTCCAGCTTTCTTGCAGCCAGTTTATCTACTGGAAGGGGCACTAAGGTCTCCATGGAGCCTTCTGTTCTCCAGGATGACCAGCCCCAACTCTCTCAGCCTGTCTTCACAGGAGAAGTGCTCCAGCCCTCTACTCATCTTTGTGCCCTCCTCTGGGCCTGTTCCAACAGGTCCATGTCCTTCTTTTGTTGGGCAGCAGCACTGCAGGTGGGGTCTTACCTGAGCAGCACAGAGGGGCAGAACACCCTCACTCCCCTGCTGCCCACTCTGGTTTGGATGCAGCCCAAAACATGTTTGGCTTTCTAGGCTATGAGTGCACATTGTTGGGTCAACCACTAGCACTCCCAACTCCTTCTCCCCAGGGCTGCTCTCAACAGCATTTACTCTTTGCAGTTACAAAGGACACTATCACACACGAAAAATTCATGCTAAAAGTACCAAGCTATAAGCCTACCACAATGAAAGCCCATCTCATCACTCTAAAGCCCAAACATTCCCCAGTACCAAATAATTTCTCCACTTTTCCCTCAAAACCAGCCATAAAGACTCAGATGTTATAGAAAACAGCATTTAGTCTGACACACAAAAACACTGTGCTATTCAGAACATGATTGAGCTACATCTATCTACTAACACAGTAAATAAAACTGCCCATCCCAAACCTCACACTCAATTTGTCGTATTAATCTTTAAATCTGTCTTCAAGTTACTGAAGCAATCTTGAAAATAATGATGCTGCATGCTGAAAAACTCCAGAGACACATATTGCACTTGGATTATTACACATTGCACATAGATCCTCGATTAAAATATTTACTATAAACAAACATGGAATTGACTCTCCCGGTTTCTGACCGAAAATCCAAAATGAAACTGACAGCATGAACTACAGTGCCTCTCAAAACTACATCCAAAATCTTAAGTTACACCTAGAGTTGTTTTCTGGGCATTTTACTACCATGCATGTCTAGTTAGAATGTGTGGAACTAAGTCAATGCTTTAATGTCTACAAAGTAAATTTCACAAATGAGCAGCTCCATAAAAAATAGAAAGAAGAAAGAGGTGTTTCGCATGCATTTTTTTTGCCCCACAAAATTAAATTCCTGAAGAACATACCAAAACAGTTCACTCTAACTTTAACAACGCCTACCTTTACTGGTGAAATATGAGAATGGGAAACAAATCCATGGACATTCTCAATCTGTGACAGATTCTTCTCTGATACATGAACCAGCTCTGGACCCGTCACCTCATTGGCAATGTGTGGAGAGCTGTGCTCCTGGGGGGGTGTATCTTCATCCTGATAGCGGTACTTCTGAAAAAAACAATTATAGAGAAAGGTCAGGCCACCACAGAAATGAGAAAAGATTATCCATAAAACCTAAGTCAGACAGAAATAGTTCTTCTTCTGACCTTGCTGACTTCAAGGCAATAAAATCTATAAATAAAAATTTTAATCAGCATATTTAGTTTAAAAACTAGTCCTATCCAAAAATGTTCCAGCCCTTTTAGTCCCATCTGGAATTATAAAACTACCTAAATCCCAGTAGGGTTTACTGTGTCCATGAGAAACACCCCAACATTTTCTAAGCACATTCACTTTCACACACTACCACTGTACTCCCAAGTACATACACAGTTATTAATAGTTTATAGGGAAAGCACGACTTTATTAAAGGTACTGAAAAACCTTCTAAACACATACTCATTTTAATCTTGGGAAAAGTTATTCCTGTTATTGAAGTATATTTAGGATAGAAGGTATTTCCATAGTGCTTCTTTTAAACAATTCTAAGATCTACACACTGCAGTTTAAGTCAAAAATAGACATTTTCCTGATAATTCTTTTATACATCATAACCCAGTAGATGACTGCTGGTAACCCATTTGTCTGTAAGCACAGGAACATTGCACCAAGGCAGTATCTGCCAAACAGTGCATAACTTCTAACCCTTTCAAGAATTACATGCAATTTCAGTTTCAGGTTACCACAATAATCACCCCCTTCATCAAAAACTCCTACAATATTACAAAGTTAAGATCTACAGGATAAACTACAAAGAAACTGCTTGAAATGATCTATCAGTTACCAGCTCCTGTAATGCTTAACACATTTTTAACTCAATTGTAAAGTAGAAGAAATTCAAGTGTATTTTCTTTAAAAATACTAATTAGCAGAGAAGCACAAGACCCACTTTTTCTAGCAGAAGAAATAACTCCAAACAGGAAAGCAAGAGCATTGTGACTTCTGTTACCACAAGAACCCAACTCCAAACACTTCCACACCTTCTCCTCAGCTGGATGTACCAAAGGGGAGATGGTAAAATATGACAGTTGCAAAAAATTGCAGTGGTTACTCAAAAAGCTGTAATTTTTCAAATTTTTAGCAGAGAGATTTCATGACATAATCAACTTAATAGCTCACTACTAGCAGAAGATAAAAGTTCTTTTTCTTTCCTTTCCCTGCAGCAGTGAGATGCTGGATTGCTCAGCCTCAGACTGCTGCCATTCAACTTTTTTCTGAGATTGACTTGTTTTTCACTTATCAAAATAAAACCCTGAAAGGAGTTGACATTAGCTCTCTAGAGAAGCCATATTAAACACTGGAAACAGAGAAGAATTATAATTTAAACAAAGTGTTGGCCAAAAATACAGAGGTACGTTAGCAAAGTATAAATTAGACCACATTGGCAATTAGAGAAAATAAACACTGGAGCTTCAAGAAGCAGAGAAAATGTCTTGCAGCATCAGAGAATGTAAGAATTCTGTATGCTTAAAGCAGCCTGCTCCACTGATGAAGGCTGTATGTGGCTGTACTTGTGATCCAAAATATCCCTAGCAGACCTTAAGCTCCTATTTCATTATGAAATACAGGAAAATTATTTGAAAGTGGATTTAGTTTCCAGATCTTCTCAGACAAGATCCTGATGAAAACTAGAAGTGGATCACTCCAGTTTTACTGTGGAGGCCAGGGCACACACAACAACATCCACATTAAAAAAAAAAAACCAAAACCAAAACCAAA
>VZTZ01034838.1:96879-122784 GCA_013400955.1 Drymodes brunneopygia
AAAAAACAAACAAAAAAAAAAACCAAAACAAAACAAAAAAAAAACCACGAACAAACTTACTAGCCAAATAGTCACAGGTCAATCAACACTAATTTCCTTTACAGAACAGTTAATATGTTTAGACAAAGCACAGAATTACCTTGTCTTCCTGAAACCAGACATATTTATTAGAAACAGGTACTTTATTAGAAACAGATACTTGAACATGACTGAATGCAAACAGGCTCTAGATTTCACTAATAGATATATGTTTACATTATAGAGTGTATCTGTGCTTATAGTAGTGCATATGAAGTTTTAATAGATCAGTATGTCATTGTTTTGATTAAAAATGAAAAAATGTTGTGGTAAAGAATTCTCTCCCTACAATCTTTTTAAAAAAATTTAAAAGTGATCTGCTAATTCGATTTTGATGCAATATTTAAGACTGACTTTATTTGACATGAAGTTGTTTAAGAAAAGACCTAGTGCTATGGTGTGGCTGATAAAGTGGTGCTAGGTCATAGTTTGGACTTGAGGATCTCAAAGGTCTTTTCCAATCTTGTTGATTCTGTGGTTTTGTGAAGTGCATGAAAACATAATATCCACACTACTGCCTATTCTGAAAGGTACCACAGCACTTCACAGAAACTACTTCCGAGCAAAGTGCTTTAAGTAAAGCAAACTACCATATCTTGTAACAGCTAATTCTCCATGCAAGTGTTTCTACTGCTTTACTATAGAGCACCACCCCCGAACACTGAGCCACTTGTCTGAGGCAGCACTTTCAAGGGAGCTGGTTGCTCCAACAGCCACCAGTCACCACTGCCCCTTCCGTTCCTCTCCCAGGAGCTGCCAGCCCCTAAACAAGAACTCAGCTGTTCTAGTCATGCCAAGTTAATTGTGCTGCTGCATCCAAAGCCCTGTGCAAGTTCCCCTCCATAGGGATCTAAGGACACGATTTCACAGTACAGCCCAGCTCTCTCCGTGGGCAGCCAGGGTCTGAAGGAGCAGAACCATTGACTTGCTCTTGGTCAAGCTGTACAACTTCATCTCCCTGCCCCTTGCTGGGAGCACACAGCTGACTTCAGACAATGAGCAAGCTCAGCGAGCTAATCCAACAGAATGTTTTTTCCCCTCTTCCAGCAATGACAATTTTTCTATAGTTCCCTGAAGTGGCTTATGACAAGCTGAGGCACACAGCAATGCTGACATAACAGGGAGAACAGCAGGTAAAGAGCAAGGCCAAGCCACCTCCAGTGGCTGGGAGCAGGTCATCACTGTGCTTACAAGTAAGAGAATGCAATCCTGCACCCAAATCCAGGCTCCAAGGAGATCCTAATTGACATGAGCCAGCCGAGGAACCGACACATCAAAGCAAAGAAAAAGGTGCAGCAAAGCAGCTCTGAACTTGCAGACAGTCTCAGCTGCACACCTCCCAGCACTCAATTAGGTAGTGGCCAAGTAATTTAACTCCTTTTTAAGAAGCTTTATGGACTGCTTTACAATTTATAACCATAATTCTAAGCCCAAAGTGCTAAACATTGAACACATACTTCTGACAGAGACACTGCCCCGAAGGATTCTGTTGCATAATACAGGTGTGTCAAAATAAATTTAAAACATTGCTCTTCTGATGCAACATAGTTAACAGGATATCTTCAGGCTAAATTATACCCTCAATAAGTTTTGAAATGCCACCAAACTCTGTGGTCACTGGTATAAACTACTGAAAAATCCCTGGGTTAAGTTTTCACTGTACAGGTCCAATCATGGTTAGAGGTTAAGAATAAAGGAAGACTTGAATAAATAAATCTAATAATTTGAATTTGATAAATATACAGAAGCTCACAGGGCCAGACCCTGAGGCAGTATGAACAGGCAGCATACCAAATAGTTTTAGACCATTTGCACACAGTTTCGCAAATTTAAATACTTGTCCTTTTTTAGTTATTTCTCCATTTTACCAGTTAAACTGAATCTGAAAGGACCCTTCCAAAGATCATTCCAGCAACTGAAGTTACTGTGAAGCACTGTTTGACATGCAACATCTCCACTCTTGGATAAAATGACCTAGATGCAATGTCAAAACCAAATGGGTAGAGAAGACTAAATACCTGCAGCTCTCACAGCAATTTACACTGATCAATTAAAAGGCTGTGAAAGAAAAGAAACTTAAGCAATGTAAGAAAAGATGACAGTGTTAGTGTCTTTTTAAAACTTCTTCACTGATCATGGAATAGGACATTCAGTATTGTTTTCAACTTAGGCTTCAACATATGATAAGCTGAATGATTTGAAATACTGGAAGAGGGTTTTTAATCTTTGGGTTTGGTTTTCCAAACACAAGTTCAGTACACCGAGTAATTAATTGCTTCATTCCCAAATAAAAGCCCTAAGTTTTCTCTAATAACTAGAGCTGTGACAAAGACATAAGGCATTTCACCCTTCTTGAACAGTTTCAGTTTGACATTGTAGCTTGAATATAATTGCTTATAGCCTGGTTATTTAGGTCACAGTGTTCCATCATATGTCAAAATGCACAGCTAGTGTTTAACTTATTTATGTAATGCTTCATGTCATGGACATCCACAAACAATAAAACAATTGAAAATAAGTATATTCATTTACAAAACTCCAGAAATATTTGTAATCAAGTTCACCTGTTCCAGAAGGCCAAGAAAAAGAGAATAAAGAAGGAACACTCAGATTGTGAATGTTCTTTTCATGTGGTCAAAAAAAAAGAGAAATTGAAAACACTATTTCATGTGATTACTTGTGTGAGATTGTTTCATTACATGTAGGACTGGTACAGAGAACCTTGAATTACTATTTCACATTATCATTTAAATATTTACTCAGTATTCAAAGGCTGCATCTTCTCAGAGGACAAGAGCATTTTATTTTTAGTACTATCCAGCCCTGCAACTTCTATTCAAAACCTGACAAGTGCCTGGCGCAAAATCTCTCTGCACTGCCAGCAAGTGACTGTTTAAACAGCAATACTTCTGTTTCTTTGGGATGCAGGTATTCAAGAGGTACAAGGTAGACGATACGCAGGTGGCACAGAGCACCCCCTCGGGATTAACAGCACCCCGCGTTCACTCGCAGATAACTCGAGCCTGTGCACAAACAGCCCAAGACATTGTAAGGACACCCCTGGCGAGTGAGCCGTGCTGGGGAGGCTGTGGCTGCCGTGTCCCGTGTCCGGNGGCCGCCATCGCTCAGCCCCGCCACAACATGCCCAAAGTGCAGCCTGCATGTTGGCCGGATATTTTTAGTTTGCTCTTAAAGTGAACAGCACCCTGCTCTGCAGCTCCACGGGCAAAATAATCCAGCCCGAGAGTGTTTTCATTCCACGGCTTTCTTCTGGAGTTCATTGTTTAAACATGAGAATATCTTATAAAGAAAGAGTGTGCAGTTCCACAGAAAAAAAAGAAAAAAAAAAAGAAAAAAAAAAAAAAGGAGGAGGAAAGAAAGAAATCTTAGTGTTATATCAAGTAGTTTCCAATTGCATCAATAAATAGATACATATTTTCAACTGAAAAATGCTTTGGACACAGGAAGGATAAGCAGACTCAAAACAAGGCAGTCTTCTTCCTGGAAATAAAGCATTCAACATTAAGTTTTATAATATTTACACTATTCAAAAGAGCCATAAAAATTTATATTCCTCCTTCTCAACGTAGGTGACATTTATTCACCATCAAGATTTTGTGATACACATATGTGTATACATATATATATATAAAAATGCATGTATGTATGTGAGTATATATGTACACGCACAACTGATCCCACTTTATAAAACAAAAACTAGTTGACATATTCTTTGTTAAAAATAACAAACGCTGACTTGGAAACACTGCATATATCAAGAAAGTTTTAGAGAAAAAGATTTCCTAATTTCTGCCTCAAAAGTAACTTCATACACATATCCCTTTAATTTTAAAGGGGCTTTCCATGACTTAACATTCTCCTCATATCCTTGACATTGCATGTTAATTTTACTGAAAAAAAATTTAAAAACCTTTTGACAGAACACTGAATATATTCTGTTTATCATTCTGATGATTACCAAATTATATATGTTTTATTCCTCTGAAACCTAAACAGTTGATGTAGTCCTAAAATGACTAAATGCCCGAGGGCACTGTTAAACCCAAACCTGCCACTAACAATTGCTTCCATCAAAATGATGTCAGGAGGCATTTCCAGCCCTGTATCTCAGTGCAAGTCTCCTGTGTATTTAATTCTCTACAGCTGAAGAAAACGAAAGCCAAGTGCAATGAACTGATTACATGATGATTAATGCTGATTAATGAAGAATGACGACATTTTACATGCGGCATTCAGTAAATTCAAAATGTTGTTCAAGGGATCTTTAAACAGTAGGCATGATAATTCATTACTTCTGTCACCATCACTAAGAGCTCAGATAATTGAGTAAGGCATGGAACAGAACACACACTTATTTAACCGGAAATTTAAGGTACAGTTACATTAGACACAAAGGCAATCATTCATTAAATGCAGCTTACATTTCCAGGAAAGTCCTTTTATAGACCCACCTTACATCCAAACATTAAAGATATTGTGTTGTTGGTACATGCTACTTTACAGTGGCATAGCATCGGAGAAAAACAATCCAAGTTTTTTATGCTAGGAGACATTTTTTCAGACCCTGTGCACTTCAATCGATCCGTGACTGAGATTCCAGAAAAATGCCTCTGTAAGCGCTGCTTGCTGCCTGTCTTTGACATTTAATCTAGGTCCATAGTGTTCAAAAATAAGCCTTTATATAAACAGGTTGAATCCTTCAGGAAAAATGTTGCTTCACGTTAAAAACCAGATCTTATTAAAAAAGCAATGAAAAAATCCCATGTCCATTTTTAAAATTTTTGAGTCAGCTTTATCTTTAATTACGTTAGCGCCAGCTTGAAGTGACAACTGTCTCACGGCCCAAAGTAACACTTGGATGCTCTCAGCCAGAAGCCCGGTTAGATCCAAGGCAGCTCCACCTGCTGCAGTGCAAGGACTGCTATCTCCTCCATGAAAACAGAAGCAACTCCAGCAGAGCCACTGCTCAGTGTGTGCTGCTTGCTTAGGGGAGGGGCGAGATGTTGCAGCAAGGGACTCGTTCCACGGCCCGATAGAGATAAACCCAGCGCTTCCTGCAAGGTGCTTTCGCACTGCACCAATGAGCATGTGAAAACCCATTTTAAAATCAGCTGTGTGTAATTATAAAACCAGGGACGTGGTAAGCTCAACAGCAGGGAATTTGCTGATCTGCAATTTACACTAGCTTTTTCAAGGAAGTGTCAGCAGACCACAAAATGAATGGCTCTGGGATATTTAATCCTCATTTTCAAACATTAAAAATTCAAGGTTATTTGACACGCCAAAAAAAAAGGTCTTTAATTGCTGAGTAAAATTCCTAATGGTCTACCAAAAGTAATAAAGAAACAGCTACAGAAATATATGAATACTCTCCAACTTCAACACAATAAAACCAGAAACTGCTATTTTTCCCTGTCAGCACTATGAAATCATGAACAATCTGGACTATGCATTGATATGATCATGAAGAGCTCTTGGTAAAGCACCTCAAACAACAGTACATATGAACACTTAAAAGAGTTCAAGAAAAAAGCTTTTTTCCTTACAACTGAGGTAAATACTGTCATAGTCTCCTCAGAATTTGTTGTTCTTTGTTGTGTGCTAACAAATCTAAGATGCAAATTTTTTTAATGGCTTGTTTTTAATCAAGACCTATAAGATTCAAACTTTATTTCTTTTTTTACAAGTCCAGGGGTCTCTGCAGGATTTCCATCTATTTATGTATTTTAATAAATTGCATTACCAAAATTGATCCAAAGCATGCCCTCTGCAATTACTCTGCTCTTGTACCATAAGCTAACTTGCCTTTGCAAAAAACTTCAATAAAATAACATTAGCCATCATTTCTATTTTTTATTGCATTAAGCAGTATTGTATGGAAATCTCTTTAGGACATGACTATTCACTTAAGTTTACACCTGTAGCAGCCTTTTGTCAACCACCTTTTACTTTGTTTGGTTTACCTGATAAGCACTCCCTGAGGTAGCAAGTTTAGTGTAGTGTAAAATTGCATCCACACTTCCAGCTCAGAACTGAGTAACTTCATGAATTATACTGAGACAGTCTTCTTTATATAAATGTGCAGATTGATGAAACCAAAACTAAGGCAAGATGTCTGGAGGAAAATGTGTAACTCAGCCCACAGTAAACCTCAAAATAAACTTCATTTGCATGAGGACCTCATTCTTGGTAGACTCTCCAAGGATTACCGATGACAGTATTTCCATGTTAATAAGCATAGTTTTCCTTCCACCATGTGCCATGACCTACAATTTTTCACCAAATAGCCTTAGACATGACTCCCACAGTAGACCATCTCCTGCATGCAAGTGCAGCAATATAGGCAGGACCAAAGGAAAAAAAAATCTAACCCTCAACTTAATTGTCACCAAAAAAGAAACAGAGTGTAAAAAAAAGAAATGCACCTTCTTTGTCTAGCTAAGTTAGATTATGTTTCTCTTGCAAGAATATCCAAGGGTAACCCTAAGTAGAACAGGCTGATGGAGAAACCTAAAGCCCCTTTATGTTCTTTCTGCTGGCTGGGGGTCCCAGTAAAGACTCCTGATTGAAGAAACAGAGCAGAGCACAACTCAAACACTACATGTGGAACACTGCACAAGGGGAAGGAACACAGGCACAGAGCGCTGCCTCTTGCCAAACACAACAATGTTCCTATCCCACAAAACAAACTTTTCTATGCACCATGGATCAACAATCCATCTTACTTCCGTACCTCTAATCGCATTGTAATCACATAATTTCTCACTGAAATAACACACAGTCAAATGCATGGCAATTTCATGACAACAAATAAAGTCAAAGAGCCAAAAGCAGTTCTTGAATGTTGCAGAAATAGCTTTTTGTGATGCAGAAAATATAAGCTCTAATGTGCCATGGGCATAGAAGAATCAATAAGAGGAAGATACAGGCTACACATCCACAAAGGATTCCATCAGTAAGATACAATAAAGAAGAGAAAGCTTAAGTAACTTCAGGCAATTACATCTACATTGTTGATGAAGACCACATAAAACATCTGATTCTTTCAGCCATATATTTGCAGCTGTAGATAAATAAATTGGTTACACTACAAATCATCTTGACCTTCATACAAAGATTAAGCTTTTTACACATTTGCCTGCCCACAAGCTTAAAAATACAACGTTTAAACTTATAAAATTAAAATATATTCAAACATATTTTGCTGACTAAATCCAGGATTTTATTGTAATGAAGGTTTTACTTGTTCAAAACAATTATTTGTGCTCAAAAGCTTTGTTAGAAAAAGCCTGCTGTTAACATAAATCTTTCTGTAATATGAACATATAGTATGTTCTCATACAGAGAAACATATGAAACAGAATATTTCCAAGTCTACTTTTGAGCTCTAAAGAAACATATCCATGCTTAATTATTGTTCTGATTCAAACTGAAGGTTGAATTAACATTTAAAAACAGAAAAAATAATGTGTTAACACAATGACTAAGCCGTTAATTAGAAGAATATGGCCTTAACTACCTATCACTTCTCACTGCCAATTTATTAGTCTGTATCTTGTATTATAAAAGCTTGAGCTCCTACAGTCAGAGCTCACCATTTCCATGTTTCCTCAAAAGTGTTCTGAGTGAAAATAACTGGTTTCAGATTTTGAATGTTTACTTGGCAATAACCCATCTTTATGTATGGCTCCCACATGCACAATAAAAATACCCACATCGTTATGATCTTCAATTAGTGAGCAAGACTGATTTTTTTATCTTAAAATAAGAAAGCTCCTACTCACAAGTCTTCCTGAGCACTAAGAATATTGGATAGAGAGAAACAAGAGCTATACAGCATCAAAAAAACCCACACTATGAAACTTAATGCTTCAGTTCAGCACTTGCCAACTATTCTTAATTTAACACAAGCAGTTTCATCGATCCACGTGTTCCACCTGTATCCTCAATACAACACAGGTTAGGAAACAGCAATCTCATAAGCAGCAAGACCTGGAGCTTTTAATGAAATGAGTAGTGAAGGTCTAACTTGACAAATGTTCAGACTGCCAAAACAAAGGGGAAAAGGCTTCATAATTCTTCAGAGAGAGCATGTCCCTTAAGTACCACTGCAGGCACCTGTCAAGCTGGTGGGACTCAAGCTTAGGTGCCCCTTCCCCAGAAGCTGAGCTGCTACACTTCTGGGATATGCAATACAATCCAATTTTTCTAAAAAATACACTTTTTAGCATCAGAATTACTGAAGTCTAATAAATTTATTTTATCCTCTTCTGCATAATTGTAGTCTCTAAGATTTTCAAAGAGCACAAAAATTCCAAAATTATAAAGAGCTCCGCTAAAAAGCTTGGATGCTGGTTTAAGATTACCCCATACTAGCACAGAGCTCTAATGTAATGTCTGTAATGATTTTTTATTCAAGCAGTAGTAATTTTATAAGCATTTTCTATAAGGCAAATGAAATTTGAACACTAGTTTGAGAACAACTGATGTCTGGTATAAACTGCATCCATCAGCACCCAGGAAGCTCTTTGGCTCTGCAGTTCTTGCTCCCTGAAGTATCAGATGACCATCCAAGCCAATTTTGAGAGAGTAGCCAAAAAATGTACTGCTTGCTCCTGCATGCTCCTAAACTGCCAAAAAAATCATTTGCACCATTCTTTCGAGCAAAGAGGTTTATAAACTCAAAATACTGTGAGCTGAAATTCCCCTTCTAAAGGGCATCTTTAACAGGTTTCCATAGTTTAGAAACACTTTTTTGTGACCTTGGCAGGTAAGCATGTTTGCAGGATTTAAACCAGCAGCCATTGCTGCACATCCAGTTCAGAATGCTGATGTGCATCTGTCCTTTCTATGAAGCTTAATATTCTCATATACAAAATTTGCAAAATACAGCTGTCTGTGTCTTAAGTTTCCAAAACCCTGAAGAATACCACAGGCTCATTAACTTCAGAAGGAACGTGAAATGTTACTTTGGAAAGAGGAAGCTGATTAATAGTTGCCTTTTTTGTTTCTTAAACTTGCCCTGCAATGGCATTTAAGCCCAGAACAGGTCCTATGAATAGAAACTTATCAGTGGGTGTTTGTGATTTTTCTCCCGATTTATTCCAAGTCCTAAATTGTTACATATAAGACAGATCTGGGACATCACTCCTATGAGGTCCTTCATGAGCCTTGATAACTCAAGCCAAAAAACAGACAAGATTGTTTCCCTTACCAGCTGAGTGACCATCACTTATGGGCATTTGTATAAGCTTGCTTTAGGAGTTTTTCAGTCCAAAATAGAGGAGGAAAATATAATGCCATACTGGAAAAAGAACTCAGAGGTGCCTGCATTATCATGTCCTCTATATGCAAAAATAATCAGACTTCAAAATATGTGGTGACAGACTGAAGAGCATTCAGAAGCAAAACTTCATGAAAAACAGACTTTCCTGACAATTACCACTGCATAGAGGTTCTACATATTCCAAGTGTGATTTCAAAGATATTTAATCATATCATTCATCTGTCAGTTCCTGTCTCTTAGTAATTCTAACACAGCAGTTTAACTTCAGCCAAACTGACTGGAGGACTAGAAGTCCCTGAGGATATCAATCATGTGCAAGTTTCTCAGAAGTAGGTACCAAGCATAGAAATAAACACCAAAAAATCCCCACCACGGGAAGGGGAAACAAATGAGAGGGTAAGGCTGCCTAAGAAACAACAAGCAGAATTTATATAATGAGAAAGGGACTAAGAATATCAAAGGGAGGAAGGTGTAGCAAAATGCTATATAGGAGCTTATATTAAAACAGTAGCACAACCTTGACAAAAAGTTAGAAGTAGTCATGTTTTCTAAAGCAGATATGAGGCCATTGCAAGTTTTGGAACTAAAAATGCCCTGAGTGAAATATCTTCCTTTTCTTCTGATGTTTTGAAAGTTATTTTAGCACTACTGGAGTATGCTTTACATCTTTAATTTTCACACAAGAAGTTCCTGAGAATGGAGAGAGGTCACAGAATTGACCTATGGAAGCCAAAACTCAAAATTATTTTTTCCTAGCTGGAAACCACCAGAGGCAGGAGAACATCTTCAATACAGACTAGGAAATGACTGAAAATAAATGGTTCCTTTTGCAATACTTGAAGTTTGATCCAATATAGACATTGTACATGCAGCAGATAGATATCTATCTGACCTTCTGTTAAATCACTACAGAAAATTATGTCATTGTATTAGCAACATCTCAGTGAGTAAATAAAAAAGTTACTGTATTTTGAATACACTGTACTGTGATTAGAATAGAACTCAACCAGAAAATTCCTAAAATCAAGATGTACTACATGGCTTCAAACATATTTAACATGTCCAAAAACAGTCCGTGGTAGGTTGAGCCTGGATGAGAGGTAAGCATCTAACCAGCCACTCACTCACTCCCAGAGGCATGAGGGAGAGAATCAGAAAGGCAAAATCAAGAGGAAAAACCTCATAGGTTGAGATAAATAGGTGAAAGGGGAAATAATTTTTAAAAAACCCCTAAACCCAACCAACCACACACACAAGTAAGGCAAGCCAAAACACTAACCTCCAGCAGATCAATGGCCAACCTCAGAAACAGCCAGCCACTTCCTCCTAAATTATTGCTGAGCAAGATATTAAAATATATGGAGCATCTTTTTAGTCAGTTTGGGTCAGAGGCTCCAGCTGTATCCCCTCACAACCTCTTGCCCACCCCCAGCCTTCTTGCCAGGGCAGTAGAGTGAGAAAGTAAGAGGCCCTGACACAATGTGAGTGCTATTCAGCAATAGCTAAAACACTGGCGTGTTCATCAACAGTTCGTCACAATCTAAAACACAGCACCATATGGGCTGCTGAGAGGAAAATTAACTCCATCCCAGCCAAACCTGCTACCAGTCTGACCTGGAAAGGCCTTTAGTATTGAAAACTATGAGATCTTTGCATTCCAAAAACATTACTGAGATCACTCAGAGTAAAAGTATGTGATTAAAGTTGCCTTTGATGTGTTGCTTCCATCTGTCCACACAGGAGGAAAAAAAAGTATTCATGTTTAGCCCTAAATGGTTCCATGGAGCTCTCAAAAGGATTTCTAGTGAACAATAGACACTGAATCACCAAGATAAAACTGATAAACTATAAAAGCCATCCTGGAAGACCCAAAAGCTTTACAGCCTTGTCTCATCCCTTCCCCACACCTTCAATGAAGCTTTCACCCAGTCAGTATTTGATGTGGATGGATGCTAATCTCAAGTGATAATTATCAGCCAAGCAAGGTTATATTCTCAGGGCTATACTCAGTGGTTAAGATTAAATCCAGCAGGGTAAGACCAGCTGGAACTGCTCTCCACAGTGTCAAGACCAGGCTTGAGCAAGTAATTTCACTCTGGATTGTTCCCTGTAGGACCCAGGCTGACTAGGCTAAGCATATCTTCCAAACCATGGCTTTCCTTATGCACCTATTGGGCTTAAACAAAAGGCTAGTTTGATTAACACTGTCTTGTAGGAACTACTGGAGGGGGAGTGTGATGGGAGGAAAGAGGGACAACACCTTTAAGGTTTATTCTAGTATGGGTAACAGATGAAGATCCTTCTGTTATTGTAGAATTGCTCAGAATCTGATTCATCCCATCCTATCTTTTTGAAAGAACCCCTTTAGGAGAAGCAGTTTTCAGTAGTGGTACACCTCCTAAATGGTCCATGCAAAGTAGTCACAAAAAGTAGATCTGCTGCTGAATAATTCACAAAGAATTAATAAAGCATCTGTGCCTCCCCTGAAAAAACAAGGGCAGACCAGTAAAAAACAAGTGAAAATGAGTGAGAGAAAATATATTAATAATACATGTCTTATCTGGTGAAGCCTCAAACCACTCCAGATTCATCTCAAAAGCTGTTCATGCTGGCTTAACACCACATCAAGAAGAGACCGCAATTTGACATATTTGGTGCTATATCAAAGCAGCAGAGCAGAAAAGAGTTGAGGCTAACAGCCTCTCATAGCCAGGAGATGAAGTGCTTGCACAATGCTAATAACAGTGGGGGTTTTCCCCCCCTGCAGACAGTGAGAAGGTTGTTCCCAGAGACAAACACAACTCAGTCCTCCGGTCCTGCTGTTTTAGAAACAGTGAAAACTGATCACATCTCAATTATAAAATAGTCTGCTGAGATCAGGACAGAATCTAGACGGCAGTGCTGTTCTATGGATGCTCAAATACTTGCCAAATACATTTCTGAATACATAGAGGACTGTCACTAGGTTCTATAACAATTGTTTTCAATACTACTTTTTCATACAACAAAGCTGGTAAAATGCTTAAAGCAGAAATGCAAATAGTTTATTTCTTATATCATTCTAATGAATCTAAACATTCCAAAACCAAAGGTGACACCTTCCTCTAAATGGGAAAAATATTCATAATGCTACTTTTTGACTCCAATGGACAAAAGCATTTGCTAGCCTACCATTTTAATTCATTGCAACTCCATCACTTTCCCCATCTTAAAATGCAAATCCTCTATGGGCAAGGACTACAGCTGCCATCTCAATTCAATCCAGGTGGTGAGGGTGCTGGTGATTTACACTTTGTTTCTAACTGAGAACAGGTAAGAAAGGCTATTATTGCCTGCAGGTCATTGACTCTTCTGCCACTTCCTGGGAAACTGAAAGGTAAAGGGGAAAGCTCGAAGAAGGAACAGAACAAACAGACAGCCAGAGACCAAGGCTTTGAAAGGCTTCTGAGAGGGCCTCTTGAAGCTTTCTTATCTGTAAGTCAGACACAGACAGGGTAGACAGACTGGGTTGAAAAATCTGCTGGACCACTTGGCTCAAGAAGTGACTGATAGCACCGTGCCTGGCTTGCAGCTGTAAGAAGCAGAGCTCCCTGAGGACAAGTACTGGAGCCTTTATTGCTCAGCATTTTCACTGGTTGTGGCATGAGGACACAGAACACACCCCAAGGGAACCACCAGGTCACACTCCACTGCTGAAGCAGCCAATGCAAGACATTGCAGGACCTTAACCACAGACCTCTGGCCTGAAGGACTGGGCCATGAAGCACAAGGAGCTGTGCTGAGTTCTGCAGCAAGGACTGAACAAATCCATGCACTGGTACTGAAAATAACAGCTGTACTGAGATGCATCCAATAGCTGTGTGGGACAGCAGGCTGAGGGGAAGCCATAAGCAGTTCAGGGTAGCATTGACACTGCTAGTAAGTTAGCATTACTTCTCTCCAGTTTTTAAAAAATATTTTTCAAAGTATTCCTTCTGCTTTTAGCAGATTCATTATCCTATGTAGTGCTCACTAATATGGTCACCAGTGCAGTAAGAGTTTCAGAACTTGCAAATAAGGAGGAAATGCCTTAATTAACAAGCTGAAAAATAGAGTTGGGGGGGTGGAGGTTGTAACTTTAAAAACTGAAATCACAAATTACAGCTCAATCACCATGACAGAACAGCTTATCAAGAAGTGTGGGGACTGTTACTTGATCTGAGCTTGAGCTGCACAAAGGAATCCCAAATCACATTTTCTTATAGTGGGTTGAATTATATAAATGCTCATTAACATAGATTACTTACTCTTACAGTAAAAATTAATGTCAAATTAGAGCCAAACTTTGCTAAGAATTCCAGTAGTGATGCATTAAATTCTTTATTATTATCAAGTGCCATTTCCCTGACCACAAGCAATCTTTCAAAATATTGATCCTGAACTCAATGCTCCTTATCGACCCCAAAGCTTCTGCATATTAATACAGGTTTCTAAACCACAGCATTTCAGCAGGAATCTAGGGCAACACAGGCACCAGTCCTTAAAAAACACCAGCAGCTGTTGGCAAACTAATTGCACAACTGTTCAAAATAGGATATTTCTTCTTAGTTTTAGCAAGATGCTGCAGAAAATAGCACCCTACTTCAGCTTTGAAATTACTTCAGTAAGGACCCAAATACCTGAGTGCATGTGACAGCATGTTAGAGCTAATGTAGGTCATTCTCCACTTCTTCCTCTCCTCTGTTGGCTTTAAAACACCTAGAAAACAATACCTCAACTAAAATTACAAAGGAGTTTTAAACCACCAAGTGGAACAAAACTATTAGCTCAGAAAAAAAAGAAAAAAAACCAAAAAGTACTACTTTTCTGTATAATTTTGAGATAATCATAAATCTTGCCTATTGGAAACATTTCTGATCATCTCATCTGACAAAAGCCACAAAAATAAAAAAAATTACACGGACTAACATCAAGGATAAAGATACTCAATGGCTTCTATTTGAGAAGCTTAACTGACAAAGCTCTTCATCTTATAAAAAGCAAGCAGTTGAATTGGGAACATGACACTCAATCTTTGAAAAGATGAATGGCATAGAAAAGGCATATAAAAAGCAACTACTAACTATTTAAGACAACACGAGCATTAGCAGACAATTAAATTACCCAGCAGATGTTCAAGAGCACACAAAAGAATGAACTGCAGAACTCATTGCCAAGGATATCAAATCAAAGAGGAAAAGAGCATATCAACCAACCAGGGTCTAATAAAAATGTGTAATCACTATGTCAGGAAACCTTACACACACTGCCTGATGGAGTGGGACAGCAACTGAGATGGGCACTTATCCTTCATTTACAATCATCAAATAGAATCACTAGGGCTGCAAAAGACCTCAAAGTTCATCAGATCCAACCATTAGCCAGGCCCTACCATGTTCACCACTAAATCATAGCCCCAAGTGCAACATCCACGTGCCTTTTGGACACTTCTGGGGATGGGGATTTCACCACTTCCCTGGGCTCTCTATTCCAATGCACAGCCATCCTTTCAATGAAGAATTTTTTCCTAATATCTAACCTAAGCCTCATCTTAAGATGAATTACAAGCCATAGTTGGAAAGGATCCACAAAGCTTACCCACAAGTCCAGCTCCATTTTTAAGGAATATCTATATTCTGAAGGATTTAATTTGCATCACCCACTACCAGAGCATCAGAGATTCAGATCAACGCAAGGCTTCCCCTGGGCTTAACTGCTGGTGAAAGAAAGGCTGATATAACAACAAACAGGAACAACAGAAAGAGGAAAGGCAAAGGGAATGAAAATTACAAAAAGCTTAGTACACTTGTGCACTGCAGTGCTAGGCAGCATCTAACAAAGCCACGCAACACAGAATGCAGGCAAGAAAGTTTTCACATTCCTTGTCGGTTTATTTGATGCTGTAAGAGAAGTCATCACAGAGTTGAAGTCACTTTCATAGCACTTGGATTGCTGAGGACATACAAGTTTAAATTAAGAAAGGAAGAGATACAAACAACACCTGCCAGAGTTTTCAAAAGCCCTTTAAGACATGTCATGAAAAAAAAGTAGAGATCACCAAAATAAAACTGATTTAGTGTTGCTCATTCTCATATCGCAGAAAATCATTAACTAGGCTAATGAAGGCAGGGATAGTCCAATTTAATGAAAATTACCACATGCATATATTTATATGAGGGATGTGGATGAATATTAGCTGCATAATGGAATTTTCAAAATAATACAGGGATATTAAAAAAAAGGCAATATCAACAAGATTTTACAGCTTCATGATGAGCAAGTCAACAAATTAATATCACCTCTATAACCTGTCGTTAACACTTCATTTCTTTCTACCGTTCAAAAGAACGTCCTCACATACTTCAAATGCAGGAGAGATAAGGAAGCTTTGCAAATTCTGGGAAGCAGCTCCCGCATTGTCCCGGTTCGTCCCCCTGAGCAAAGCACGCTGAACACAGCAGAGGGCAGCAGCTCTCCACTGCTGCTCCAAACGTTTCCCTGCTTGCAACAGCAGCCTTTAAAGGAAGGAATGCGAACCAGTAAAGATGAGAGAATATTCCTGCTTCTGTTTTACAGAAGCACACTTCACTCTCCACAAAGACAAAATAAATTCACTATGATAGTCAAGCATCAGATCTGAACTAAAAACAAAACCTGGGAAGAAACAAGTTGATTCTGTCAGAAAGGTTTTAATTTCCTTTGGAACAGTCACAATCTGGTGCCCAAGTTGTTTCAATGGGCTGTTTATAAACTGCAGTACCACTGACAAGCCGATGCACAAAACCTAGATTTTATTTAAGTCCCTGAATTAACAGATGAAGAAACATTTTAATTAGTGGTAGAAAAAGTAAAGGTTTTTAGATTGCCAGTTAGCAGTCACAGAGTTGAAACAATCCTATTTTGAAATTAACTTTCCTGTTATCAGATATGTACTTTTACAATCCCTGAGACAGTACAGACACATTAGAATATGCTAAAAATGGTGCTTAAAGGATTTGAAATGACTTAAAATCCTCATTTTTGGATCCAACCCAATCTGATGTTTTTCATTCAAAATGCAAAGTGAGACAGATTTTTCTGCTAGGTCTCTCACACAACCTAAAAACATAATAAACAACTTAATATGATCTTTAAAATCATCTAGTTACATCATAATGAGTTTGTGTTATCTACATTATTGTTATAAAAGTCTTTTATTAACTAATTACTTTAGCAGCAAGGATCCTTTTGATTTCCAGCTTCAATTTATTTTGTCTTAATTCTTATTGGTTCCCTTTCAGCATCATCTCATTTGAAAAGTCACTACCATCTTTTGGGTTTGGAAACATATTCCCTAAGCCATCAAGACAAACTCTTGCAGATTTTTTTATCCAGCCCCTCCTTCCCAGAAAGCACTTCCCTCACCACTCTAATAGAACTTCCAGTTGTGTATGTGCAATTTACAGTGGCCCTTATGTAACACACTGTAAAACAGAACTTTTCCATCTCCTCAGAATTCCCTGATGGCCTCCAAAGAGTATTTTAATCAATAAAAATAAGATCAGGAACTGAGTTATAAAGACCATGCAGCTTCTAGCCCAACTACAGACTTCTTTCCAGTCACCTGGCCCAAAACCAGCTGTGTACATCACATCTTAAACAACTTATTAGGAAATTAGGATATAAAGAAATAGATCCATTTCTCACCATACAAGTGATATTTATTTCCAGGAAATTTTTTACAAACAGCTTTTAAGATGCATTTATTAATAGCAGATCACTAAGCTAACTACTAAGTTAACTAATTAGTTAGATCACTAAGTAACTAAGTATTCCCTAGCTGTTTCCTTAGCCTGAAGAAAGATGAAACCTGGCAGGTAAGAAGGACTTCGTGTAATAAAATAGTTCTCCCTTTGCCTTCTTGACTAACTGTTACATTATTATAGAATTTAATTACACATAGCAGCAGAAAGGTGATGTGGTTGGGGATTCTTTTTATAATGTACTGCAACAGCATCATCACTTCAGACTGCAGAATTATGATGGAAATTTCTTCCTCATTTTGAAGAGGAGTTTTTTTGAGGAGACCTATACCTGAACTAACTAAACTAAAGCTAAAGCAACCAAAGCAGTAGATTTTTCAGACTCAGTCATGTGATAAATAGTTGCATTTCACCATATGAATGGCTTGGGTTGCAGACTGAAGAATCAGAAAGAACTCTCCTTCTGGGTAAAACATTTACAAAATCATACAGGAATATACTACAAGTCAATGGTGCACAGTTTTGAATTACTACATATTTTCAAAAGAAATAATGAGCATATAAAAGTCTTTTAATTACAAGAGAAAAATTGACCAAGTTCATCATTGTAACACTCTAAGGACTTCAGAGCTATTCTAGAGATAAATAAAGTCCAAGAATCTTGCAAGAATGCAAGAAGTGACTGTTCTATTCCAGATTCAGTGCTACCACATTTGGCTAACCCACCACCCCAGCAGATGAAAAACCCAAGACAGAAGAGCCTTTGAAGTGTGCTTAAGAGAAAAGCTTGGAGCTTTGTGCAAGTGGTGTGTCACCAGCACAATGTGCAAACAAAGCACTCCTCAGCAGTGGTGTCTTCACCAGGTAATAAAGGCATCCCAAATTCAGGTGGATAAATGCAACTATTAATTTTTCCCACAAGCAAGAAAGAACAACTAGAGGAGTGAGAATTCCCTGCAGTGGTTTTCCATCTCAATCGCACATTTGAGAGAACTGTGAATGATGGCTGGCATACACAACCCTGCCATGACTAGGAAAGAGCAAAAATATCCTCAACAAATCTTATTTGTGGCACAAGTAAACTCACTGTTAGAGCAAAAAGACTGAAAAAAGGAACTAATTATTGTTCTAATGTTTTCACAGCATGAAGGGTAGGGAATCTTTCTTCCAGGCAATATGGTTTTGTCATTAAAACCCCCTAAGGCCTGTTCATTCTTCATTGGGCATTTAGATGAATGCAGAAAATGCTGATGATTCCTGCCCACACTGACCTTTAAGAGAGCAGCTCTCCGTTATACTTTAAGTATGCATTAGAATTTCATTAAAGAATGTCCTTCCCTCCTCCAAACCAAGCTATGGTAGTGTATGGTCTTCAAAGAAACCCATCTTAAAAACACACAAACCTAACAAGGCTGAATATCCCTTAAATAGTGATGGTCTGCACCTGAATGTTTGCAATGCTTTACTTTTTTTTGGTCTAGTCCTAGGAACAAGACTCAAGTAATGTTATTCCCACTTATGAAAGTATGAGTAATACCCCCTGACAAAACATCAGACTATGATTAAGCCTCAAATAAAGTGTAAAAACACCCCTCAAGTTAACAAAGCCCTGGTGCAATGCACTGCATTGACAAAAGAAGTGATCAAGCACAGTGCTGGCAAGTAAAACAAATCTGACTAGCAGCATACCAGATAACCAGCCAGTGAGCTCAGCCATCCTGAAATCTCACTTCAAATAAGGGAGGAAGCCTTTTGGGGTTTTTGCCATCAAGAAATCTAAATAGTTCTATCTACTGAAGGAATCGTGTTGGAGACCATATGCCCAACTACAAACAACCCTACATTTATTCACCCACTGTTTTCATTACAACAGGAAACTATGCCAAAGTTGTTCACTCAAAGGGTCCAGTTCCATGAGCAGCAGCCAAACTGAGCAGTTTGATTCTGCTGCAGAGAAAATCACTGCTCTTCTCACCTTCTCCTTCCAAAAGTGTTGAGCTGTTAAGTCTTACCATTTTACCTGCCTTTTCACAGGCATCTGAGTCAACAGTTAGCAATTCTCCATCCCAGCAGCTATCTTTGAATAGGTCTAGTTCTTGTTTGACTTTCCCATGAGCTGTTTTCACTCAGTAGCCTGCAGAAAAGCATACAGAGTTCTAGCAGGTGAGCTATGAACAAAAAGGGGTAGAAGCATTCTCAGTAGCACCAACTGGGTTTCACTGTCACTCATGAAGCCATAGATCAAACTCTTTTCCTTAAGTAAACAAGAACAGCAAAGCAAAAGTGATCAGGAATGAATGCTTCACCACTCTGCTGCCATTAATACCTGGAAAATTACTCAGGTTATGATCATCAGCTCCTCTGAAATAAATCCACACAGTTCCAGGCAGGCAAATGGAGTTACAAAAATGCTTTGAAGGGGTCTCATTGATAGGATTGATTTCAGAAAGTTATTCTCCTTTTTTACTACTGCATTCAGCATCTCCAGTCTAAACATGTTCCACACCATGTTCTCAGAGTCAGTCCAACTCTCTGGTGCAGTAATCAAATATAACCCATTTCTCACTTATTTCTAGTATTAATTAGCAGCTTTTACATTTAAAGCAGAAGGAGAAATAAGTACAAACACACACAATGACACAAGAGCTTCATGTAAGATTCATCTTCATACAAACATCTCGGGTGCATGGCATCCAGTTTCTTGGAGTGCACAAACTCCAACAAATTCCAGCATCACTGATGCCTGCATGAATAACTACACAATCCTGTAAACTTCAGGATTATCAATGGAACGACCCTGTATACTCGCAGCCATTTGGAAAGAGCAAGCAAACACAAGTAAACAAAGATAAACTTAGAAGATGCTCTGTATAAGAAGCAAACACTACAGATTTATACCTTTGTTTTGTATTCTATGTGCATTTTGATGAGACTAGATAATCCACAAAAGTGAAAGCCAAAGAATACTACAGAACAAGTGCCTCTGGCTCAGGAATTTCTTGAGTCTTAAACTGATGTTGGGTTGGGAGAATACCAAATAACATGTTAACAGAAAGAGAACCCCCTTAGGAAGAAGTTAAATGCCAAAATTATTATATCCTTGTAATTGATACACAGTAAGAATGTGAACTTCTACTAATGATTTGCCTTAAGTTAGTCTATTTTCTCATACATCCCCATAGAGCTTTTCAGATTTTGCATATCAGGTCCCTTCATCATTTCTTTCATCACCACACTCTGCCACCTGCATCACTCTTGGTGTCATCAGTAATCATCTTGAAACATATTTTCAAAACTCTGAGAAACCACTTTCACTTCCATCCACAGAATCCAAAATATAGTATTTCTTATTAGCTACAACCTCTAGAATTAACCAGCAGCTAGCTGATGTTGCACTGGACTTCTTTATTTGCTATGTAGAGACCAGAAACATGACCTTCTGCCAAAGTTCATTCTGTATATTAAAAGTTCAAACTTTTTACAGGACTGTTCACAACCACAAATACAGGCAGTTGGGACATGGTTTCTCCTGGCATGATCACAAGGTCAGTATTCTCCGCTTGTATTCCTCATTGGTTTTGTCAAATACCATTTAAAGCCAATATGGCAAACATCCCTCACACACTTGGTCTCCTATACCACATGAAAGCTGGCCAATCCTTTAGACTGCAGACAACCATCCTTGATTTTGACACTTCCCAGTTATCTAGGCAGTTGTTTCTTTGGAATTGCATTATACATCAAGCTTACGTGCAAGAGCAGTATCATACCATCTGCTGATGCTGCCAACATGAGAGTTGCACCATTTTTTCACTTCTCAAAGCTTTTATGACTGATTCTGCACCCTTTTCTTCAACACTGTAACCAGATGACACAGCAAAGTCAAGTGATTTACTATTAGCACTACTCAACTGGCTCACCAGATAACTATGATTTATCCAATGAAATATGTTTGGAAAGCAGTTTTCTTTTTAGTGAGGACATGGAATGCTGGCAAAATGAAGTCCTTGGCCAAAGTCCATTATGACACATCATTCACATGTGCCAGCTTGGAAGAGCTGTTGTGTACTATTAAGTACTGAAAGTATTTCTTAAGCTTTCAGTGTGATAATTTCCCATATAACTCATTTACATCTCACCTACAATTTCAAATTCAAAATTCTGTATTTTGTTCCCCTACTTAAGAAAGCAAATTCCTTTGGGCCCACCAAGTTATGTCTCCATCAATTTTATACATAAAAGCTTAGCTTTTCACTGTTTCTGTTTTCACACAATTGCCTCTCAGATTTTATTTCCTACCAACATTGAAGCTTTCAGGTTTTATGCACACAGTACATAACACAGGATTAAAACTTGCGTTGCAATCTCTCTGTGTTTCTTCAAACACTTGTCAGACCTGCAATATAGGATCAAATACAGTGGGAAACCACCAAGATGGTCACTTGGCTGAAGCACAGTGAAGAAAGGTTCAGGGGACTGGGCTTGTTCAACCCAGAGAATGGCACTGGGCAGGAGCTGATAACAGCCTTTTCATGTCTAAGAGGAGACACCAAGAAATAAAACTGGGCCCTTACTGTGCACAGCAGGAGGAGAGAAAGCTTGCAACTGAGACAGGCTGAGGGGGCTTACAAAACCTAATCAAAGCCCTGGGTGACCTGCTCTAAGTTGATGCTGACCCTTCTTTAAGCAAATGGTTGGACAAGATCACTTTCAGTGCAAATTCAATTATGCAAAATTCATTTAAGCTGAGGCTAATTCCAAAAACTGACTATAACAACATGGGACTCTGAACTACAGTGAAATATACAGCCAAGTGAGGAAAGCTGCAGGAATCACAGTAACTCAGTCTCACCTTCCCACTTCAGCCACACTGGCTGTAGCTGTGCTCCTGTGGTCAGGCACCTTGCAGCCACATCACTGAACTCACACAGAATATATGAGGTCTCCCGACTTGAGTTTTACAACTTAGGAAAAAACCCTTCATCTTTCAGCCTTAGTAACAGCCTGATGCATTATACATTTCCCCTCTCCCAAAATACAGCAGTTTGGCTACTCTCAGAAAGAAGGACTGGACCAGTGATACTGCTCTGGTGCAGTCCAGGCAGGATGCTTCTTCATATTTTGAAATAAAAATGGTACAAAACAATTGTTTTTACACACTTGTCGGGCTAGACATGTTATTTAAAGCTATTTTAGATCACTGTAATTTTAAATTCAACTGTTTTACTGAAAGTATACCATGGAACAAAGTTAAGAATGACTGCTAAAAATTACTTTTTCTGGAAAAATCAACGACTTTTCATATCCTGTATTTTTAAGTGCCATGAACTCATTTAAAACTGTGACTTAAATAAAAATCATTACAGTAAGCTCAGCCCACGTGCCTGCTCTTAATAGTATCCATGGTTGCAGTGATGCAAATTTGCCTACCTACATCAAACCAATGTGCCCACATAAGGAGGAAAAAATACTGTATTAATCTGTATTCTTTGCACTAGATTTGGGCAAAGTAAACCAGTTAGAACCTTTGAAGACAGGACAGAAATTAGTTTAAGGACCTGCTCACCTATTATAACTAGATCTGAATTCTGAATAAAGCAAAACAGATATATCAAAGATCAAATTACAAAAGATTTCTCAAATCTACTAAAAAATTCATCTCACTGGCCAAATTCTTCTCTTCCCTAGTCAGAAATAAAGAGTAACAATGAATTGTTTCAAATATGCCTCCACTCAAGGTAAAGAAAGGGGAATCATTTAACATTTTTACTAATCTTATATATTTCATTAATGCTGATTTCAAGACTGCCTTACTTACAAGCATTGATTTTCCTTGAGACTTGAACTTTAGGTTTATGAACAAAACCAAGGAACAGACCTTTCATTAGACTGTGACTTCCAAGTAATCAGATACACACAGGTACACAGGCAAGCAAGTAGTTCTTTCCTGAGCCCCACTTTAAATAAACAGCTTTACTTGAAGCTACAAGGCACTACAGCAGCATTCAGTTAAATGAGGCCAAAACTTCACAAGAAGCAGGCAGGAAGGATGAAGTGCTGATAACTCCAGGTGGAAATGCACCATCAGTCT
This sequence comes from Drymodes brunneopygia, assembly GCA_013400955.1. Lineage (NCBI taxonomy): Eukaryota > Metazoa > Chordata > Aves > Passeriformes > Petroicidae > Drymodes > Drymodes brunneopygia. The sequence goes on from VZTZ01034838.1 coordinate 120,116, forward strand.
AAGCCCATGGAAGTCTGTGCTGTGCAGAGATCTCTCCCTCTCCCGTGCAACATTTCTGTGAGCATTTTTGTGAGCAGTCTTACTTTCTTAGTACCCACAGAGCTAGGCTAATCATACTAAAAAACAACTTTTTTCACAGAATATGTTTTCTGTTGGCTTAAATTTCCATATAAATTGTCTTTCTGCTCTTAGACAAGTAGATATGTGAAGGTGAACAAATGCATAAAATAAAACTAAACTTAAGCACTTTAGTTATAAAAATGACAGCTCTGTCTCTGTCTTTTTTAAAATAAGTACAATAAAATTAAGGTATATATCAATATAACTGAAGTGAAGAAATCAATATCCAATCCCAATCTCATTGTACAGAAGAGAATATTCTAAAATAAACAAAGCCAGAACACCACAAATTAGTATCACTCAAACATGATTTAAAAGGGTATATTTCACTTCCAAAAGAACTGTGACAGTTCAGACACCAGAAAGACTCCTTTGCTAGTGAGAGACAAGGTAATTTCATTCATTCCAGTCAGCCGTTGCTTCTTTGTGTCAAACAACCCAGAAAGCATCTTTTCTTTTATAAAAGCTATCATTAAATCCACCTAATATTCTCAAAAATGTTCCATTTTATTGTACTTCTTGAGAAGGATGCTTGTATAAGCAAGTTTTATGGTTTCAAATTATCCAGAAGAATGCTAGAAGTTAAATCAGTTTGTAAAAAAAAAAAATTGAACTCGAAACTATTTCAGCATCCAGGGAAAGGGGAGCAATACAGAACAATTTTACTACTTGAGGGAAAATAAACAGCCTCTGAAAAACCAAACTCACCAAGTCAATATTTCACAAGCACAGTACAAATATATTACGTTTATGCATCAGATTTTATCTTTAGCAGTTACAAGTGGACTGCATTAAAAACAAACTTACATAAAACTTTATCCGAGCACAGAAGTAATGACACTAAGTTATCTGGGTGTCTTCATCTCAAAGCAGCAAGATGTCAAAACAATAAAGCATCTTGAAATATATCCATCCCTAACACGACTTGCCAGATTGATCATCTTCTCTTTGATGATTATTTTAAACATGTCCTGATAAAGGTTATGTAAAACATCATTAGGTATTTCTTATTCTGGAATAAAAAGCAAACTACTATTTTAGCACATTTAACGAGAGCAAATTTTTACAAAAGAGTGTCTTACTGCAGGAGGGAAAAAAAAATCATTCTACTACACTTTTCAGTATGTGCATAATTAACTCTTCAAAGCATTAACATCTATGATTGTTCTTAGCAACAACTACAGAATTTATGTTGATAATCTGTGCCATTTAAAGTTTTAAAAAAATCAGCACTAGGAAACCATCAAGGCATTTTCATTACAGGTAGTAAAAACTGGAAGAAAGATTCAACAAGAACTTCCAAGATTGTAGGCATTAATCAAAAGCTTTATCATCTTACCTTTGTTGTTACAATGCATAAGCAATCCATCGTTTCAGCATAGCAGTTAGATTTCCAAACATTTAAAAGGTTTATTTTCAGTCACAGCTAAACACCATCTCAACAGAATGAGAAAAAGCACTCTTATTTAATAGTCAAAACAGTTGAGTGAGTGCCAGGTTTCCCTTTGGATTCATTCAGAGGTAGAAATGCCATGGAGAAAAAGCAGCAGGCTAAAATATAAGTGTTTTAAGTTTCATGAAAAATTCTTAACCTATTTTGGTTATCTATGTCTGAAAAACTTAAATGTATCCTTGCAAATATTCTACAAAAGATGTCAAATCCTGTTCCATACCAGTTAAGTACCTCCTCGTATTCTATTTCATATACTCCTCTGTCAGGATTACCTAACACATGAGCATCACAGGGAATCATTTGATGAAATGCAATACAAAATTATTTTACAGCAAAAAAATCTCAATTCAGCTTTTCTTAGCTGGTTACAATTTCCAAAATGAAGCGTTTGTTCAAAAATAGTCTTGGTTGCAAACAAGTATTTCTCCTCTAACGTCATTTCAGCATTTGCAGACTGCAAAATAACTGATTTCCTAAGCAGTAATGAATGGAATATTCCATGTAGATCAGGGAGAGAAAAAAGTGGCAAGGAAAGAGTAATGCATATTGCAAGAGAAATGCTATTTTGAGCCTTGAATTAACCTAGAATTTCATTTCCTTTTGTAAGGCTGTAATGCAGTGACAAGGCAAAGTTTGTATGCGCAGGCATTGTCTTCTCAGCCTAATTAGCACAGCTGGGAAAAGTCTAACACTTGGGCACTAAACAATCTCCTGTGTACTCTGAAACACTAACCTGACAGTTCCATACATTGGTAAGAACCTTATTACATAAATTTCCCACAAGAGGCATTGAAAACAGCTCATAAACTCAGTCCCCCCTATCTTGTCCTGTTAGGTCCCCCACTAACACCTTTGCTGCAAACACTATGGAGTATATTGAAAAAATTCAGTGACTAATTTCAAGCTATTAAATCTCATCTGCATCATTTGGTTTTGCTCCAAGATATACAACTGGCTGTATTTTGCATCAAAACAACTCTAGAATATACTGTGTATCTAGAGCACTCCCTTTTAGGCTTTCTGCAAGTTTGCTCCCAGCTCTCCCATATATACTGGGAGAAGTGGTGGGGTGTGGAGGGCTACTGGGGTGGGGGGG
>VZTZ01034838.1:122811-147783 GCA_013400955.1 Drymodes brunneopygia
GGTGGGTGACCTGGTATATAAGGAAATTAATCTTTCCAAAATCACACATTTTATTTTGTGGGCAGTTGATATCTTTATAGGACAAACTTCAATGGAATTCTGAGATAAATCTTACACCATTCAGCCACTAAGACAATGATTTTTACCTTGAATGTCCAAGTCAAGCCAGAGATATTTTTCACTTTTATACTGTATATAAAATCTGTGAGGAATTTCTGCTGTGACCACCTAGATGAAGTTCTCACTGCTACAAAGCATCAGTGGGAAAAATACGCATCTTTCAGACTGCTGAAACTGGCCGAACCCAGACAGAAGGCTAAGACTTCTAACTTCAAAAAACAAAAAAGCACAAGTTAAGCTGATGAAACATTCCTGTGTCAGAAAAGGGAGGGAGGGAGGGATTATTTTCATAGCTGAGTGCACACAAGGTATCTCACAAAGAAATTCTTGCATTTCCCAAAGTATTCTTTTGGGAAAACTGTAAGGTTTGGAGAAATTTAACAAAGTACAAGTATTCAAAAAGTTAAGGAAAACTAAGGAAATGCATTTTTAGGTAACTTGGCTCATGTCTAGTGTGTAGGCCAGAAACATCTTCAATGACTAATACCAGACATGCAGTCAATCCAAATGTACATTTCTTGCACAAACAGCTCTAGGAACCCAAACAGCACATGGAAACTTGGCTTGTCCCTCATGCTCTGTCCATGAAGGGCAAAGATTAATGAGCCTGCTCATCACTGAAATTTCTCTCAGCCACCTTCGTACAAGATTAAGCTTCTGCAGACTAATCCTGGCTACAATTAGCTCATGTTGAGAATCAATCACTTATATTCTCAATTTTTTGTTCTCTTGCCTTCTTTGGGACATTATCAGAACTAAGGATCATTATAATATTTTTCTCCTCTCCCACTCACCACCATCCTTCCAACAAAACCCAAGACCTATTAGTCCTGTCATAGCAAGCACATAACTTCCTTCAAGTTCCCAATGCAGACTATGAGATGTAGAAGAGACCCATCCAGAGAGGTGAGGAAAAGGCATTTCTTGGCTGAGGATTTGTGGATCAGGCTGCTCATCAGAAACAAGCACCCTAAATACTTCAGAGCAGACAACGTCACCTACTAACAAGCATGCTTGAAATGCAGTAATGCATGCACTGCATAGCCCAGAGCAGGATGCACAACCAAAGCACATTAGAGCCCTTTACCAAGCACTGCACCACTAGGATGGATTATAAATTCTGGTAACTGTACATGGTTCTCTCAAGACCTATCTTCAGCTAGCAATGCCCACACACAGGGAAAAAGAAGTCCAAAAGATTTTGTGGCAAACACCAATACACATTTTCATAAATACAGTGTACAGAGAGATAAGCACTCAAAGATAAGAGCACCATGCATAATAAGTATTTCCTAGCCCACAAGCAGTTTCTGCAGCCTTTTCACTGGAAATACTGTATATAGAAGAAATAAATGTTCAAAAAATATTGACCAAGACTCAAACATTCAGGAGGTTTAGCACTGCCACAAGAAAAAATAATACAGCTTTTTGAAAACAAATTATAAAACTCCTTGAATGAGCAAGCATGTGTCAAATTTTGAAGATCACAAGAGTTTTTCAAAATGAAAAATAGGTAAAAAATCCAGAAGTAGAACTACTGTAATAAAACAATTTAATAAAGTAACTTAGAACTTTCTTTCCTTTAAATTGTACTGTGAGAAGGAACAGAAAGATATTAAAGAACACACCAAAACTTGAATCAAAATCATGAAATACATGAAAAGTCATCCTTTCATGCACTGAAGAGCAAGACGTTTTCACATAGTGCTGTTAGTCATTAAAATAACTACTATTCTACTGAATTTGTGAGAAACATTGTGATCTCTTCAATGTCATTCATTCTTATTAAAAATAAATCTTTCTGTCCTGTCAACTCCAAGTGATCTCAGTAACAGCCAGTAACAACTATTCTATACAGCTTGGCCAGAAGGAAAAATGCATATCCATTCACCACTATTCGTGGCATTAATATTGAAAAACAAAGGATGATTCTCGTGTGAGAAACAAAGGTAAGAGATGGATTCTTCTTGCCTTGAATTACTTATGAATTCTTTCAGGTTGTTTGGCAGTCACTTTTTGTACCTTAACAGGCTTATTCTTTTTCCAGTGTGGCAGATTCTATCTACAAAGCCACCAGATAACTAAATAAAGGAAAATTCATGCACAGATAAACTACACATAGAAATAAATCATGCAAATAAAAACAATGCTTTGGAAAATACTGATTTTGCAGATAAATAATTTCGTCATCGATCCACAAATCTAAAACTGCATGTGGTTATTTAAATGCTAATTTGGTCTTGGATTCTATGAGAAAAGCCACAAAACACAGAGCTGTCACAGGTGTAACCAGAGAAGCAGGCTCAGCTCAGCCTCACAAAGCGATGTCAAACGCCCAACCTCAGCATATTTGAGGAGACATATCAAAGACTCAGTAAAGATCAAGCACTATCACATCTGCAAGCATTTTCTCAGCTACTTTAGTAAAGAAAGCACTAAAAGTGTAAGATGTCATCACTTATTTTATCTAGCTACCTTTGAATTTGGCTGCAAGATGTCGTTATTACAAGTTTATGAAAAACAACTGTATTTTTTAAAAAGGGAATTTGTAAGTTGTGTATTTATTTCTAAATTAAGAAATTTAGAAACAGCAATGTTCTATTGCTTGTGGATTTTGTTTATTTGCTGTTGAACTCACTTTGACCAGAAGTCTGCCCCTGGAAGACTTTTTCAGCCTTGGTTCAAGACTTACGTTCTTTTCTTTGTACAAACAGCCTGGATTTCAAGTATTGGAGGCAAAATACATAGCAAGCCAAATACCATTTCCTCACTGTAAAGTTAGCACAGAGAAAGCAATGAAGCTCCTGAGTAACCCATTAGCTGCTGAAATAAAACAAGCACATCAGAGAAGGAGCTGAATAAAGGGCAATACATACAGATACAGGCACAAGGACCAGTACAATAACAAGGAGCACAACAATCAGACATAGCATATCCTCAAGCTAACCAGTACCGAATCTTTATAAACGTTAAGGCAAAGAAGGTATTTGAACATAGTACAATAGGTCAGGGATTTTCACAGGAACAGCTTCTTAATACAACAGGTAAGAATGACTTTGTAAAGTCTAGGTGAAGATATTGCAGTTAAAATTCAGAAATAGAAAAACAGAACCTGCACTCTACACGTGCAGGTATCTGCTCACGAGACTTCCACTAAGATCCTGATTAACTGCTTGATGTACCATTCCATTCTGAATACAAACTGCTACTGATTAAACCCAGATTTTTTCATTGCAGTAGAAACCAGACATCCAAAATTCTCTCTTCCAGACTACATCAGCTTATCTTTTTAAGAAGTTATACAAAACTATCACAATTTTAAGAAGACATTACTGGTTGCTTTGTAAACAAAGCCGATTCCCGTATTGTAGGTGAAAATGAGGTTAGCTTAACTTCATCCCTTTTCAGAATATTCACATTGACTGATACTGAGCAAAGCAAACACAAGCCTGCAGCAGGCCTTAACAGCAAGGGAGGCAAACAGGAGCTGTGTTAACAGAAACACAGCCAGCAGTAACATAAAACTATTATTCCCCTTTGTTTGGCACTTCCAGTAGGGCATCTGGAACACTGCATTCCATTTTGGGGCCCCAATACAACGATTTTGATAACCTGGAGGACGTTCTGGAGAGGGCCATTAAGACAGTGAGAGGGTTTTTGAAAGCCTTGACCCTTAAAGAGAAGATGAGGGTACAGCTTGGAGAAAGAGTTCAGAACCTAAAAGCAGCCCTCCAGTACCTACAGTGGGGTTAGCTGGAAGACAAAGCCAAGTCCATGTTGGATGATGGAAAAACCCTAGAAACTACAAAAAAATTGAAAAAAAATTTTAATCAAAAATAGGGTGAAGCTTTTTCACCATGAGGATAGTCAACCATTGGAACAGATTGACCAGAAAAGTTTAGCATTTCCAGTTCTTGAGATTTTCAAGACTTAGCTGGTCAGAATCCTTCACAATGTAATTGACCTAATAGGCGATACGGAGTTATTTTGTAATTACAAGATGTTTAGCGAGTTTCCTTTCCATTCTGCCTTGGCATCAAATTTTAGCTGAAATTGCAGACATATCAGCTGTTTCCTTACTTCCTCTTTTGCTTCCTTTGTATGAATTTGGCAAAAGGCCCGAGAAGAGAGTGAGCTAGCCAGTCTCCACATGCCAGACAAAAAAAGCATGTGCAGATAGATGGGAAAACCACAGATCAGACCAAAGTCCTTCAGACACCATTACTCACTAAATACAAAGGTGTCCTCATCCAACTGTAAGAGACTCCAGATTGAGTTCCATGTCCTAAAGCAAAAAACTTCCTTTGAGACATTGTACAGTGGGGTTTTTTTCAACATCTAAAATCAAATTATTGTGGCTACTTTTAAATTCAAGCTAAACAGCTATCATCTTAACTTCTCTGATTTAAAACAATTAAAATACTAAAACAAATCCTATGGGTTTAAAGATAAAAAGAATGTCATAGGACTATTTCCTTAGCAATGCAGTACTCAGTGAGGTCAGAGATTTCTTCCAGTGATTGGAGTTTCACGGCGTGTTTGTCAGACAGCGAGTGTCCCGCCTAGAGATGGCAGCACAGATCACAGCAAGCGGCTGCCGGGGCCGCTCCCTCCCGCACACGCTCTGCGCTCACACAGCGCCGAGATCCTGTTTCACATTTGTTCGCTTTGCCAGGCACACTTGAGGTCACTGTTTAATGCACACAAGGAAAAGGGATAAACCATTCGTCCCTTTCAGATTGCATAGATTTTTTTTTTTAAACTAGTTCCTATAATTGAAAGGATTAACATTCCTTTCCTGCTTTATCACCGTCTTGAATCGCTTTTTTTTTTTAGTGGTTTTTTCCCCCCATCATTTTGTACTGAAGATTGAAACAAATAAAACTGTTTAATAATGTTCCTGGAAATACAGAGCATGGAAAAGAAAACAGATTGCTATGAGCAGGAAAACTTTCAATGTCCAGCTCTAATGCACAGCATATGGGGATTACAAACTCCTGTATTTGGATTTAGAAGTAGGAAGGAGAAAACAGAAGTAGACTACGTGTCATTACAAGTCCTCAGGCAACCTAAGCTTGTATACCACTATTCTATGTATACACACAAGCACACATTGCTAAAAAGTCACTCCCAAAGTCAGCTGTGTAGAAAGTTCTTGTAATTCAATCCTTAATCTCTTTAGGGGAGCATTATATTCCCACTCTCAAGCAACTCTCACTCACATACACCATCAAAGTCAGCTGGAAGAATATTCATGTGGCCCACAGTAACTACAGCAAAAAAGTATCTGCAAGGTAAAAGAAACAGGGTTGAAATATATTACTTCAAAGGCTAACAATGTCCAAGCAAGAAAAAAAATATTCCATTCCTATCACCTGCAGACTCACCAGCCTGGCAAGACACAGAACAGAGTTAAAATAATCTCCAAGTGCATACAGCATGCCAATCTGCTTGTGTCTGGTTAATGAACTAACACTAAACTGGACAGCAGCCTTGAAAGTCTGAAAAGTGAGAATTTATTTTTAAAAAGCTGACTATGAACAAAATCAGATATACTAAACTCAAGTCCCCCCCAATCTCTAGTAAATTCCAGCAAGCAAAACAAATCACTTGATTAAACACATGCTGTACTGGAATTATGATGCCCTTGGGTTTATTAAAACCAAATATAAAATAACTTTTTAAAAAAACACTAAGTGGCTAAAAAAAGCATTACTGAAACCAAAAATGTATTAAGCATTAAAACATAAATTTTCACATACTATACATATCAAGTATGTGGAATATAAACTGTGAATACATGAGAATTTCTCCTCATAATTTTTATTAAATTCTAAAATATTGAGGGAGAAGTATTGCCTAGGTATATAAAGGAAAAAAACCAGTCCCTGGAAGAGAAAGAATTAAGGTCGATAAAAACGTAGAAGATTATATGTTTATGTAACAGTTCTCATATACATTTCAAAGCTAAACTAAGACACTCAGATACTAGAAAAACAAAAATGAAACCAACACCAAGCTACCACTTTTCAAATTTGTTCACCTTCCAACTTAACATGGAAACAGTATTCCAGCTAATGAAATACGAGGTAACATTCAGTGTAAGTGACAGAGACTGGGAGAAAAGCTTGCTTTCCATTTCACATGAACTGGGACCAACACCAATATATGCAACTCTGTTTTTAAATACTGGATATAAATCTAAAACCTGACCTTCATATCCTGAAGGTCAAACAACTGATTTTCACATGATACTCAAGACAAAAAATATGAAGGAAGACAGGTAGCTTTGTCATAAATGTTCAAATCCGGGCCACTTAGGAAAATAACAAATAACCCACACCATATCAGGTTCTGTTAGGAAACACTACCATGGCCACCACACTGTACTGGAGGAGCAAACAGTGCAGCTGAGAACAGACTCACATCTCTGGTGAGCCTTCCCAAATCAGGCAATTCTTCCTTTCAATGCATTAGTGACCTTGCCATGATAATGTGCCTGTTGTCATCGGGGCAGTGTCAAGGACAAGGCCTTGTATTCCTGGCAGTCCAACTCCACATGAGAATAAAAACTAAAGGTGCAACTTTGTAATTAAGTTACACTTTCATGTACAACATAAAAAGATACAGAGCCCCTGGTATAGGGCTGGAAACAGCTTCTGCAGGGGGCTGGGAGTGAATAATCACAAAGCCTGGATTTAACATCACATGCTATTCCCCACTTCGAATGTCCATTTCTCCTACAGGGGAAGCACAAAACATCCTACAGCTGCAAAATCATAAGACAAATCTCATAGCAGCAAACGCTTCAAGTCCAGGCTGCTAATATTTGGAGCATGTTTGCAAGTAACAAAATGGTTTGGTAGGGACATGAATTCTCAAGTCCATTACACTGTTCCTAGGTGCATTATAGGGATAAAACAAAACAAAAACATTTAAGCCCTTTAAGACCATTATGCTGTCTCAAAAGACCTTCAATAAGGGAGACTGGCCATGTACATGTACTATGCTACTCTGGTGCTCAGGAAAATATTTTAAATGCTTTTGTAAATCTAGCACATCTTGTATAAGAACAAAATATCTTTCTTTTTCACATTCTATAAATACACGAAATTTCTCTTTCCCAATTAAGTGTTCAATTCTTTCAAGCAGCATCAAACCTTTCCAATCTTCACCTCTTTCCAAACTTTAGATCCTCCATGTCAATCTCTTCGAAGCACTGAAATTAAACATCTTTTTCACACCATGGTACCTCAAATTTGACAATATCTCCAGCAAAGTCTTATGCAGACCAAGTAGAACAGAACAGTTTTATACCATATTTATGCCAATAAGGTGTTCTTTCCATGTGTCAACATGCCATAGTTGACTCACCTTAAGATTCAAAAATTACCAGACCTTTTCTGAGAAACCACTTGTCAACTATTCAACTTCTATTAGTTCAACCAAAACATAGGACATGAATTACTTCAACTGCCAAAGGCTTCATTCTGGTCTTAGCTGGTGAAGCAACAACATACCATTCTCTTCCCTCCCATAGTCCAATTTCTAATTTAATCAGAATGTTTTCACTAATAACCCAAACTAGGATGCATTTTTTGAGAAACTTTAACTGATATAGCATCTCAAAAGACAGCCTGTTAAACCATGCCTAAAGTTCTACTCAAGTCAGAATTTATCACATTTATGGTTTCTTCCTACCACAAGAATTATTACCACAGTAGAAAGAAACTGTTTGACAAAACTGTCATCAACAACTATGACAACTGTTATTTGACTCCTTTATGCCTTTCAAGGAGCTAGCAAAAAACTGCAGAATCATTTCCTGTACCAGTTAGACGTAAATTCTCCTCTCCTGCCTTACTCCTATGTATTTCTTTTTTAAAAGATAGCATTTGTCTGTCTGCTATTTTCAGGAACTTCATCCATCCTCCATGACTAAAGGCTGCAAGAGCTCTCAATTTGCCCCATTAAGTTCTCTGCACATGCAAACATCAAACACATTAGAACCAGCTTCTTTCAAATCACCTCAGCAGACAAAACAAGCCTTGCCTCTCCTTGCCTACCTTACTGTCTGCAGCTCCTTTTACTCCTGCTTCCAAGAGATGCCATTCCCACCATCCCCTCAGAAAGGGACATCCTACAGCTCTAAGCCTTAGATTTAGATGATGGCATACAGGTAAATATCACAATAGTCTCTCTCATATCATTACCCCATTTCTTCCAAAGATGACAATTCATTAAGGTGACTGTGATGACAGTGGCCTTCTCTATGCAATTTCAGGTAATGGGCTCCACAGAGATACACAATTTAAATTTTAATAATAATCTTGTGTTACCAAGATTCACAAAAAATCAAAGAAAATATTCTATTCCCACATTGCAAGTTCATCTAGAATTTTAATTCCTCAGTGTTCAATTACTTACAAACCAGAAAAACACAGTAGGCCTAGGCTGCTCAGTTTTTTCATGTAAAGATATTTTAATGGCTGTTCTTGGCAATGTAACTCTTGCCCCTGGCTTGACTGACCTTGTATCTACTGGCCATTTTTTACTTTCCAAAAGAATACAAGTTTTGTATTTCATCTACAGTTTCCTTTAAAGTATTCCTGGTGTGCTTCATACTAGCATCAATATGACAGATTTGAAAAAAGGTACAATGAACATAAGCATTTTTTTTTAACTGTACAAACTCATTAGCACATCACACACTAATGATCTGCAGCTAAGTAAACCTCCTTACACAGTCCCAACAGCCCCTGATAAAAGTTCACTCATTAAGGCATCCCAGCCACTTCATCTTGCTGAGTAGCACAAGTTCCTGAGCTTCCCTACAGGCTGCAGCAGCAGCCCTTTGGCTGATCTCTCCCAGAGCTCCTCCTGAGCTCCACAACCATTTCATGAAAATGGATCAGCACAGCACACTGCCTTCAATTGCGAGAAATTACTGAGAAATTCACACACTTTTTCCAGTGCTGTCAGTTTCCAGGGCACACTTCGAACTAGGTTCACCTCCTTGGGGACAAATAATAGGTCTGATGTGAAAATATTCAAGGAACATTTTAAACTGAGCAGGGAGATTTTGTTTTAGTGAAAAATGTACATCAACGTGCATTTTCCTGCTCAGTTTTCTCACCGCTCACTGGTGACAACTGGCTGCATATAGTTTTCAAAAACAAGTCCTTCCAGAACACAGATCTAGAAACAGCAGCCAATTTATGATCAGACTGAAAAGGTTACTAATCAGAAAGAGACAGCCTCAGATTTCCCAAATAATTAATGAAGTAATGACTCAAGAGTCATGAGTATGGATGAGTATAAGCATACTAAACCTGTCAAGAAGGTTCCAAAACCAAAGCATAAATCCAATTTAATGGTCACTTAATGGTACATTTGACAAATGAGTTTATAAATTTTTGACTAAGCAAAATGCATACATGGTATTAAACATTTCAATAATTAAATCCCCTATGACTATTGATCTTAATAACATACATTTTCTTTGAAAATTAATATTTTATAAAATGAAAGAAACTTAGAGAACAATGTTAAACTAATTGTCTCAACAAGAAAAATAAAACAGATTCTGTATCATACCTCTACACTGGGGCTAAGGCTGCTCGGCAATGTTTCTGATGTCACTGTTGTGCTTGGAAGGCTGGAGAAGTCCCAGGTATTCACAGGCTGTATTGGTTCAGATGGCTGAGAGTGATCAATGCATTTTGGATTGTCCAATAAGGTCACTTCATAAAATTCTTGAATATCTAAACGCATTAAAAAAAACGTAGTTAGGCTTGATAGTTACTCTAACATTCTGATTTTAACTACTTCTTCTGTCTGCAAAATAAATCAGATACAGCTTCATCTGTCATGGGTAACTTCATGGGGATCATCAGGATGACATGAACCTCCCCCACCACATACACAACTCGCTCTCTGTGCCCCTGTCTTGGAGCCAGCATGTCCCCACTCACTCTGGGCTAATGTAGCCTTTGGCTAGCTGAAATCTACTGTTCAAGGGCAATATTACAAGGTCTATTTTGTACTTGTTTCAATTAAATGACCACAGAAATAGAAGTATACTGATGAAATCAGCAAGAGAGAGAAGCTGCAAGAAGTTAGGAAAGGGAAGACTGATTAGGACAGATCATCATCTGCTTTTTCAGTCTACGTAACAGAAATAGGACGAGGCTTAACAGCATGAATTGCCAGTCATACTTATGAACTAATTAACAGCTTTTTCTGTAACCCTGAAGACTCAGCTGGAAACTTCTGGGAAACAAAAATTTGGCTGTATTACATTATTTGTTGTCATCCTACTCACTCCATGAAGCATCAATAAAAGTAACACAATATAAAGAAGCCCCAAAGGTGTTCCTATGAGGTATAGGTGTATCAAAATTGCTACCACAGCTACAATCACATTCATAAACACACACATGTGTAATCAGAGAAGGTATCGGCTAAGGGAAGGGCAAACAAATGAAGAAGTTGTCCTGTAAAACTTTTAGTCTCTTACTCAAAATAAGAATCTGCTAAACATGAGTTGCAAACTCATGATTTTTAATCGCACCAACTTCACAGAAAACAAACATACAAGCACAGTAAGCCAAAGGAAGTAGGACCCAGCCATGAGTAAAGAGTCTAAGCTAAGCTGCAGTTTTGTAGCTTTCCAGCAATAGCCCAGAGTCAGTAACAGAGGCACAATAACTGATTCCTTTACAGAGCCACCCCACAAAACAAAGACCACACAATTAAGAGTTGCAACTACTGTTGCTGGCATTCCAGTCTTACGTGTTTTTATTGACATTGCACTTCTGCTCTATACCAGTTCAGAAAACTGAAATTCTCAATTCCATTTGCATCTTTCCTCTGAGCAAGAGTCAAATTCCTACCAACAGCTTACATTAATTTTTAAAGTTATACTTGCTCTTAGAGCTGCTGATTGGAAGAAATAGCAGTGAGGGCTGCAGAAGACGTTAAGTGACCTAGATATAGAGAAGCAAAGCAGCCTAAGAGATACAAATTGCCTTTAAGTCTATCTTTCACATTAGCTCCCTCAGTTGTAAATTTGTCTGGTATCTGCATTAACATCAATATATCAATCAAGCACACCCAGTAAAGATTTTTTCCCCCTGACAGAGAGTACTTTGTATATTAAAATAGGCAGTGGTTTAAGTTGATTCTATAGCTGCAATCCACAGCAGCCAAGCCAGGAAGATCACTACATTATTTATGGGAAGGGGTTATTTGTGCAACTGTTTTGCAACAGAAATCTAGGACACTGATTTTCAATTCTGCTACTATTCTTTTAAGTCCCTGCCAGCGGAGGTAGCCATTTATTCCTCCTGCAGAACAACTCATTTCAAGCAGCACAGCATTTCCCACACCTCACCTCCACTTCTCACAGAGGACACCATAACAGGCTTGCTATTGAAAGATGGCAAGACATATATGCACTACTTAATGAGGGGATTAGTTTCTGTTTATTCTGGACTTGCTCCGAATCCACAAAGTTTCTAGAAACTTCGTGTCCATATGATAATATCTACCTTCTTAAAAAAAAACTTTCCCTTTTTACTATTCAGAATGCAAACATTAAGTATGTACAAGTATAGGCGAGCCACCTATGAACCCTGAACACATTAGGTCCACAAGAATAAAAGTTGAAAATTACACTTTTATAAAGTCAGAAACTTAGACCATACTAAATTAAACCTAAAAATTCCTTCTTGTCTACACCTATATCAGCTCATCACATTATATTTCATCACATTAACACACCTGAATATGTACTGAATACATGTTAATGATGTGTGGATATATTAGCATATGAAAAGTTCTAACATTTTCCTAATTATTACAAGTAGCTGGTAGTAACATACTAAGTTTTAGTTGTATTTACGGTCAGATTCCCTCTTCAGGCTAGGATATGCTATTTTTATATTACAGCACTTTTCTCCTGTATTAATTCCAAGAGAGATTATATCTCAAACTAAGTTACAAAAAACTGATTCAAACCAGGTATCACACAACACTAAAAGAAAATACAGATGGGGAACATTTGGTAACTAGAGGGGAACATTAAAGGAACAGCTGAAACCTGAAAAATAGGAGCACAGAGTTTTAGGAATCCAAAGTGACAAAAAGTGATGAATGGTAGGCAACAGAGAAAACCATCCTGGAATTTGGTCTGCCTACAAGTAAAACCACATTAAGCAGCCAAATTAGAAATATGTTTGACAGCAAAAAGAATAAAAGCCTATACAAAGTAAGTGACAGACCACCAGTTCTGCAATGGAGGACTCTTATGGAAAAGAGTATTATATTTCTTAGCCTGTTATTAGTGTGAAAAGCTAAGCAATGGTGACAAACAGGGGTTTTTTACTGTAAAAGAAATTTGCTGGTGCATTGTTCACCCTCTTCTCATATTCTCCACTCACCTTAGTTTTGTTCTTTGAACAGGCTTGTTCACTAGTAACATGATATGCCAGAAGCTAAAACTGCTCACTTTTAAAGCAAACAAGAGTTATCTGCCAAATACAAACTGAAACCCAAATCCACTTTACAAGGGAGATCCAGCTTCACTAAAAACCGCAACACAGTAATTAAAAGAACAGCAGAACTGCAGAAACAATTCTTTTCTAAAGTATATTCGAGGGCACTTCAAGAGACGACATCAGTTCTGTCTAAAGAATCTGCCTCCAAGGACAAGGATTCCAACCAGCAACATGACACCACTCTTTAAGATCGCTTTCTTCCCTGCTCCTCAGAAATCAAACATAGGACTTCTGCTTATCATTTGTACAGGTATGTGCAATGTCTGCTACTTTTTGCTATATATTAAATGGGGAGTATGCTTGTAATCAGGATAACTTAAGATCAGTGCATGTTCTAAAAAGTCTTATTGTCAAGCCAAGCTGTCCGCCTTTCCTACAGAAAGGAATATTTAGTTTTACTATAGTCAGATAGGAAAATTAAGCTGAGAAGAATTATTCTCTGCATCCACTTATGCATGAACTTTTTGATAACAGTAACTTAGCAAGTGAAAGATGAGATACCTATAATAGCGTTTTCTTAAGGGAATGGTGTAGCCCTATATACAAGGTGTTGGCATTGCTCATAACAGGCCACGGGCCTTGTGTTAAGTGAATAACCAGGCCTCTGCACTTGTCCTGGCCTGCCCAGAGCTTTGTTTTAGCTTGCCCAACTCTACCACCAACTAACTAAAGACCAGGTGACTCATCTAACTTGTATGGTTTTACTTCGTTTCAGACAACTGTGTGAGTTAACACCTATTTCTATAAATATTTTATATATAACACTCACAGCTTATATATAAATATTTACTACATATATTCCATAAATAGCATACATAAATGTTGGCGGCGCGGGCGGCTCCTTCCGGACCGCCGCCCACCAGGGTTCTGAGCGGCTGCCGATCCGAGTCACAGTTGGAGGCCCTTAGCTGCCCGAGTGTCCTCGAAGCCCCTGACCTGGCGGTGGCGACGACAAAGGAACGCAAGGTTCCTCAGGAGCCAAGGGTGACGTCGGCAGCGCCTTCCCTATATGAGAGCTGGAGTTGGCTGGGAGGGATCCTTAGCCCCGGAATAATAGAGACACTAGACGTGAGATAGCAGCACTCTGGGCATCCAGGCACTAAGGACCCGGAGCTCCGGTAGCACCATACTTTTATTGAGGGGCAAGAACCAATCATGTACAAGCCAGGGGCGGAACAAGGGAGGGACAAGGAGATAAGGACCAATCGGGAAGGAAAAGGGGGAGGAGAAGGGAATACAGGCAGGAATACAAACTAATCAGCAACCGAGTAACATAGAACAATCTAGAAACTAAGGATGACAGGCAGGAGATGGGCAGGTGGCAGGGCAAATGGGAAAAGGGCAGTCAACCTTTGGGAGACCCAGCCCCCTTCTGGGGTATACTACCACAAACTCCACCCCAGGGGTGGTCTCCCAACACTTCAGAGGGGTAGGGGGAAAAAGGACTTTCAGGGGCCAGAACCACCGCAACACAAATATATGTGAAATCAATCAGTGTTACATTACACAATTGTCCAAAGCTAACTAGCAGCTGTAGATAAATACAGGTACACGCACACACACAGACTGAATGTACAAATTTGGATTTTGTGTGTGTAACAGCTAATACATACCAATAAAAATGGTTTATTCTGTAGCGAAGGGATTACCTATGACCGCAGAACAAAAGGCTGCATAGAAGAGCAAAGGCATAGCATGACAGCAGAGGCCTTGAAAACAAAGACACAGAATGGTATCAGAGGCCTCAAGTCTACAAACAACTCAGCAACTGCTAATTACTGGTCAAAAAAAGTCAACCTTGAGAACTGGGCAAAAAAAGTTCAGGAGTAACAGAACAAAGAACATCCAGCATATATAAAATACACAGTATATACAAGAAATTCAAATGCAACTGCAAAGTAGAGAAGAACGAGCGAAGCATAGAATATGTCAGCAAAGACCTCAATAAAACATAACAGTGAGGAGAAAGAAACAGGCAACATCAAACACCTCCATGGGAAAGATTCCCTTTACTCAGTCTCCCATTCCCTGCTCTTTTCTGAACATCTTTTAATATGTTTTGGTTTTCAAACAACCATCAAGCAACTCCATGTGATTTTTTTACATGATGTTGGTTTCAGACTTCTGACACTGAACCTTTGTACTATGGTATAGAGGGAACTAATTAAACTGCATTAGCATTTACTATATATCTACCTGAAACAAGGTTGTAATTGAGGTGAGTGTCAGTCTCAAAGAAACAAATCATAGGACAAGAGGAAATGACCTCAAGTGGTGCCAGGGGAGGTTTAGATTGGAAATTACTAAAAATTTCTTCTCTGAATGAGTTGTCAAGCATTGGAACAGGCTGTCCAAGAGAATGGTTGAGTCCCAAGAGGTGTTTAAAAGACTTGTAGATGTGGTGCTCAGGGATATGGTTTCAGGTGGACTTGGCAGTGCTGTGTTAAAGGTTGGACTCAATGATTCTGTGTTTTATTTTTTTTTTAATTGAAAGCATTCCTCTGATGATCACAGTAACCTACTGTTTTTAGACTTTGCCTTTTTACACTTCAAACATCTTGACCATTTGTGGGTTATAGATGTTTTTTCTTAAATAAATGCCAGGAAATTCCACACAAGCTTAGCATTTCATGAACTTAAACAGTTACACATTTACTACAACAGACTGCTTTAGACACTTCGTCCATGTCAACCAGTGAACTGTTGTCCTTACATCATGCACTACACAAAGGTATAAACTGCTACCATAATAGATGTGAATTTAACAATCACATTTGTGTATGCTGTATTAATTGTATCCCCATCTGAAGGTTTTCAGTTTTAATGTGGTTAACAGCTTTGCGCATGAGCAAGAAATCATTTAGGAAGCTCATGCTTCTTTTCTGTTTGTTCATTTTTTAATAAAATCTAAATTCATGTTTTGCATTCTAAAATGCAAAGGGAGAGGGTTTAGCTGTTGGCAATTCTAATGCTGGCTAATGCAGCCCAGGATACAATTCACCACCTTTGCCCCAAGGCACACTGATAGTTCATGTTCAACTTTTTGTCACCAGGACCCCCCACATCCCTTCTTGCAACACTGCCTTCCAGTTGGGTGACACACAGTATATACTGGTACATAGGATTGCTCCTCCCCAGGTGCTGGACTCTACATTTCTACTTGTCGAACTGCATGAGGTTCCTGTCAGCCCATTTCCTCAGCTTGTCGAGGTCCTTCTGCATGGCAGCATGACCAGGATTTACATGCTTCAGCTACTTCGTTAACCCTGCACTGACATTGACAGGTGTTCCTTTCTGATAGATCTTCAACAGCAGAACAAACCAGTTTCAGCCCAAGCCAGCAAGTCAGCAGAACACTAGGTAACTTTGCAGCACCATACAGACTTCACCACACAAAGCTTTTCAATACCAACTTTGTTCAGGAGAACTTCTCAGAGCCACCACCCTCCCTCAGACTTGCAAGCAACCAAGGAACTTATGAATTCCATCAGAAACTGACTTATTTCAGTTTAGTCCATGTAAGCAATTCCTTTGTCATCTCTCATTGGTTTGCCTCTTCTCAGACATTTGTTCATCTAAATAGAACACATGCAAATGCCTGGGTTTGTCTATTATGTTACCCATATTTGAAAAAACAGGTTTGTTAAGATTTTGACTACCTGTGTGTTGTCCAGAAAGAGGTGCCATTCCATTATAAATTAAGTACTTCTGTAAATCAAGGAGGGGAGGGAAGGACAGCTTTATTTCTTAGGGCTTCCTGCCAAAGCACCCAAAGCGCTTGAAAACTTAAGTCTTAAAACTACTAGAAAAGAAAACAAAGGTCAACATGCTATTTCAGTTCAGAGCAATTTGAGATATATGGTATCTGCCAAATTCTTAACAGCCCAACATAACAAATGTATAGACAAAACAGAGTCACAATCACTGTCAGAACAGGCAAAAGAGTCTGCCAACACTACAGACTTTCATTCTTCAGTCATAAAGCAACTCCTACTAACTCCAAGGAATGCTCAATCATGCATGCTTACTTCAACTGCTATATCAAGCTAAGAATGTCCATTTAACACAAGTAAAGCACAACTAGAAAAGTGCATGATTAGTGATAAAAAAAAATACAAAGATCAAGAAAAGCTCCATTTGCCAAGCCAATGACCAGAGTTAAGTCAGTCTCTTTGTGTATTTAATGGCTGTGTTGTCATGGGGTGTGTGTCTGATCAAAAATAAATTTGTACTATGAGAAGTGAAAACCAGCCTCATGACAACCCCTGTAAAGCCCCTTTCAGGGTTGGCTGTTTGGGGATCTATTTCTTCTTTAAAACTGCAGCACACAATCAAGACTTCTTAAAAATTTAAGGAGCAACTTGTGGTGCAGCTTTTTCACTACATGTTCTGTTCTACAAGATTCTTTGCCGCAAGCTGCAGCACCCAGCTACTGATCCCCAGCTCTTCCACTTGTTTCAGTAACTGTGTCCTACCCTTTGAACACCTTTTCTGCACACACTTCTTCGCTTAACTCAGATTCCAGGAGATATTATTTTCCACTTTTCACTTCCAGTTCTCATTAATTGGTGCTTAACTGAAACTGCCCTCATCTAACCTCAGATCTAATTGTTTGCTTTTATTCATCCGCTTTTTACATTCAGAAAAATTCAACTCCTTACCAGCCTGACCACTTACACTTTCCAAACTACTCAGTCACATTTTCCTCTTTGCTTACTAATCCCTCCTTCACCTTATCTTCACAGAATCACAGAATCAATTAGGTTGGTAAAAAGAACTCTGAGATCAAGTCCAACCTAAGACATTCAGTCTTTCCTTAAAAAGTGCTTTACATTGTCTCTATCCAGTTTTCCTTCAGAAATCCACAGGATCTTCTGTGCCCAGAATTAAGGTAGGAAAAACTGTCACACCCAGATGAAAACTGACACAACAATATTCTGCTGTCAGAACTTTCTGATTTAGTATTGCCTCATGCACACTTAGTCATCAGCCTAAGCCTAAAAAAACCCCCAAGAACCTCCCATCCCCCTCCCCAAACAAACAACAAATATCCACACTAAAAATGAATTCCCAGCTATCCACCCTCCCCAAATACCTCAACACCACTTGCAAACCAGTAGCCACTACAACAACGTACTTTTTTCTTAAAGGGGTGTATTTACTACTATCTTCAGTGGCCACAAAAACCTTACTATAAAGTCTTATTTGTAGTATGTCCCCTGGATAACGTTAGTACAGGACAGATGAGGTTTTCCCACCAGAAAAATGCATTCAAAAAATCAAACTAGTTTTGGAATGAGTTCACACAACCCTCCAAGCTGAGTTTCCATACAGGTGCATAGCTTTGCTTAGATGAGAGAGCAGAAGCATTGGTTTCTTCTACCTACAGAAAGCTGAGGCTACAAGGTAATTATGTGACAGCAGTGGAACACAAGTCTGGGTGTGCCACAGAGTAGCATCTCCATCAGCACTAACACTTGTGTGTTTCCTGTGGCCAAATTTTAACACAAGTTTCTGAAAACCAACTAAAGTTGCAGTGCTTTTACAATCTGCCCACACATTCTCCTTGCTGCTCCCTCTGTCTTAGGCTGACTTTTTAATTTCAAGCCAAAACAAGTCAGCTGTTTTGAGGGCATGGCTGGGAAGATACTCACACATGACAAGATTCCTATAAAAGCTTTACCAAAGAACCCCAGAGCCCCCCCTAACTTGGAGAACAAACATGAAGCTAAGGAGGTTATTCCAGTGTCAGCCCTACACCTTCTGCAGTCTCTTAACAATCTTGCAAATTTGGCCTAGTTATAATTCAGGAAACCATCTGTGCCAGGAGACTCCTAGTCAGCTGCTACAGTTCAGTTTCTTTGAAGATTCCTTCCCCCTGCACCAAAACAAGCTCCATCTCTCAAAATACAGGCAAACCAGATGCACAGGGGGCACGCAGCATTTCAGCTGCAGAGCTGAACAAGATGTTCTGCCCTTGCTGCTGGGACCACCATGGAAGCAGGACCAAGATCAGGACAAACATCCTCTCATGCTTTCCCCCTTCCTCTACACCATACCCAGCACTGAAGCAAATGTTGAGGGAGATTAGGAGCAAATTCAGGAGCACAGACAGAAACATGGGATGAGATCGGCAGCACAGCTAGGGAAAAGAGGTGAAAGAACATGGGAAATAAAGCAAGGACAGGCCAGAGGGTAAACTTTCGCAGAACCTGGAAACTATACCAAAATTTCTACAGTCTTTTCAGCCCCTGGATGAACAGCAGATTTATTGACAAGGTTTTTTTGTCAGTAGACCCTTTCAATGGTAACCCTGGGAAGAGAATACTGCAATTGATATATTCTACAGTGCAGCTATTCTACACTGAATACACAGTCAGTGAAATACCACAAGGATAAACTTTTGCCACAATACTATTTATCTGCATACCAGGAGCTACTCAACTTACTACTTACTTGCTATTTTAGGCTACCAAAAGCAGCACCTAATCCCAAAAATTCAATACATTGCCCTGTAACACACACGCAACACAGGGTGGAAAACACTTTAAAAAGTAAGCTAGCTATCAAACTGTACTACATACAAAATAGTAAGTAATTCTTAATGAAAAAGAGGAGCAATGAGATTATTTCACTTATTATTAGGTTCCTTGAAGAGTAAGACAAAATTCTTCGGAGGACTGGGACATTCAGACAAACTGCACGGCAGAAACATACTAACAATGATTGAATTAACATTCCAATCATCTGGACGCCAACTAAAGTATTTATCCTCCTTCCATCTGGATGAAAGTAATCAGGTACTTAACTACCTTTGTAAACACAACCCTAAGTCAAATTTCTGTAAAACTGACCAACTTCTGTGTATTCAAAGGAGACCATAGTATAAGCCTTAGGAAACTTGTCCAGAACGTCAATGAACACTCCAAAGTTGCAAGGATTATACTGCATGGGTGTTTCAGCCTCAAATATGAGTAAAGATGTTGTATCACAGAAGCTGCAGTCTGGGGGAAAAGTAACAAATATGCAGCAAGGATAAGATTTCTATGTGAAAATAACCTATTTAGCACCTGTAACAATTTCAGTAGTATCCAATGTTACAGAAGCTCCAATTCTCCCTAAACCTTCCTCTAATAAAAACATAATAATAATAAACCCAAGCAATATTCTCTGACTATCTCACAAGATCATCAACCTATTGTCAAGAATTTCTGGATTCTTAGTGTAAATCTTATTCAGCTGAGTCTGAAAGAATGTGCACAAGGCTTTGAAAATGGGAAGACTCGAGCCAATTTGCAGAGTTAACTGTGTCACCATGGCACATGCTCTATCAACTACACTGCTGAAATAAAAGCTGTAACTGAGGTTTTCCCAAGAGCAAGTACTTCTGGTTTCAGTTCAGAAGAGGAGCTTGTGTTTAACTGTGTTTGATTTCCAGTTAGCCAGCAAGTATAGGAAATATTCCCAAGGTGGCTAAGAGAGAAGGAGTGAGAAGAGCTCCAGAACTGCCACACACAGCTCTGAGCTGAGGCCACATGCCAGGTAGCAGGAATGTGGTCAGTCCACTCCAAACTCTGAAGAGTGCTGACCCAATCCAGTCTACTTGAGTCTAAAATCTACAGTTGTTTTCCTAATTTAGTTCAGAAGCCAATGTGGACAGACATGTGAAATCTGCAGATGAGGTTTTATACTCCTAGAATTTTCAGTCCGGGTCACACTGCTGAGAAACCTGAACAAAGACTTACTATATGCGATCCTCAATTTTTTTCAAAATTTTCAGAGACAGGACTTCATTTTCTGGGGTATAAAAAAATTTTAGCAGCATTTGTAATGTGTTTTGTTCAACTAATAGGGCTCATCCAAACTATGGTTAAAAGCACCTTCATGTTTACCGGGGGAGGCTGTTCTTTGGTTTAGTAAAGATTACTGAAACAACTACATTTTATTATTCAGAATTTCCTACACTGGATGTTTAGTGCTAGGAAGAGCCAGTTCATAAGCTCAATTTTCAAGGCAGGCCTTCATGCAAAAGGACTCCAAGTGAAATAAATGAGATTGCTTACACAATGAAATTCAACATGTTGAACCTTCCCTAGTCAGATTTGCCATTTTATACTAAAAAGTCTGAATATGCATAGCTACAAAATTAGATAGACAGACAGACAGTCAGATAGAAATACCCTACTTTAGGCAAGAAGGGTAGCACAGTCAACTGCATTGCCACTGTATGTAGAGACCCTCCTAGAATTCCTTTTTTCTGGCACCAGTGCACATGGAATTAGTTCTTGTCAGGAAAATTAATGCTTTTAAAGTAGCAAACTACCTCATGTTTCTAGCTATAGCTGTAATATTTTTAATTTTAGAAGTCTATTTTAATATGGTAAACCTCAACATGCCACCCATTAAAAGCAGATCTTAATTAAACAAAAATACTATGTGTATAAACAGAAGTCTGCTTCATATGTTTTTCTCTCAGAAGTGTTTCTTTTGCATGCAAGTGTTTTTCTTCCTATATTTTCAAAAAGATATAGTTATCTGTACTTTCTTAAGAACCTGTAGCTTTTGAAAAGGTAAAAGAGTGCCTAAGCTAAGAACAGAACTCGCCTGCAGAATTATTGCCTCACTATTTGAAGGTAAATATCAAATACTTCACCAAAGTGAAAATAAGGCTAACCCATGGTGCCATACATGGATATTTCCCTTTGGTCTCATAATAAATTGGCTCACCAATGATCAGAATATCAGGAACGAGCTGTTTTAACTGAAAACAAGACATCAAATCTAGAAAAGATACCACACATTTTTGAGCCTGTACAAAAGGAAATTAACTTAAAACTGACACTATTCTCAAGTTAATTTTAATTACAGACTCTTGGTATTCATTTAATTAAAGTACTAGACATTATTACAGACAGGTGGTTGAAGCAATAGAAAATACCAGATTACAGAAGACAGAAAATATAAAAATAGGCTTTTTCAGAGACCGTTTTTAGGAGGTCACATTCGGTTAGAACTTTTGTTACAGATTCAAAGCTCTTAGAGTTACATCACTTAAAATGTAACACTGTTGCAATGCCAATCTGGTGACACTGGCTGTTCACACAGAGTAGTTACTGGTCCACTTCAAATCATTTAAAGTCATAATCAAGAACAAGGTCAAACTTGTAGGTTGCTGAACTAAAATTTTATTGAGAGAACTAAAAGGAGAGCACAACATAGAAAAGGTTGAAATGAAAAATTAATATTAGTTATTCTTCAGCATCCAAATGGAAATTACAAAAAAAAACCCCTTTCAGTTTCTAAAATCTCTTTAGTTTCTAAAACCTTCTAATATATAAAAACATGAAACACTGTTAAAATCTGTAGTTTTCAGGAATATTTAATTTCCTCCATTATAAACCCAAAGATTTCTGTGCATAATACTATTTACTGCTTGAAAGAACAGCATTTAATTGCCAAGTCAAAAATTAGACTAAAAAAGATACATGAAGTTGACAGCAGATCCTGACTACAACTTTCACAAACCTACCTACTATAGGCTAACAAGTCTTGGATAGAATGCAGTAACTTGGCAGAAAAAGCAGAAAAGAAATGGATGCAATTTGGTAGGGAATTTTCTTAGTATTGTTTTATTAAAAATAAGAAACAAAAACACAGAAACTAAAAGTAGCACACTTACTGGAAGAAATATCTATAAGAGAAATAACTTGGTACAGTTGAGACTGAAACTTGCTGTCAGAACAGCACTGGCTATTTCAGTTGGGAACACATCACATCTTCTATAAAAGGCACACTTAAAATTCAACCATAAAGCAGTGACCAATGGAGAATTCCAGGTAAGTCTAATCCCCAGCACAACTGAGTACTTCATCCGGCCTGCTCCCAGATCTTCATGGAAACAAGACAAGCAGGAGCCATCTCAAGGTCTTTCCAGTAGCTGCAGCCACCCTCCAGATCACATCCTTTCCAGGGAATCTCCCCACTCTTTACCCCCATTCAGTGATCACACCATAAAAGAAGGTGTTTCCAGGAAAACAACAGCCAGGAGAGGCCTGCCAGGAACAAGAACTCCCTGAACATATTTCCACAGAAAGGAGCAGGTTAAAGCAGAAAGACCCAAGTTGACAGCATAAATTGCTTGGCAAGTACCAGCCTTCTGCCAGATGGTTTGGGAACATATGTATGCAGTCTAATAAACAATCATACAGGGACCCAGGAAATTCAAAGTTAATGCAGGATGCCCAAGAAGCACCTGCTGTGCATGCACAGATGAACCAAACCCAACAAGAACTAGGGTCCTGTGGTTGCAGTGTGCAGCTTCTCACAAGTGCAGAAAACAGGCAACACAGCCCACCCTGGTAACAACACATTCCTCCTTTCTGCTCTTGCAGAACAAAGCCAGCAGACATGACGCTGCCTGCTCTTTCAAGTCCACTATTACTACTAGGTGTAGAGTTATAAACAATGAAGATTCAGATGTGGATATGAGAAGAAACTACATCTTGCAGTTTGAATATCAAAGGCTAACAGATTGGTATCTTTTCAATGAAAGGGAGAAAACAGTACGGCATGGACCTTCAAAAGTTCTAAAATAAAAAACCTTCACACATACACACACCCAGAACAAGAAAATGGCAGTCAACATTGAAATTTTCTGGGTGAAAATAAAAAGTGCTGCTGCTGGACATTAAATATTTGACACAAGATTTCAGCATTCTGATCTGCCAATGAGTGAATCTGTTCACAAGTGTCCCACAAGGACTATGTTTAGCTCTTCATCACAGACTCGATTAGCATCAACTGTATAGTGAAGAGAAAAGCAGAGTTCCTATAAGGAAAAGATTCTTGTAACTGACCTATTTTCACAACTACCCTTCATGAAGTTACGTGATAAGAAAAAAACCCAGCACAATTACTGTCTTCTGAAAATCTACACAAGATGAAATAAATGCTCCAGAAGAAAGCATTCAGCAGCAATGCATGTTTATGTTTTGCCTGTCCCCCATGCTTTCACCACAACACAGGTTGGAAGAAGCTACAGCCCTGTGAAGGAAGATGCGCACCCCAGGACAGTAACCATGTAGTAAAAGTCAAGTAACAAATATAGCTACAATGTTTGCCATTGGACAATTCAGACACTGGTTACTGTTAAAAGACAAGGATGCAGAACAAATTTTACTCTTGAGGGTAAACTAACATTAGCTGTCATAAAGATAGTGACAATCAATCAAGAAGAAACCACTTCTCCCTGCTTCCTTGCAGAGGTTTCCAAATAAAGACAGTATTCTGCAAGTTCCATTTATGCTCAGGGCATTTTTTCCAAACAGGCAGGCAGGAAAGTCAAAATTACATGCAAGTGCTTCTGAGAACTTATGGGAACATTTTAAGTCAAGTACTATAAGGACTGTAAACTGAGAATTAGTAGTGCTTTCACTATACTTTAATATGCAACAAAGGAGAAGAGATGACTGTAGTACTCCCTGAAGCATTAGAGGTTTCTTCTCATTTACTTCAGGTTAAATTTGCATTTCAGTTATACACTTTGTGATGTTTTTAGAGACAGGAATTGTCTGATTCCTTAGACTAAAACCATTTCAATTCATTCACTAACCTGTTACATACAGACAGAAAAAAACCCCACCCTCCTTAGAAATTTATCAAGTGAACAAAGATGCATGGAAAAACAACCTAAAGAAATCTTGGGTAACATGTCAGAATTAAAAACTATTCCACAGTTTCAGGCAGTTTGGATCAGCTGAAAGCCTCAAATAAAGAATGTACGTGTAACAAGTGAACTGTTGATCTCTAACAACACGTGTGCTACTATGCAAACAAAAACACAACGACAAGAAGCACATGGCTTATAGCTTAAGGGTAAAACACCTTTCGCTCTTAAAACCGCAAGTGACAGCACCAGCAAGAACCGACCGGCTTTCACACAAACTGAAAGAAGCCAACATTTACCTATCAAAGCCTGGAAAAGGTTACTTTGGAAGATGCTGATGACACGCTCGATGGAGTTCCGCAGCTGCCGGTCCTCCGCCTGGCTCAGCTTGGAGCGGTATTCCTCCAGGAGGCGCAGGGCTCGCTGGGTATCTGCAAGCGGAGACCAGACACACTGACCGGGGCGCACGGGGCAGGAGCACCGGGGATGCAACAAGCCCCCGGAGCGGGGACCGCCCCAGCCCGGCGCGGCAGCTCCTTTGTTCGCGGCCGGGAGAGCGCGGCCGGGACGGTGCCCTCGGCGCGCTCGCACCGCCCGCAGCCCCGCGGCTCCCGCCGGCCGCCCCCC
>VZTZ01034838.1:147895-244575 GCA_013400955.1 Drymodes brunneopygia
CGCACCGGCACCGCACCGGGAACCCGCCCCCGGCCGAACCCGCCCCGAGCGTCCCCCGAGCTGATAGCCGCCGCCGTCCCCGGCGCGCCGCCGGTGCTGCCCGGCGTGGGCTGCGGGAGGGCGGGACAGCCCCAGGTGTGCGCCGGGTACCTGCGGTACCGCCTGTCCCTGTTCAACTGCGGGAGTTTCTGGGCAGCGCGGAGCGAACGGCGCTGATGATGCTGAGGGAGTGCCGGGCACGGGCCGGCCACTGCGGTGAAGAAGCAGGCAGAGCCGAGCCTGGCTGCGGGGAGCCCAGAGCCGCGGTACCAGGCAGGAGGACAAAGATGCCTCACTTTGCCAGCCTCCACAATAAGCAGTACACGGAGCGCTGGCATCCACCTGTTGCTGGGGTTTTTTCCTTCAGTCATTCTGGTGAAGACCAGGATGAGGAGGAAGGACTCGAGGCAAGATAAAGAAATGGCTTTTCTGCAGTTAACAAAGGACATTAGGTTAGCTTAAGGACATCATGGGAGAAAACACGAAAAGCCTTGCTTCCTGGAAAGTTTAATAAATAGGCTGTATAGGTTGGCATCGGGGACTGGTCAGATTCATGATATTCACTTTCTCAAAACCGGCATGGAAACGGTAAGGAGTTACCTTCAAAGGCACAACAGCTTTCTTTTTTTGCAAGATAGCAAAGAGACGACAGAGCACAGAAATAGGTGCCTTGGATAGGAACGTGCGTGAGCTAAATGGTCTTTGCAGCACGGTCTATACACTCATTATGAGGAAATGTATATTAAAGCTGTTGGACACAGAGGTAACTCCTGTTCTGAGAGGGAATGTTAACATTTCTCAATCAGATGGACAGTCAGCCAGAGCCTCAGATCTGATACACTTCAAACCCT
Source organism: Drymodes brunneopygia (assembly GCA_013400955.1). NCBI lineage: Eukaryota > Metazoa > Chordata > Aves > Passeriformes > Petroicidae > Drymodes > Drymodes brunneopygia. The sequence continues at coordinate 148,786 of VZTZ01034838.1, forward strand.
GTATGTATACACATATGAGAGGCAGAAAGAGACTTGAAAGTTCAAAGAAATACTGCTGATGTGGGTTGTTTTTATTTTTTTAATCCAAGTTTGCATCTCCCTTTATACTTTTTGGATTTAAGCACAACTGAAAATGTTCAAGAGCTTATCTGAAGAACCTAAAAAGAGTCTCCTGGGTAACTCTCACAGATTTCAAGTCTAAAAATCAGAACTAGATTTCTCTTTGGCAAAGACCTAATCTTAAGGAAAATTACACTGTGACAGATCTAACCCAGACCTGGAAAAGGCCTCTTTCTTTCCCCTCCCCAATACTCCTATGTTTTGTTCTTTGATTTGTGCCAGGAGTCTCTCCTCCTCCCATAGCTATGTACTGTGAAAGTGTTCACACATCTCATTGAAGCAAGCAGAACACACATTTAGTGCTGACACACATTGCCCATTTTCTTCCTTTCTAGTTGTATTTTCATATCTCAGAATTTTGGCACCAACCGGTACCAGTTCAGGTATTTTGAAATGAAAGCAGGCTAAGAAGGGACATTGGCAGAACCCTCCATCATCTGGGGTCATCAGTTTTCAGTGTTTACAACAGCAATAAATGTACTGTAAAGGGGCAATAGCCCTCTTGATGTCAGAGGAATATATATACAGAAGGAGAGGAAGAACAACCTAAATTTAGCTAGCAGAAAGGAGACGTCTGCAGCATTTAGGTTGGTTTTGCTGACTGACATAAGTGTATTATTACAAAACAAAAAAAGAATTATTTTCTTACAATTAAAGGAACCACCATGAAGACACTACTTTTTTGTACACAGTATTTGATGTTTCCAAGTCTTTTTTATTTTAAATAAGAGATAATCCCATTACATACGGTCACTGTGCTGGGGATAGAGAAATAATCCCATATATAACACCCTGAGACAGCATTTCTCAGTTGTTACTAATGCTCTAGGAAAAAAAAAAAAGAAAACATCAAAGAGGGGTTCAGGATGATGGATCAGCAAGTCAGGAAGCAATTAGGTGAGCCTTATTGTACCTCAGAGAGCGGTGTTGGTTCCTGGCACTTCTGTTTCTGTTCTAGGAGTGTATTTGCTGATTGAAAGCACTTGAACCAGAAAGCACAGTATTAAACTTCAGTATGAAAAGTGGAATTGAAATTCCAGCACATATAGAAAACATCCCATGAATGGCAAGTGACATTTTTACTAGCAACATTGCAGCTAGGGCCAGTGTTGCAAAACTGTCCTGTGTTACACATTGTCTTTTTCAGGCTCCAGCTTGCAGGAAATTGTGAAGTTCCCTTGGAGGAGAGGAAAACTGAGTATGAATCAGAGCATCATTTGTGCCACAACTTAAGGAACATCATTTAAATCAAACCACTACAGGCAGCATAACGAAAAGCTTGTACTTAAATCGTGCCTGATGTGGTCAGTATAGAAGTCAGCATTATGCTGTGCTCAACATGCCCTGGCTGTGGTCCAAAATGACCCTTGGCATAGGAAATCCAGGACAATTACACAGAGCAGCAGCCCACTGTCACTATAGTCCTCAGAAGCATCTGAGGATGTGACCACTGGCCCTTTGTCCCTGCCCTCAGATTTCCCCTTTAAAATCCCTTCTTTTGCAGCTGCTGCCAGGAGCGTGTCTGGGATGTTCTGCCTGGGTCAGTCTCTGGCAGGGAGAGGCAGCTTGTTACAGCACATGTACTGCTTAGGGGGGATGTGTGATACAGGACCAGGTAGCTTTTGGCAGCTGGGAGGCCAGCACAGCACAAGCTTTTTTCCCTGGAAAACCTTCTCTAACAGCCACCTGATCCTAGCCCATGACATTTGTATGTGGGGAAAAACCAGCCCTGTATCAGAGCCTGTAAACCCCAGTTTCATAAACTGTAGTGAAACAGAGATGATGCTTTCCCACTCTGAGAAACCATGCCAGAGCTTGTTGGCAGCTGCCTGCTCTGGCAAGTGATCATAGTAGTGAGCCCTGCCACAGATCTGTACCTGATCCTACACCAGCTCCTACTCCTCAAAGCAGCCCAGCTGCCACTTTTAAAATGTCTCTTTCTGCTTTAGAAACATCACCTCGTCAGCAGGCCCCACACCACAGGGAACAAGAATGCTGTCAGGCTTCTTATGTTTTGAGGCTGCCACACTTTGGCCACAGGCAGGGCAGTAGGGCATGGAGGAGTTTAACTTCATGCCAGCTACCTGGTGCACCCCTCAAGCCCCACTGGAGCCAGCTGACCATGTAGGCTTCTGGCAATGGTGGTAGCAGTAGATGTGTTGCAGCTGGTGTCCCACACAGTAATGGGAGAGGTATCATGAACTCAGAGCAGGAGACCTCAAAAAACATTCCCTAGATCCACACATAATGACAATCAACACAACACCAAGAAAAAAAGGACTGCAGACATCATCACATTGCAAGAATTTACAGTTATTAGTATGGCCAAAAAAATACAGCAGTAACAACCTGAGACAAACTCCATTACAGCAGAAAGTGGGGTAGGTGAAATAAATACAGGTACATCTGTTCATATTTAAAGGTAGACACTGGTGTATAAGGTGGAATATTTCTAGAATAATATAGTATTAATTTTAGTAAAAACAAAAGCTGACTGTTGAAGAATGAATAAAACTCGAGACGTTTTTTATGTTGGGCTTACTAATGAAAGAAAACATAGCAACAATAAAACTGGTCCTCTCTTAATTTTTTCAGATTTAGTGTCCAAAGTCACTATATAGTACTAGCAGCCACCATATAGTATAGAAAGCAGATGTGTACTATATGCATCCCCTTATTCATTCAGAACTGGGAGTTGTTGCTCGTGAAAGGATCCCTGACAGCTGCAGAAAAGCTTTCACTTCACTTCCCCTGCAAACACGGTGCAATGCTTCACAGCTAAGTGGGGAAGCAATAAAGCTGATGAAGCCTCATTTCCCCTGCCCCACAAGGAATGAGGCCTGAGTGAAGTTAGCTTGTTCATTATGCCTCCACTCATCTGGATTCTCTGATGTCTGATAAGACTGGATCCTGTGCCACAGCCTTACCTTCCAGGAGCTGTCTTTTCAGAAGAGCACCTTCTCGTTATCGTCTGTAAATTTGTGGGTTATAAGAGATGCAAACAACTTCTTGTAGAAGCAATCTGCTTGAATCAAAACATGGAACAGTAACGTGTCTTTTTTTCCCTGCAAAAGGTACTACATATGGAAAATTTTCATGAGGCCACTAAAGACTAAAGCTACTCTTTTCAATACAGTCTGCAATTACTCTGTCAAACAACCCAATGAGCCACGTGCCTGCCATAGATACTGTTAACAGTTGAAATTCTAGCTCACTTTGGTCTATCATCTCCACTTTTGTGGGTAAAACAAGTTGCTGCCTATTACACAGGGAAGGAACTGATCCTCAGTTGTTAAAATCAAAGTTTTATTTTAAAAAATCACAGTTCAGCAAATGTAATTAAGCCTACTCAATTGAATTCTTATGGGATCCTCTTACACATCTCTGCTTACTTAATTTTAATCTTTTTTTAATAGAGAGAAGACAGCTTCCCCAGTAATACAATCTTCATAATTTTCATTCGTGAACTATGTATCCAGTTTGTCCTCATAACTGGAACTTGTCTTAGGTTAATTTGATCTCCATTAGAATACAAGAATGTCTTTATTCTTAGCATTGGAGAGTCCAGCTGGGCACGGTAGTAGATGAACGTGTTCCTGTTTACAGGCACAGTAAGAGAAAACTGGACTTCTTTTTGTCTAAAAAAACCCATTTTTTCCCCTATCATTGTGCAGTTTGTGTGTGCTGAAGTTGTTTGACCTCTTTCTTGTTCAATCAGGGATTGTATGCCGTGTGTATACAGCAAACTCTTCTTTTGCTCTTGTAATGAAATCTATCTATTGGGTTTGGGACAGTTCACAATCCTACAAAAGAGTGAGTTTTATTACTCCAGCAACCTCAGGAACTAAAGTATTGTAGGAAATACTTGACTTCTATTTCGTTATTTAGAATGTTTTATTAAAAAATATATATCTAATGTATATAAGAGTGCAATTAGAATTTTTATAAACAATTGAAATTCAGTGCCTGGCTGCTAATGGACCAACATCTTCTGGAAGGCTGCAAAACATCAAAAACAAAAGCGTATACAACAATATTAATTATAATTGTTGACAATTACTGCCAATATGACATGCATAAACCTAGACCATCTTCCTCCACACTTTCTTTAATCAGGGCTGTGTTATATAATATCAGCTTAACAGCTTCTTAGTTGACTTCCTGATGTAAAGATAAACATCATTATATAACCTGCCTATTTTAACTTTCCCAGTCAAATTAAGCAGAGAGGTTGGTGTGTTGAATGAAGTGAGTTTGTCTGTGTGAAAACCCAATGCAAGAATTAAACCTTCAAAGAGCACATTAGAGGCTCTTGAGCAGTGTTGTTGCAGGGAGGCAGCCTTTGGGTTTGCCTGACTAAATGCTAACATGAGTGTTTAGAAAGTAAATTTGTGGATTTTTGTATGATCACATTACCCAATTAAAACAGTATCAGTTAAAAATAAATTGAACCCTTCACATCCTATGAAAATGTAACAAATACCCCCAAAATAGCAAGGTACTCTAGTTCAGACAAAGCACAAGACAGGGCTGTTAAACCTCACAGTGAGATTCAGACACAGCCTACGCAGAGTAGCACCTTCTCCCAGAAAGGAAAGAAGCCACTCTTACTCTATGGAAACAGAGTCAATAACATGGAAGTGCTTTTTCTTTATGTCCATGGCACAGTCCCCAGCATGCCTTGAAACAGAGCTTCTGTCCATAGCTTGGTTCACTCTGCGCTGATTTTCACCACCCTGGAGTACAGAAAATGGTGTGCCTGAGCCATGAGATCCAGCAGCACAGCAAAATGACATCACTGCATATCACATCAAGACACCTTTGTTTTCCCAACCCAGACAATGTAGTGTTTGTAGCAGAAAGCATGGGATTGTGCCTAGCCTTACGCCTCTTGCATAAGGGTGAAAGATATGCTGCAAACACCACATTGTCCATCATGTGCGCCTGAAAAGACAAAAAGTCTTTGTATTTTGGGATTACAGACACATGTAGCTAGATTAGGTGAGTGGGGAAAATAGAAAGGGAGTTTGGCAGTGACTTTTATAGGAATCAAAATCATATTTGTCAGAAAGTACCTTGTTTTCAAAGCTAAGAGTCACTCTCAAACAAACTGTTTTGCTGTGATGTACTAAGACATTCCAACTCACACCAAACACTGAGTATTTCTGAACATTGCAGAAACACACAGAGCATGTGGAGCTCTTATAGTAACCCCTCTCTCTTCTAGAATGACAGACAGCTAAACTTGTTTAAAATTCCTTCTTCCTGTGCTAACACCTACTGTTTGAGCTCTCCCAATAACTGGAGAAAAACATATCTGAGGACAATTAGCAGGAGCACAGCCAGCAGACTGCTGGCTTGCCCTTCACAAAGCCTGGCTCCTTCTGTAGCATTGTGCCTGTTACTAGCTACAGGCTGGGCTGTGGGTACACAGAGCCCAAGATTCCCATCTCCTGCTCTGCCACACTCCCCACTCCTTGAGACTGTAGAAGTTTTCTGCAGAGATCACTTGAGAGGAGAAGTTACTGGAGTCAGCATAAGTTGGCCCTCCCGGCTCACTGGTGGTGAGCAGGTAATTGAATTATCAGGCACACCTTCCCTTGAATGGGTTTTCTCCCTCCTCGTTTGTGTAGAAGCTTTGGGAGGATAAAAGCAAGTATGTACCACAGATATGTGAAGGAAAAGAGCGGTGTTAAAATGGAATGCAGCTGGATAATTCAAGAACAGATTTAGTTTTGTTTGGAAATTTATGAATAATTAAAGGGAGAGGCTGCCAGTGACTGAAGCTGAGGGCTGAGTCCTCCACTGTCCCACTGAATAACTGCAGAGCTGGAACAGTGAAGAGACCTGGGAAACTGTCCAGCCTGCAGGGATCTACTGATAAAGAGGACCTAGGGGCTGCAGGAATTGCCCACAGTTAATGCATCCTGCTCTTCACTCCAGGAGTGAGCATTCAGGGGTCCTGAGATCCTGCAGTGTCCACACAGCTTTTCTGTTATATTTTCATATGTGCTTAGGTGCAGAAAATCCCTGCAAACCTGCCCAGTTTTCACAAAAGCCCTCTGCAGAGAGCCTTCATGTGGGTGTTGTGAAAACCACTCTTAACATCCTAGTGGTATTGTGCCTACTCTTACTGACCATAAAAGAAGTTATCAGAGTCCAAAGTCCTGTTACTGACTCACAAGCAGATTCATGTTTGTCCTTTCAGTAAATCCTCTGTTATAGATAACTCATTTCAGCTTTGTTGCTTCTATATCACTTATGTTGCCCCAATTTCTTGATCAAATACTGTTGCAAGTTAAGGTCAAAGAAAATTTTAACAGTTTTTGGCTGTAAGTTCCCAAAGAGCTTATGCTAGACTCCCAGAATCAGAACTACTTCTGAATACACTGACCTAAGGGTTCTGCTGCTGCTGGCAAAGCTGCATGGACAGCTGACTTCTCCAGATGGGTCCAAGGGTCCAGCTAGGTGCTCCAGAAAGCTACAGGGAAGCTGGCTGCAATAATCAAACACACACACTCAGAGACAAAATGTACTGTAAGGCAGTTTACTATTGATATTCCAGTGCTTCTATTTGCTTTTTGTCCTCAAAACACAGCATTTCTGGAAGTAATCTATCAACTTCCTTATTTTCAGATTTTCAGTACTGTGGAGAAAAAACCCCCCACTTACCACAGCTGTGATTTTTGTAAGGTGAAAAGTGATATCAGCAGAGGCTGTGCCACATTCCTTCTCAGAACTGCCCTACTGCAGCAGCAGAGAGCGTTGAGTAACGAGTTTGTCCGATACCAAGACTGACTCATAAGGACAAGAAAAGTTGGAAGACAGGTGTATGCTTGCAATTCTTGTCCCATTTTCCTGATAATTTGGAAATGTGGCCAAATAAAACATGAACTTGGTGGCGTGCAGGCCTCTGTCCTGGAATGGTTTGTATTTATGTATTTGCTTGGTGCTGAAATCAGCAAAGTTTCTTTAAATGGATGCAGAGACTACGTGGACTAAGACTAAGGGGTAAAATATTTTACTTTTTCTTTCATCAGGAAATATTTTATACTTCACAGAAACAAGCCTATAGAAGAAGCATGGAGGGTGACATGAAAAGCTACAGTAAAAAGAAATGCTGTGAAGTTGGAATAGTGCAGAGATCAAAGCCATACCAGGCAGGAGAGAGAGGCAAGAAACAAAAATGGTCAACAAAGGATGGCTGTGAGCCCTTACTAAGACCATGAAAGGGGAAGATGATTGACAGGGGCTTCCAGAGTGAGATTTACAGCAGATGGGGCTGTACTAATGGTCCTGCACAAAACACTAGAGAGACCTCACCTAGAGTTGTCTATAACCATGGCTATCTGTGCTCAGCTAAGGTGGATTTGCACTAGAATGTGGCAGAGGAGGAAATCTGGGATTTCCAGAGTGGAGGACCTCACAAGGTATCTTCAGGCCAGTAAGGTTATTGAGCAAAAAGGAACAAAGGTCCCCCAGAAAGCTTCCTGGGACAACAGCAATAAGGTTTGGAGCGACTTCCAACTGGAAAAGTGAAGACAACTCACTGTGCTGGTTTCTAGGGGGACTTGATGCAGCCACACATCACTATAGATACTGAACATAGCAAAATGTTCCTCTCTAAGTGCATAGTGTCCTTTCATTTCCATCTCCTGGAGGCTTGGTGCCTTTCACCGCAGGTACTCACAGACTGGACCATGTATTTAAATAGAAAAGTAATTTTCACAGCCAGACTTGGGCTGCATCTACATTGAAATTGCTCTATATTGAGGGGAAACAGAGTACAAAGATTTAGATTTTGCGTTTGCTTCATTCCAGCAAATTGTTTTTCATACAGAGTTTATCTTGTGCCTTCATTCTTGACACTTCCGGGGTCCTCTGGTAGGTGGCTTGGACAGTATTGTTGTGTACAGCAGCTTCAAGACAACTTGTTGAAAGTCAGGAGTCCTGAGGACTGTTCTGATTGCTGAGGACATCTCTAGGATAGTAAAACACTAGATAAGCTCCTCTAAGGTGAGTGGGAGGGGACAGGATAAAGCCTCTGATAGGTTTGGGTTTGGTTTTTTACAGCTTTATATTTATTCTTATCAGGGATGGAACAGAAATAAGTTACTGAGAAAGAATAGCATACTGCTCACCAAAGCTGCACTGAATTTACATTTCTGCTCTAGGATAGCTGAGAAATTCAGGCCTGTGCACTAAGGGTAGGCTTAAGAGAAGAACTCAATTCACCATCATTGGTCTGGGTTCAAGGGTGATTTCTCAGCTTCCTAATCAGAAACAGCTCAGTGTTCTCACAGATCTCCTGGCATCACACAGATGTAGAGCATGCCTCCTCTTTCAGAAACTCACTAAGGATTTATTCAATTATTAATTAAAATCTCATTTGGTTATGATTATTACATGCTGGAGGAAGCATCCAGTTTCATTGTAAACAGTTCATTTACACTCTCTGAAGACATTCCATCATGGAAAACAAAACTAGCAGTCCAAAGGAAGAAAACCATATCATTATGTATGGCATTACATTACAATTCAGAAGGGATTATCTCTGTTTCTATTCTCTTTAACAATATGATGAAACATGCTGGCTGTGTTAATTATTGTTTGCTAAGGCTATTTATGCAGGGTACAACTTCAGTGTAATTGCAGTGAATTTCTGATGCATCTTTGCCTCTGCAGATTTTCTTTTTTTCTGCTTTGGCTTAATATAACTGAAAATGAAAATTTTGCAGCTAGTCTCTGCACAGCAAGCCACATGTTCATATTTACATCAGAAGCAGCTCATACCTTCAAGGAATTAGCAACAGAGGTGAGCTAATTTTTGTATCTGTGGCTAGAATTAGCTGCTAGATACCCACTGTGTTTGTTTTATATGCAGACCCACAGAATTGAAAGCATCAAAGCAATGGTGCATGAGTATAAAGCAACCTCACTTGATTCCTCATGAGAACTTCTTGGAGTTTCTGCAGTTAGTCAGGAAGGGTTCAGTTCTGCTCTCCCCTGCTCCTCAGAGCCCAGCCCTGTGCACCCTGCTGGCTGCAGCCACACCAGTCAGGGGACCTCAGGAGATCCAGCCCTCAGCCCTTACTGGCTCACAGTGCTTCAGAAATTTCACTACCCAAGCAGAATAGCAAGTAAACTATGTAGTCTAGCCCCCAGTAAGTCTAACTTTTCCACACAATACAAATACTTGCTGCTTTTTAAAATTTTGTGGCAGGTTATTTCTGTAAACTCTTTGGATGGCTGGATAGTACTTTAGAAAATGTGGAAAACATAACACTCCCCTGCAGATTTTACCATCCCACACATGAACCATCTCCATTTCATTGCTGGTGGCTGCAGGGGAAAGCAGACTTCAGGCCCAGGCAGCCAGAGTCCAACCTGTCATAAAAGCATCTCTGCTAAGGCCAGGCAAATCACTCCACAGTCACCACAGTCAAAGTGAAATCATCTACCTTGGTCCATGACAGTTTCAGCAGCGATATATGTTTAAAGCAGGACACTGGTTTTCCTTTTTCAGACCCCTAAAATCTTTTCAATATCTGTGCAGACCTGAGGAGTCATCTCTAGGCTCACTAAACAATAGGTTTGATTTCTTAGTGCACTTTTACAATGTAAAAAATTTACAAAAGCAGACCATCCTCCAGAGGTCCACAGGCCATTTGAGGAACACCACTCAGCTGGAGGGGAAGATGAGGTGGCACATGGGAAGTGCAGAATGAGTCCCTGCTAGTCTGTTGATGGAGCAGCACAAGCCAGCAGGGATGGAGTGCCCAGCCTTATCATTCCTATCTCAAGCTTGCTGCTCCTGGTGGCTTCTTCATGCTGGAAAAGTGTAAGGAGACACCACCATTCCCTGGGAGTTACTGAGAGGCTCAGCTGGAGACCAAGCTCCCCTAAATAGCCAAGATCAGTTAAGCTCTCTCAGACTGAACAAGAGGCAGCTTCAGAAGTGCCCCTGAGGAATGGGAGCAGATGGGGCAGGGCTGCAAGTAGTGTGATGTGCTGTCTCACAGAGCTGCCCCGGGGCTGACAGGGCAGCAAGGAACTGCCAGAGGCTTCCTGGGACTCAGGCATCCACCAGAGCATTCCTTTTGCTGTAAGCAGTAACAAACTCTGCCAGAAACAACCTCTAAACTTCTTCTCACCAAAGAGTACATTACGTGGGCTCAGATCTGTTATAGTGATCCCTGCAGCAGCACTTGCAGAACAAACCTTCCTAAAAACAACCACTCAGCTGATTTCTGTTGTTGTGCAAAAGCACACATTCAGATCGGGTATTTTATCTCTACTTACTCAACTTCTTATTCCTCCCCTTATTAGCTAGCACACTGCTGCCAGTATTTCAAGCAGCTGCCTATTCAGTGGTGAGTTTCCACCTGCAGAAAGAACAGATCCCCAGCAGTGCTGTCAGGGGTTCACCACCCCAGAATCCTCAGCACTAAACTAGCTTTCAGTGAAGCCTTCTCTTAAGGCTCTCCTGTCCTCCCATGTGCCTTGAGCTCTGCTCTTCACATTCCTGATCTATTTGGATGGACTATACCTCATGCATTTTGCACACATACACACGTTCATATGTGTACATGCTGCATGCAGTATATACCAGAATATGTACCTTGTACCTCACTGAAATAGTATTAAAACTTATATTTTACCAATATTGTTTGGCTAAATACTATACAGCAAGTTATCCAGGTTTACTATCCCATTCTGAAAATATCATGGGTTTGTTGGTTGGGGTTCTTTTGTTATTCTAGAGAGTGAATTTTTTGATACAGTACCAGTCAGAATGAAGGGTGGGAGGCGTATAAATTAGCATTGTTTTTGTGTGCTCATTTGCAGCTTTCCAGGTCCACATGTTTCACAACAGTACAGTAACAGTAGGAAAGTCCCTGCCTGTACTGAGCAGCATTTTGGGGCAGGTGAATAAAGCAGCACACTCTCTCACAGAGGGTGAAGTGGCCTGATTGTTTGCTCTAATTAACACTATTGGCAATTTTACTAAGCTAAATTACAAACTCACACTGCTGCTTCCAGCTGTACAAATCACTCATACGTACCTCTGACAATTTTTTCTGGCTCTTTTCAGAATCACCATTTGGTTGCAGGATGCTCATGGGGAGACATAGACGTTTTTAAAGCAGTCTGCTCACACACTCCACAGCAGAGCAGTCTATCTGCACATTCCTTCCCCTTCAACTGCTTGTGAGAGTATTCTGCTAAACACCCAACACTGCCTGCATTTGGGGTACAGCTGCAAAAGTAGCTGTTTCTGGCAGGCTGGTTACATCATTCCATGCTGCTGCAGCAAACCTTGGGGCTGCTGTTTTTAATTTGGTTTATAATACATCTTCAGTGCTGGCCCATCACAGAGGAAGGAGAAAGAACTGTCTTTTCTCTACTTTCATCAGCAAAAGCAAGAGGCAAAGTTTACACATTACCTGTGCTGTCCTGAGGCAGCAAAATTATCCTGTCATGAGATTGATAAAGGGCAGGTAGGCTTGTCTGAGGCTGGAGTCCCTGCAGCTGAGGAGCTGACAGTATAAAGGCAGGCATCTGCCCCAAGCCCTGCTGCCCTGGGTCAGTCCCCAGAATGCCCTGAGTGACCCAAGTGTGCTCCATCTGTGCCATTCCTTAGTGCTGCACAGTCTTGTCAGGGGCTCCCAAAGTACTCACATCCCACTGAAGGGCACTGCAACTGCCTTTGGACACAGAAACACACCAAGGGTCAGGAGTGATCAGGTATGGCCCTGTCAGAGCAGATAGAAAGGGTGGAAGCCCAAGTGTGTTGGACTTCCTGCTCCCAAAGCCCTTCTTTCAAAAGGGTCTCACTTTTTCAATTTAATCCCATCCCTAGACAGCTGCAGCCAGTGCTCTGCTCCCATCAAGATTCAAATTCTTTCAAAATAAGAAGTGCCAGTGTATTACCACTCATGAAACTAAAAACAGATTAGAAAAAAAAAAGATACATATGTAAACCCTTATACATAACTGTCTAAAATTCTTAAGGGATTGTAGGGAAAAGAGACATGGAAATTTCACAGATTTTCAGATGACTCAAGGGGCATCCAAACAGCAAATGTGACTCATGGACTGCGTAGGCACGCACAGGTATGTGGGTAGGCTTCTGGAAGCCATATGGTTTCCTGCAGGAGCTGAATATCAGCACAAGCAGTGCTGGGGAGAAGAAATGTGGTGTTTTATCACATAACAAGCGACTCAGGCACTGTCTGTCCAAGAATTGCTAATGCAGGGGAGCCTGGTGAGGGCTGGCTCCCACCAGCACTGCAGAAGAGCATGGCTCCTCTAAAGAGTGGGATCTGTTTACAGGAAACTCTTTGGAACACAATGAAATTTAAGGGGGTGAGAGGTAATTACATTCCAAAATAATTTGACTTTGTTGAAACTGGTCTTTGAAGACCTCTCCATAGGAGGCCACAGTCTGGCAGCAAAGGAACATTATATGGGAACCTGGCAATATTTAGGCTTTGTAAAAGCAGCTGGAAGCAATTTTGTCTGAACTCTAATAATGTTTAAAACTGCACAGCCAAGCTTGGAACCAGAGCAAGACACCCACCCCACAGAGGCAAAGGAGCTGTACCTGCTTGGCTGTGTCTAAATGTGCTGTGAAATCTGTAATGAAGTATTCAGGTGAACTCCAGTCCAAGAAGGGACATGCTGCAGTTGTCACTTCCTGGCACTGGGCAGTACAGACCCTCTGTCTGCTGAGGATGAGGGAGGTATGAAAAGCAGCTTCACCACCAGGGAAGTCAACACCCACCTCCCAGCTCTCCCAAGAGCCACAAGAATTTACAAGGTTGTTTTCCTTCAGGGGAAAGGAAGAAGGAGGTAAAACAGAGACTTCGTGGATTTTGTGACTTTACACAATAGTATGAGCCAGGGCAGACCTTTGTCAGCCAAAGGTGTGAATGTGTCTGAGTGTGTGTGATTGTGTAAAAGTGTGTCTGAGTGTGAGTGTGTGTAAGGGTGTGTGTGTGTGTTCTGTATTGACAGCTGCAGCCTGTCATTCATTTCCAGAAAGGCAAAAGAAAATTGAAGGAAAAGAGCGGATATTTTCCCAATATTCTTCCTACTTCCTGTGGAGCCCAAAAAGAAACGGAGAAGGAGGGGTTAAATAGCAGCTACAGTTATGACACTCAAAAGGAGACTATTTTTAGTTAACAGTCAGATCAATGCAACACAGAATCTGGTGGACATGGTGCTTTTGCTCATCCAGCTTCAGTCTCACCTCTGACATGAGCAGGAGAGAGGTGAGAAAACCAGGATGAATTCATGTTTATTTTGTCAGCCAAAGGTACCTAGGGACAGGAGGCTTGCATCCTGATTCAGATCTAATGGTATTGAGTGCCTGGAGGTGGGACATCCTTACTTATGCTCACAGCAAACCTGATCTGCTGCAGAGCTGGGATCACACCTTCCCTGCACAGCACAGGTCCTTGGAGTCCCTCTCCAACGCAAACTCCTACAAAAAATGGGGCCTGTCCTGCCTGAAAGTATGAAAAGCCTGCAGAAGGCCTGTGTAGGGAGATGCAAATCTCCTGTTGAGATCTGTGCTTAAAGAGATAATCACTCTGTGGCATTTGACCCAGGGCACATCCATCACTGTGGCTTTCGAAGTGGAAAACCCCTTCTCACCAAAGCAAAGGAAACACAGATAGCATAAAGTTACACTCTGCTTTGGGGGTGAGAATGTTGCTGGTAAACACTTGTAGATGAGGTAAGTGCTGCTTTTGCATTATGGCAGATTCAGTGAAATAAAGGAGACAGAGACAACCATCTTGATCTAATAATACATGAGAAAAACTGGAATGACAGAAATACAACACCAGTCTCTGGGTTGTTAGAATATCTATGCTGATATGGGAACAGACAGGAAGACAGCAGAGGGAGAACAAGCTACAAAAACTGTGTTCAACCACGAAAATTTACTTCCAACAGCTATTTGAAAAGTATGGACACTGAATAGTGAGCCCCATGTTCAGAAGCTGATTAGGATGCCTATCCACTCTATCCCATTGGCCTCTGCAGGAGCAGCATTCCCTGCTTTGAAACACATTGCTGATCCTACATTAGCAGGAGTCTTTCAGTGCATTGTTGCTCCATCTTTTAGTTAGTAGATATAGAGAACATGGATTAGAGGGTCTGTCTTCCAGCTACCTAGACAACTATGGTGCTTTAAGACCTTGAAATTTCAGGACAATTAAGATAACAATGGAGATATTTTCTCACCTTCGAGAAATCTGCCAGATCTGCTTGGATGTGACCTGTCTCCCAGCAGTGGGCAGGGAGGGATGAGGGAAATACTCATTGGCAGAAGTACTTCTGATGTAGGAAAGAGACCTTGGAGCTGCCCCTATGCCATGTATTACCCTGTGCCCTGTCCCAAAAGGAACTGCCTCCTGGCTGCCCTTCTCAGACACAGCACAGATGTCCTTGTCATCCACCATCTGAGCCAGTTTATATCCAGGACACTTCAGGCACACCAGCAAAAACAAAGCAGGCAATTGCCAGCAATGTGTGAAGTGAGTACAAACTCAGGTGCTACATCCAGTTTGCTTGTAGTTAATGCACTTCATGGTTCATTCTTGACTTGGCAAGATCAAGCCTCATAAAAGCAAGTCAAGCACTACTAAAAGAGACAAGCCCTGAAAGTCTTATGTAGCTTTTAGATGTTAATCTTTTCCCAGAATAAGTAATTAATTAATTTTAATTTAACATGGTAAAGATGTCTCCATAAGAGCTTGACTATAAGTGATGGTGAAATAAACCTAATCTAATTCTATCTCACTGACACTGCAATTATCTGCACAAGGAGCTGGCTGGTCAGCTGGATCCCTGCCTTCACTGGGAGGGCAGAGCACTGAGCTCTGCTCCAGGCGTGGCACATTCCCTAAGCAGCTTCCTGGCATGTTACATCATCCCAGGGGTCAGAAACCTCCTCAATCCAGTGTGGATCTGCTGGAGGGGTTTCACTACAGCAGCACAGCCCAAGAAGGGCAGAAGTGGAGAGTCAGAAGGGATGTCAGACCCTTTTAAAAGAAAATTCAACTGAAGTAGGCCCCTGCACGGAGGCTCAGGTCCAGGTGCTCTTGGTGCTTCTTAGGTGCTCTTTCCATCAAGAGGAAAAGTGAGAGAAATGCCAGGTTGAGGCAGAAAGGCAGTGAGCACTCTGTGATCCTCCCTGTGGGAAGTTCAGGCTGGCTGCACCTCACTGCTACTGGAGCAGCCCAGGGCACTCATCTTCCAGCTGGTCAGGCTGGCACAGGGGCTGTGGATGGCAGGGCACAGAGCTGGTTTCTGTGGGACACCAGGAACTCTGGGCTGTTCTCTTCTGCACTCCCCAGTGGTGACTTTGGCTTGGGGGACAGAGCCCTGCAGACACCCCAAGCCCTGCTGCTGCACAGAAAAGAGCTGTGTGTGTCTGTGCAAGACATTGGCTTTGGGTGCTGTGAAAAAGATCAGAGGGGCCTGTGATGTGGGCAAAAGATTTCTCTTGCAACCTCTGTGGCAAGTTAATTGCTGTTGATTACAAACCCAGTGCAATATTGTTAATTTGCAACACAGGACAACAGCCATTTAAGAGAGCAGTGCTGCATCCAGCTCCTCAAGCACAAAATTCTCACATTATTGAACAGCATGGTATGGGGCTGTTTAGGAAACAAAAAGGATGCACACCTGGTAGGGCCAGGAGGATCTGAGAGACAGATAACAACTACTTGATTAGTAACAGGAGGCGTTACATTCCATCAGTTCTTCTGCAGTGGCAGCTTGCTCTCACAAAGGCCAGGTCCCTGCTGCTCTGGGCAGAAGAGCTCCTGCACAGTGCCCTGCTCCTGGCAGCTGCTGGAGCCCATGGTGCAGCTGAACTCTGGGCTTTCTCTCACCTGTACTGCAGGAGCAGTCCTGTCCCTGTGTGTTGGCAGGGCAAGGAGCAGGAAAGAGGTGACCTGAGTGGCAAAGTGACTTGAGCAAGGTCACCCAGCAGGCCAGCAGCAGAGCCACGTGCAAGGAAGATGTGGACAGTGCCCCAAGGCTTCTCCAGGGCAGGATCAGTTCATTTGTAGCTGGATCCAAGTTTCCAGCCTTTCTGCAAAAGAGCCTTTCAGGTGACACCCTTGGAAATTCTGGCAGAGCAAAAGAAAGAGCTGCAACTCCTCACTTAGAGCCTTCAATGGCTCTGCCAGAAGGACAAAAAGGGGAATGGGATAAGGCCAGGTTGCACCAAAGCAGGGCAGGAGACATCCATTGTCTGTGTTTTTGATACCCTGGCCATATGCTCAGGCAAGCTCAGCAAGTTGTCTTTCATCTTGTGAACAAAGACATTTAGTACTGCTGAGAGAAGAACCATCACATCTGCACATGATGCTTGACAATTCTTTATTCTAACACCACACTAAGTGATTGCTTTATATAACACTCATGTACTCAGAGGTGGGGTTTGTAGCAAATGAGTTTTACATTATTTTCTTTCATTCAAATGTCATAATGTCAGCTCTGCAGCATGCCTGCCTTCTCCCTAAGCTTACACTGTCCTTTCCCAGAGGAATGGGAGCAAGAGCAACTCCACTGAGCTGCAGATTTCTTTGTGGCTGTCCCTGATGGATGATGGTGACATAAGCTGCCTGTCTTGGGGATTTCACATAAGCTGAAGCTTGGGAGGCTGAGCTACACAGAAGAAGCGTCAAAGCACCCAGGAGCCCAAAATAGGAAGGAGAGGGAGGTGCGTGGACTGAAGTGGCTCAGAAGCACTAGATCTGGACAGCAGATTAAATATAAATTGCTGTGAACCTAGGGTTGGTATAACCCACCTCCAGCAAGCCAGGAACGAGGTGTCCTGCAGAGTACTGCAGGCACAGAGAGCAGAGTGCTCATAAATAAAAATACCTCCCCCCTCTTTTCCCTGCAACCACAGCTAAAAATCCTAGATCAAAGTCTTGTTCAATTAAAAGCTATTGGTACTGAAAATACTTTGGAGCAATCAGAAAAGATAAATTTTAAAGCAGTAAAACACAGGCAACAGTGACCAGAAAGGAAAGAAGCCAAGTGAGTAGGAAGGGCCCTGACGTAGTCTGAATGCACAGGTTTCTACCTTCTACACAATCAGAGGGATCTAAGTGACACCCAGATACAAACAAGGCTTGCACAGCTCATGTGGGAATTGAAGAACTGTTTCAGCCTCAGTTACAATCATTGCTAAAATTACTGCAGCTGGGGATGAAGGTGTGCAGCTGCAGAACCCCTTCAGGGATGGATCATCAACCTATGCAGGTTGACATTCAGGAAAAAAACAGAAATATGAGAAAACCAGAACACCTAGATATGAAAATTCAAGCTTTGACTTGCTAATATATTCTCACATAGTGTGAAGATGAGGTGACAGCATGCAGGTGTGTTTTATGGATGTGTGCAAAAAGGGCAGGGATGAAATCACTGAACTGCTGTTGTCACGTTCAGGGATGACTGGCAGAGTTCAGGAAGAGGAAGTGTTCATCATTCCTGACAAGCTGTATGTGAACAGCGATGAGAAATGGTGTCATTTCAATGCTAAATCCAAAACAATACATTCACCTTTAATCTACTGCATTTTAAAAAGCATTAGTCAGACTGGCACATGACGCTGGTTACCCCAGAAGGAATGATAAGTAAAGCTTAGAGGCTTCTAAGCAGTTTATAGGCTGTACGTTATGCTCGAGTGCCTCCTCTAAGTAAAAACCCACAAAATCCTCCATCTCCAGCACCTTCAGGAGCAGCAGAACTGAAGAAGCCACGCAAGGAGCTGACGCAAGTCACAGGGTCAGCACCAGCACAGAGGTACAGCCCCAGAGCAGAGCAGATGTCCCTGCAGGGCTGCCCCACCACCAGCACAGGCACCGAGGCACTTTAACCTCTTCCTTGCTGGCTTTGCTTCAGCATCAGCACCCGACACCTCCCAGACCTCCAGGACTACAGACCTACCCCTGTTCTACACACCACAGTCTCTCTGGACTCTGTGGTTCGCTGCCCCTGAGATCCAGGGAATTCACATCTGTGTGAGATCCTGTGTGAGTAGGCAGAAGTACACACTCATGAAAGCATGGTGGAGAAAATAATCCCAGTAGGAGCTGGGGGAGACTCCCAGCATGGAACCAGCTCTTACCTGGCGCCTCTGTTGGGGATGACTGGACACAATTCCCTTTGCAGATCAATGGTATTCATATGTAAATCAAAAGCTGGTTCAAAGGCTTCTGTTGAATTCCTGATTCCCCCTGACTCTGGCTTTCACTTTTTCCTCTTTGTGCCAAGAGCTTAGTCAGAAGTCCTTTAAATCACTGGAAACATCTCAATTATATTATTAACCCGAATGTGATTACCTGCAAACTGCATCAGGGGAAGGTTTTGGCTGTCCAAGTTTGAGGGTATGGAGGAAGCTTGTGTGCTATTAATTTTTAGCTAAAGCTGACAAAGAGGAAGCTAAAGCCAGCTGTGATCCTCTCTGCCTGTCCCTCCAAGGGCACAGCAGCCACGAGGGCTGCACTGTGCCCACACAAACACAGGCCCTGCACAGCTGTGTGTGGAGATTTGAATTCCCTCTGTTAAGGGAAGGACTTGCACAGGAGGTGGCTTTTGCATCCTTAGAGGCAACTTGGCAAGCCCCAAAAATGCTTTGTTCCGCAGGCCGGGCTTTGTGGGAGTGCCCCATCACCTGATCCGCATGAATAGGCCTTTTCCTCTTTAAGCTTCGCTCCCAGCTGGTGGAGCATGAACTGCTGAGCCCTGGCTGAAAGGGCAGTGGCTGATGGAGGCAGGAGAGCCAAGGAGTTAAGCTGTCACCAACCAGTGAACAGGAGAGCAGAGATTTATCGGCGCCTGAAGCAGAGACAAAGGTGAGGACGATTATGGAGTGCAGGGAGTGCAAAGAGACAGAGCCAGGAGGCTGCAGGGCCACGGGATACAGGGAACCCTTCGGACACTCGTGGGGATGGGTGCTCCAGCAGGTACTGGCAGAGCTTGTGGAAAGGGAGTGGATAACAATAAATTGTTATCGATTGAGCACACACCAATTTACAACAAACTTCTAAGAACATGACCCCAAATTCCCAGTTCCAAAAGGCAAATTGATCACCTTTAGGAAATGAGAAATCAGCTAAGACAAGGAATTCAAGACAAAAAGTGGAAGAAAAGCTCTTAAGCTGCTGTGGTTCTTGTATCTCATGCAAAAGAGGCAAGGGGTCTGAAGCAGCACAGCAGCCAAAGGCACATTTAACCACCTTGGAAGAGTAGAAATTCACAATGGAATGAAACAGGGAATAAAAATCAAAGGCACCAATACACATGGCAGGTCAAAAGCATCTGGTTATCACCTCCAGCAATCCTCAGACCAAATGACACCTCACAGGAGGTGTTACACAAACAGACAAGTTTAGTCAGCTACATGAGAACAAGTAGATCAAAGGAAGGAGAAGGGAGGGTCTTTCTACAGGGAAAATGGGGTAAATGCTAATCTCAGGATGGCCCCAAGTCAAGTTAACTCTTTGCCTTACTTTTCAATATAAAACCAATAATGCTGGATATGATGTAAGAAGCAAGATGAATAATGGGATAAATAAACACTAATTCACCATTTTTTCAGTCCAGAGATGGGGCAAAAAACATAGTTTTGCATACTGGAGTGGACTGACCTAAGAGGCTGCATAAATAGCAGGGTTTGAGCTGGGACATTAGGATGTGGCATGGGAAATGCGAAACAATATCTGTTCTTAAGAAGGGAGAAGTGATAAGGAAAGGTTGAGACTTGGTACTTTAGCTACAGTAGAAAGCCAGATCTTAAAACAAATTTCGAAATAGTACAAGATAATGAAGAACACAATAACAACAAATGTGGACTTTGCAAAGAGGAATTTTGTCAGACTTTGTTCTTTCCTCCTTTGAAAGTCAAATGAAGACTTGGAGCTCATCCCTTTGGACTTCAGAGAAGCAGCTGACATGCCATCAAAGAGGGATTAACAAACTGAAGATGCTCCTGCTAAAAGACAAGGAACAAAAAAGGAACTGGCTACAAGGGAGGAAACAGAAACAAGTGTTGAGAGAGGCAGGATGAGCCTGAAGAGGAATCACTGTCACAGGTCCATAAGGGTCTGCCATCAAGTCTGATATGTGGCTTGCCTCTCTGGCACAAGAGAAGTTTGCTCTTGCTGCCCACATTCAGGAGAGCTGGATTAATTTCAACAGACATGAAAGAGCACCCCAGCAGGAAACCAGCCTGCTCCAGCAGACCCAATGGCTGGACAGTTCTGCAAAACACAACAGGGGAGACCCCATTCCTCTGTAGAACACACCAGAGAACAGGCACAAGAGAGGAAACAGTTACTTCAGCCACCAAGAGCAGCAGTGGCCAGGCTGGCTGGGGTGCAGCAGCAGCAGCCCTCCCACCACTGGGGCAGCAGGGCAAGAAGCCAAACTCATTCCAGATCAAAAGAGATTCACTTGTGAAGAGCAGCAGACAGGGCAGGATAATGGGTGCAGTTAGAGACACCCATAGCAGCAAAGTCCTCCTGTTCCCTAGAAACACCACTCCTCTCTTTCTGCCTGCTTCTCTCCACCTCTCTCCACCAGTGGAGCTTCACTTCTGTCTGTGCCAAAGAGCCTGTATGGCCACAGTACCTGCAGCACTGCCAGGAAGAGCTGGGAGCTGGCAGAGGTGCTCTGGTGCTGCCAGGACAGACCCCTTGGTGACAGCAGGTGCTCCAGAAGCAGCAGCTTATGAGTAATTCAGGAGCATTTCTAGCAGCATTAGTCACCACCCTTGTCCTGACATATTCTGGCTGTCTGGCCAAGTTAATGACACAGACATTGCTTCATGGTGGTCAAATCTCTTGGCTCATAGAATAGTAGTTGGAGAGTTGGAGTTTCCTGCCTTTCATAAAAGCCAGGAGCCCTTCACTCTCCAGCTCATTCATGGAAGATAAAAATCTCTTGGCACAAAGTCTTGCCTCACTTGGAGGGTAATTACATTGTTCAGGCTCTGCAGAGCACTTAATACATCTCTGCCCTGTTAATCTGCAGCAAAGGCTGTGACTGATGAGGCTGAGTACCAGCCAGGCACTGACAGTTAAGGTGTAGAGGAGGCTCTTTACCCACAAGTTCCTTTTCTCTCCCATCTCCACAGCCAGCTGTGGGATTGCACAAACCCAGCCTGTCGTTCTGCCCCTTGCATGTCTAACCTGTCTCCTCACCACTAGAGGCATGTCCAGAGTTCTGCAGCACCAAGGAGGTCCATGACTTGTTCAGCAAGGGTGGGAAAAGCAATGGGACCCAAAGGTGTCTTGGCTGGGTGCAGAAGGTGGAAATGACCATGTATCAGGGAAGTGTTCCTGTAAGCACTAAAAGTGCCTGGACAGCCTGGTTCTCCTTAGGGACTGCACAGAGCAGTGGTGAGAGTCAGCCAGCATCAGGTGTGTCCTTGTGTTCTGTGAGATAATGGCACCACGCCACTGAAGTCAGTACAGTTCAAAGAAATTAAGCAGTACAATTTTAATTAAAATTGTAAACGAATGAACCAAGTTCCCAAGGGACATGGTAAAATATCTATTGCTGAGGCTTCACAGCAAAGCTAATTGCATAGCCAGAAAATTAAAAATCCTTAGTTTGAAACAACTGTGGGAACTGTGCAGAGCTCTCTGTGTCTCCTTCAGAGCCCAGACTTCCCAACACATTTACCCACCTAGTCCTTTTCCCTCACAGCTTGCTGCAGATATTCACCAGCCATTTCCCATCACTATTTAACTAATGTGGTCACACAGACTGTCCAGCCCTCATCCTAAAGCTGTATCCCCTTTGGAGCCATCACCTTGTCCCTACGAGGCTGCAGAGCTCATTTAAAGCTGCTGCTGCCTGCTAGTGGTGCCATTATTATTGCTAGTGGTGCGGTGCTTCGTGTCAGGCCAGCAGCAGAAAAGCCTTTTACTATCACAATGTTTAGAAGTATAGTCAGTCATGGCTGTGCCTTTGCAATTCAAAATCACAGAACTGAGCAGAAAAGCACGGTTCTACAAAAGATAATATTCAGAAAGGGATTTGATCTAAGCAGGGCCGTTCTGGGAGTCCCCATGTGATCCTACACCCATCCCAGCAGGGCCACAGTGAGAGCAGGAGCACCAATCCCTTGGGTCTTTGCTCGACCAACACTAGTCCTTTTAGAGGCTGAACATGATAATTCACTGCTAATAATAACAGTGAAAAAATTGGCACTTCTGCTCTATTAGACAGCTACAAGGACACCAAGTACTGCTCAGCCAGTGTGGTTTTTGTCAGGGTAGCAAAGAGCTCTTGCACTGCTCCTACAACCAGTTCTCAGTGTCTGCAGCTCAGCAAGTTCTCAGCAAAGCCTGGGTAGCAATACTGGCACCACCACGCTCAGGAAGGAGAGCTGAGCTTTCCTCAGCCTTCTCTTGTGCTGCCCACACCAGATTTCTTCAGCTCTTGAAGGCACAGGAGAGGCTGCATTCAGTTTATGAAGCTGGTGAGAGATTATCCACAGGGTCAGAGCACCAGGACATTTTCCTATTGCAGTGGGGCAGCTCACCAGAGGAAGCTCTGGTCACCAGCTGTATGAGCCTGTAGGACTTGACCCTCAGTTATTCCATGCCTTCAAGCCCGTCAGTTCAAGCATCAGTCCCAAGCTGTGTCCCCCAAAGCCTCTCCACATCTGCCAGAGCTGCCCATGCCTTTGATACCACACAACTTCAGCTGGCCCAGGCAAAAGAATGAAGTCACAGTGAAATCCATAGGTGAATGCTGTTCCCAGTCATCTGGGACAACTTCTCCACCTCTCAAATCCTGTCTCTGGGTAATGCCCCAGGTCCTGCAGGTTAGCAGCCTCCATCCCTCAGGGTCACAGTGAAACTGCCAAACAGCTGGGGAAACAACATTTTGGAAAGGCTGCAGCAGTGATCAGAAGAGCCCAACAGGGACACGACAACCAGTGTTGATAAAGTGGTAGCTGGACAGTCAGGGACATATCAGAGCAGAGACAGCCCTGTCCCACCCATTACTGCAAAGCAGCACCCGCCCTTCAGGAGCAGCCCTTGGATTCAAAGGCAGAGGGGAGCTCAGGAATGCCAAAAGGCTTCCACAGGGAAAAAAATACAACCTATCTGCATTTCTGTGGTGTACTTGTTGCTGCCTGTCATGGATCAAGGGTTGGAGGGTCCCACCTGCTCCATCTGGACTCCCTGGGGACAGGATTGGAGGAGGGGAAGATGAGCATTATTGCAGCAACAGCCAGAAACCAAAGCACTCTGCCCCCCTGCTCCCCAAACAGGCCTGAACCTTTCTCACAGAAGGCTAGGGTAGGGGCAAACTGGAAATTACAATTTCAGTTCTAAATCCATGATGAGATTTCTTTCACTTAGAGTAGCAATTACATAAACACTTCTCAGAAGAGAATAACTTGCTTTGTTCTTTTCAGGAGCCCGTTGGGAGACACACGTGCAGCATTTGGGGCAGAGCAAGGGTTTGTCCTGGGTCATCATCATCCCCTGCAAGCAGCCCAGCATTTGTCTGTTCTGCTGCCCATTAATTCCCTGCATCACTTGCACTCAGCAGGAATGACCTCAACAGAGACCTCTGGGAACATCTGGGTAGCAAACTGATACACATTTGTTCTTTTTGGTAACAGAACAGGCTTGAGAAATAATAAACACACATTTTAATAGAGAAGCTTAGTTTTATATTCATGTCTCTTCTAGTAATTTTGTTCACAGAACTGCATATTTCAAAGCATCTTTGTTCTTCTATTTTCCTTCTTGTGCACTTACTTCAACAATGGTTATAGCTCACTGCAGTGCCAGCTGAATTAACATTAAAATATTTGCAGTGTCAAAATACCAAGTCTCCTGGAGAACCAGCAAAGTATTCAAGTAGGTGATTTTGTCAAGTGACCTATTTCTCCAGTGAGAAATTTTTGTGATGTGGAAAGTTATTAAAAACAAGTTTTCATATGCAAATTCACATGAATACCTTCAAGTTGTACCCCCAATTCTCTTTTTAATTTTTGTCTGAAGCAGCAATTCCTTGGCATAATCAGTACAACTTCATTCTGGTCTGTCATCTATGTGAGAAGGGAACAGGTAGAGAAACAGCTTTGAGCTGAATCACCAAAAGCTTTTGAATTACTTCCTACCAGAAACACAAAGCAAAACCAAGGACCTCATGAGCACATGCAATAGCTTTTCTACCAGTTGACTTTAAAAAACACAACAGGACCATACTGGTTCAGAGGGACAAATCTTAAAAGTAGCACCTAGAAAACCCCCTTTAAGTACACGGTAATGATACACGAAACATGAGTCTGTGCCAAGCAGTAAAAAACCCCTCAAAACAAGCACCTTTAAAGCCAACAGAAGCTGAGGGGTTCATAATTTCTGAAGATGCTTTTTGAGACCACCAAGCAGGTATACAAAGCTAGCTGGGGTTCCAGGTTAGGGGATTGTGCCAATTGGCAGTCTCCAACCACATAAATGTGAGTTAAGACCTTGCTTCACCCCATATTCAGCCTAACCTAGTCTTTTTTCACACTAAAACTTCTTCTCCACCCAGCCTTGGCTCTTCAGGGCCAACAGCAGCAGCAGATTGTACACCTGAATTCCTACAGCAGCATCATTTGTATGCTTACTTCCCACCTCAGCCCCCTTCCCATCTGACTTCCAGGTCAGAGGGGTTTCTTCTAAAAAGTCAGAGCATCTGAACAAGGATTTCCTTTCCTATAAATCCATAGGTATCACATCTCTTTTCTGGAAGCAAAGAGGTGGGGACAGACCTTCCAACAAAATGTCCTGGTACAGGACATCATCATTCCTGCTCCTGGAATTTGGCCTCATGATCCCATGTCTTAAAACTGTTTTCCAGATGACATGCATTTGCTGAACTGCTGTATATTGTGGGTAAAACAGCTTTACCCAGCTGTTCTGAGCACAGAAAGTAGCTGTAGAATTATCTCTTAGAAATCTCTGACACGGCTTCTTCATGGAAAATGAGTTTAGGCAATCCACAGTAAGGGCTTTTCCTGGGTTGCCCAAGCCATAGCCCATAGTATAAGCCCCTGGCTGGAAAATAAGGCCAGCAAAAATTCACATATACAATGTTATCCTATTGAAATTTGTTTGCTGCTGTACCTGTACATCTTCATGCAGATACCAGCACATTCCTCCAGGTAGGAACAGACAGAGGAGCAGCTGGGGTGTTGTAAAGAATTGCCCCAAAGGTAAGTCTCTGTTGGGGTCAGAGAGGTTTTCCAGGGTTAGATTTGAATAGAATCTTCCAGACTGCAAGTCAGTTACCTTTATTTTTTGCCTGTCTATGGCCATAGAGCTGCGCTGCCTGCAGAACACTCAGCAAAGCCCTGGGCACAGCAGCAATTGCTGTGCTGATGGAAGGACAGATCTTGCTGCCCATCAGTGCCTGTGGCCATGCAGCAGGTCAGGACAGCCCCTGCATTATGGGATGCTGTCCCCAGATGCCCACCAGGACAGAGCTGCCTCCATCAGCTGTGGCAGGAGACTGATGTCAGGATCCTGACATGAATGGGGGTAATAACGAGTATCATCACGCAGGAACTAGAAGTAGGTAGAAAGAGAAGCTTTGTGTGGGTGGTGAGAGAGAAAAGAGGCAGATTAAGGAGACAAGGATCAGAATCTGCAAATCACGCAAAACCAGTTCTGTGTCAAGCAGGGAATAATTAACTTGCTCTTTTTTTCACTCCAGACAAGCAGCACTGGTGTTTATTTAGAAACTCTTTTTCCAACATCAGGTGAAACTGGACACCCTTCAGGATGTTTTGCTTTGAGTTATCAGTGCTTTTAATGCATAGTTTTGCCATTCACTGTATATTAGCATGGCACAGCAGAGGGGTGGGAGGTGCTGCCTCCATTGCAAATCCAAACCTGCTGGTGAAGGCACAAGGCCTTGCAGAGGGTCAATGCCTGGGGACAAAGTTCAAGACAGTTCTAGAGAGAGACACCGGCCCCAGTGGCATCCAGGGTTGTTCTGTGAGTTTAAGAATGCACGGGAGTTATTCCCAAGAAAATTTTTAGTATAAAGATTTAGAGGAATTCCTGCTACCTTATTCATTCCTTGGATTTTTCTTCCCCACAAGTCTTTTGAACTATTACATTCCTGCAACTTTGAGGTGGGACCCAGGAATCAGACATGAGGGAGAGAAATATCAGGAGCAAATACCTGCCATGGCAAAGCACACGCTAAACCCATCCTGTTGGCAGGTGAGCTCCCCTTTTATGGATCAATACAAACCTGTTATTTCTGCATTAGTGCCTAGGGCTCTTTCTTGGTAGGATGAGGCATTTTCTGAAGCTGCAGTTACACCCCACAAGAACACTGCCAGTGCAGGCTGGAGTGTTGTGCAAACCACACCTGCCCATTACGAGCTTGGGCCCCACCAGGCCATGGCCAGGCTGCATCCATCTGTGTTCAGCTGGGTACAGCACTGAGGAGGAGAGCTAGCTCTGCTCACCATGGTGTAAAATTAAATCTCTGTGTCAGGAAGCAGAAGTCCCAGGCCTACACCTTACAGTTCACATTGCCAGCATCAGATCTGAGCACAGCCCTTGGCTGCTGGAGCAGCCCCATCCTGCCCAGGCACTGCTCCTGCTCCCAAACCACCACGACAAGAAAGCAGCAGCTGTTTGCTCTTCATACCTGCAGCACAACAATCACAGTTTCTGCAGGGCTTCTTTTCAGGACATGAGCAACGTAGGTAAGTGTCCCAGGCATAAATAGGCACAGAAAAGGACTTGAGGACTTAATTATGTGATCTCTGCAGAAGCCGAACTCCAAGAGCCTTTCCACCCTGCCCTGTGTGCTAGGAGTGGAGGTGGAATGACTCTTTGTATATTTTCACACACCAGAGAGGACAGGATCATCTTGCATTTAAAAAAGGCAAAGACATTCAGAGCTGTTTAGAGAAAGAAATTGTTCCAACTCAGGGAAGGGAAGGAAAAAAAAAGCCAAACCAGAAAAACCCCACAGGCAGCCATTATTCTGTCTGCACAGGACTTTATTAAATAATCCAGTGTCTGCAAACTGTAAGTTGAAAATTTTCCCTGTCATACAGCATGCCAGACCACAGCTGCATAAAACAGAGAAAACCTGTTATAAGTGACCAGAGACATTGGAAAACTGTGGAAATATTGCCTCAGGCTGCAAAGCCCTTTCCTGTGGAAAGAATATTTTGCAATTGTCTGTTCCTTGTTGACAACTAGCACTCACACATTCTGTGTTTCATCAAAAAGGCTGTTCAAAACGCTGAATTACAAGTAGAGAAAATTTTCTTGCTCATTATTCTGATTTATTCATCTCTCCCCCTTCTCTCCTACATCACACATCAGATACCAAAAAGAGTGAAAACTTAAAAGTATGGGAAAAAATGAATGTGCAGGAACAGGATGCCACATGTCACAGAGGCACCATCACTGGATTCTCCACGTAATAGATTTTTGACTAGTGTATGTCAGCTGATGTTAGAACAATTTTGTCACTATTACATCAATACTTATTCTTTAAGCAAAGCAAAGCATTCCATATATTTCTTTTCCTCAACAGCTTCTAAGATATCAAGTGAATGAACACTTATCTCTGACTGAATATCAGAGCTGCAAAATCCTAAAAAAACTGCAAAATTTAAGCCTCTGTGCAGTATTCCACTCAATCCTTCTTCCTTCTCAGGCTGCTCCCTTGAGGGCTCTAACCCAGCTCCTCCTCCAGTGAAGCTGCCCCTCTGCTGCCTCACAGCCCCATCTGTGCTGATCTGTCACCCCCAGTCCCTGCTCTGGTCATGAGCTGATGTTTGTCAGCTCCTTCTGAACCTCTGAGCTGCCAGCAAGGGTGCCCTGGGCATGCATGGCACGGAACTGCCTTGCAGTAAACACTTCCCCTGCACCTTGACTGCAGCCAAAATAAATGCATTTTTCCCCCTGTGTCCCCAAGACACCTGGAGGAGGATGTAGGCTCCAGTGGTTCCCATGAGAAGGGTTCTGGTGGCAGGTTACAGCGGTCACTATGGAAAGATTTCAGGACCAAAGAGAAAAACACTACCAAGGGCTTTAAAGGGCACAACTATTTCCAGAGCATGTCCTAGCCACTGTTTCCATGTGCTTTGCTTGTCAGATCAGAGCAGGATTAAAGCAGCAGAGTGGGAAAAAGCAGGAGGGGGCCAAAACTAATGAGAGTGTGATTAACTGAGCTGGGAGGTGCTGGCTAACCTGAAATTAACAGAGCATTTTGAAGGGTGAGAGCTGTAACAAAGCCAAAACAGGAGCAGGACACACGGAGCTCTTCACCAGGACAGGAAAAAGAACAAAACAAAAAGTTATGCAGAAGCCAACACCTGTGACACCTCATGGTGGTTGCACAACAAGCTGCCCACTACCATATACCCCAGAGAGTTCTTATGCTGCCATTAGGGACAGGCTCTCCTGCTTGCAGGGCAGCATCTACAGCAATATAAGACTACAGAGTCAAAGAGGAAAAGTCTTTTGACAGCAACTTATGTCAGCAAAATGTGAATAAAGTTGCTGTTTTCAGAATCAGTTAATCAGTTGCTATAGAGTGTAGATTTGCAGAATTCTTCAAATTGTCATTATTTTGAGCCCCAGTTCTGTCCTCCCATCCTTCTTGCTACCAGCCTGGCATGCTCCTCTGAGCCAGATGTCTGATGGAGCCACACTGAAGCCCCAGACCTGGGGCAGTGCTCCCCATCACCAACACAGAGCAGTGCTTCACACCTGGGCAGCAGAAGCATTGGCAACATCTGAAAGCTTTCAAACACTTCAGGAAAAAACAGCTTTATACATCAGAAATTGAAACACAAGTCCACAGACTGCAGAGAAATCACAAAGATGTAGAGATTTTGATTAAAAGGCTTAAAAAAGAGAACACTCACTAGCTGCCAAAGGGGTGAGCTCCTGCCCCAGGTCAGGAGCTGCCAGGACCAGCCTGGCTGTTGCCCAGCAATAAAACATCCCAGCCCAGACCCCTCCCAGCATCTCCTCACTCCTGTCCTCCCAGCAAACATCCACCCACAGAGCTGCCCTTGTCCAGCTAATTCACAGGTCATGGTCAGGCCATGGCCGAGCCACCACTGTCCTGCCTCCTGGGACAAGAGGGAAACCTCTTGCTCTCTCAGGCAAGGCAGGCTCCTGGCAAAGCAGCAGGAGCAGGGAAAATTCAGAGTAACAGGGCTGTGAGGAAATCTCTTACACAGCAGAATGGCAGGCAGCTCCACACCACAGGGACAGTTTGCAGCAGCACCAGCAGCCAAGCAGCTCTGTGCTGCACAGCCCTGGGAAAGCTGAACCCAAACAGAGAAAAACAGACTTGCTGGTAGCACAAGAAAATCCACACAGCCTCTTCCAGCTCGTGGGGGAGGGAGCCCTGAGGAGCTGCACAGCCCAGGGCCAGATGGAGAGGTGGAGCAGTGGGGAGTGACAGTTAATCAAAATAACACCAGGATTTTTGGCCGTGCAAATGAATGAGAGCAAGGAAAAAAGTGAGGCTGTGCGACACTGATGCTGGGGCAGAACTAGAAGTCCTCCAAGTCCACAAGAAGGAAAGAGTTTAAATTACTTTTCTCTAAAACAGCAGCGGTATGTGTAGGAAACAGCACAGGCTGCTGGGAATAATCTGTTAAGCAAGGAGATGATCACACAGGGAGCAAAAGGAAAGCCCTATAGTTCAGCATGCTAGACCAGGGGAGGCCAAACAGCAGCTGTTCTGGATAGCCAGAAGCCAGCACATCGAATCACAAGTCAAACAGCAAAGATTACCAGCAGAAGCATGAACTTGCATCACATCAGAGGGCTAGGAAAACATTCCAGGCTAAACACAGCTAGATTCAGCTTGACAGTCAAGATCATGGTGGATGAGTGTCTTCCAACAAAAACCTTGCCCTATCCTGAGGTTCTCAAGGTGTGGGGCTACGTGGCTGGGGATTAGTTTTGTTTTGTAGCTCCTGAACCTCTGCTTCCCCAGCAGGACTGGAGCAGAGCTGTCCCACAGGCAGCCCCCAGCACAGGGGCTGGAGGAGGAGCAGGGAGGCACAGGGGCACCACAGGGCTGAGCATGAGCCCCTGCTGGCCCAGGGAGGGGCAGAAGAGGCTCAGGGAAGGGGGACAACCCTGGCACTACAACACAGCTCTGGCCACAGCCTCCAGCTGCCCATTCCACAAAAGCACACACACGGTGTGGCTGCTGCATTCCCTGTGCTGAGCTCCCTGCGAGACAGGGGCTTCACCAGCACTGCTGGGGGACAGGCAGCCCTTCCCTGGAACGGAGTCGAGCCCATCAGCCTCACAAGGTTTTTGGGATGCAACACAGAGCAGGCAGAGAGTCAGAGATGTACAATCTCCCAACTCATGGCTTGGTTTAGGAGACCCTGAGGAAGCAGGTAACACTCACAGCATGAAACAGCCAAACCCTCTCTAAATATGGAGCAGGGAAGATACTTTCTAGAGAGCTTATTTCAGAGTTCTTGCAACATCAGAGGACAAACCAAAATCTACTGAAGTTGAAAACAAGACTGGGATTTAAGTGCCTTCTACCATCATCCAGGACACAAGAGGAGATAAATCAAATAACATCTAAAATGAATTTGCTGATGCAGGAGATCTGTATTGACACTGTCTGAAGGACAACCTTTCTTTGGTTGCAGCAAAGCACCGGTTGTGGGGGCAGAAAGCTTTTGCCACATCTCCCTTACACAAAGATGGGGCAGCTCCACCTGCAGCTGTGGCAGAGCCCTCTCTCCCATGGTACTTACAGCACAGCACAATGCTGCTGTCAGTCCACCACACAGGCAGCAAACCAGGAGTGCAAACAAAACCCCACTAATCTCCTACTCTCACTTATGGAAAAGCAGATGAGAGCAGAAGTGATTATATATTAACGGGGACCTGAGGAGCTGGGAGTGAGAGCAGCTGCCTAGGCTGGTGCTGCCACGGGAACAAATTGGTATCAACTGTCCACAATTAAAGTTTGTGCTGTGATACGTTTTTTCTTAAACAAGGTTTCTATCCATCAGATCCCTGGGGGGTCTGCAGCAGCTTCCACATAGGAAGAGTGCAGTCCCACTGTTTGTGAAGGCAATTACATCCTCTGGTTGCTTAAGACATTAAGTGATCAGATTGGACGATCCATGAATTTCCTTCTGACCTGTTTTCTGTGATCCAAGGAGAGGGTGGTTTTGTCTTCCCTTTCAGAACTGCCTGATTGAGAAAACTTCTGCAGAGACCAAAGCAAACTCTCCATCTGCAAAGGCGCTTGTGCAGGCTCCGAGACTGGAGTGAGGGTTGTCCAAAAATGCTGCAGAAAGTCCTGAGCAGTGCCTGGCAGGTGCCAGGTACACAGGAAGGGAGAGCTCTGTCCTTCCCATGGTTTCTGCACATGGAAAGCTTAAAAGCCCCATGCTCAGAGTGAATCATTTATTACTGATGCTGCAAAGCCCTAGACAAAACAGATGAAATCAGCTGGCAGTGGACAAGACAACCAAACATCTGTTTGTACCCATCTGGTGTTGGAAAACAGGGCTGGTGTTCTAACATCCTAATGGTGTGAAAGTAGAGCAAAGCCACGTGGTGAACAGCTAAAAGTTGTTTTTATCTTACGGAGAAATTTAAATGTATCTGTGGCTCTTGTTGTGTACAGGAGGAATCTAAAAGTCCCTAGCAATTAAGGAAAACATAACTTGAATTAAAGAGCCATTTTGGTTTTCATTTTTAGCTTGCAGGTTTAATTGAGAGATAAGTGCTGACCTTGTGTGCACTCTGCATCTCACTGTGCCTGTTGGATCTGACAATGAGCCTGGTGTTTTATTTCACACTCATACACAGTCATGGCCAAGGCAGATTTGGAGTGCTACTGTCACTGGGCTGAACCAGCTGGTCAGGAGGGGAGCAGGTTCTTTGGTGGGATCTCAGCACTGCCCAAAACTGTTTGCATCTCCTCCCTGCTCATGCAGATATAGGGACTGCCTTCCTCATGGTTGTTTTGATATGATCAGGCAATAAATTATTTTTATTCTACTAAAATAAAGCCTTTTCCTTGAAGCTATTGCAAGGGTGTCTGGGATCAAAGGAACACTGCTGGTGAGAACAGCCATCAGCAGTTTGCATGACCCAGGGATGCTGTAGACCAGGGAGAAGATGAAGAAGGTCCCGTAGCACCTCCTGTGGTCTATTGTTCAGGACTTCAAAGAGCCCAGGATCTGTAGCCACTGCTAATAGCTGTTATCTTCCGGCAACCCTAATTAGGAGCTGAAGGAGACTCCGAGACAGTGACAATACAGAGCCAATAAAGCTACACCTTTTCTGCTTCATTTACTTGATTACTCCTGTTTTCATTATATCCACCCCTCCAGGATGTGGCTTTTAATCCTCCAAGCTGATCTATCCCTATGAATATTCACTGTCAATGATACACATATTGCTGCTGTCTGAATATCCTGAAGCTGCTATCAGTCATGCATTAATCTGACATGCAGCTCCTTGGGCTTCATCTAAATTGCAAGTGCAAAATGAGCAAAATGTAAATAACTGGGAGAAGAAAGTGCTAAAGTCAGTAAAAGATGATGTATGGTTTGTCAGTTCAGCTTCGTATTAGTTTTGCCATGCTAGATTTTGGAGTAGTAACTCATCAAGGCAGCATTTGTTTAAAGTCCACATATTACTTATGCAAGAGCCTATAAACTTCACACATATGTTGAGCAAAGGGATGTGGAAACAGTGAGTCAGACTGGCAGAACCTCTCCCCAGAGTGTGCCAAGGGAAGGGTAAATGTCCAGAGGAGCTTGCAAACATGACTCCTGCATATCCTCCCCACATCTACTGACACTTGGTTCAAGGAATTCCTAACTCAGGGGTTGTATTTGAATTAGTGGCCACCAGGCATTATCTTCTGTTAATACAATGAATCATTTTTTGAATCCTCATAAAATTTCCGTAGCCTCTCTGACATGCAACAGACAACAACATAAATACAAATCTTGTAAACGAGTTTTTCCCAATTTGCTGTGGTGAAAATATTTCTGCTGGTTTCACCTGATGTCCCCAAACAAGAGATAGACAAGAGGCAGAGGATAACCACTCCCTGTTGGTCACAGCACTCAGGCTTTAGCAGACTTCATTGATTTTGCAGTCTTTAGAACTGCCCAAACCCCAGGTCCCATTCACAGTCCGTGGCTGTGCCGTGGCCCAGGAAATCCCAGCGTGAAGGGGATGCGGGTGCTGTCTCCAGGGTGCTGGGTGACACACACAGCTGCAGGAACCTGCTGATGGCTCTGCAGGAGCAGCTGGTGTGGCACTCCCAGGCTGCCTCAGAGCAGCGCTCCTCGGTCTGCACGCACCGACCGAGCCAGCCCTGTCCTTCTGAGTGCTGGGCCAGCTCCAGCCCCTGTGTGCCCTGAGCTGCCCCTGGGGCTGGCACTGCAGCAGCAGCGTCCCTGGGCAGGAGAGGGGCTGGCTGTTGGCTGTTGGCAGCGCAGGCTGAGAACCGGAGGCGTTCCCTGGAGCTGGGACATCACTCATCACTGTTTTACACATCACTTTGTTCATATTTCTTTTTCTACAATGAGAGGGGCAAGGACACTTTTGTCATCAGCTGGTGGGGAGAAACAATAGCTCTGCTCACGCTGTCACCACCCCGCAGGGGCTGAATCACCGTCACAAGGAGAATTAGCCTCTCGCCTGTTGCTCAGCTCCTTCATCGCGGTGACTCATCCTGGAACGGGGACGGGAGCGAAAGGCGGATGCAACAACATCCTCCCCCTCCACCAAACCATGAACCAAACAGGAATCTGTGGCTGGGATCATCTCGGGGCAGGCGAGGAGGGCCCAGGAGGCAGCGGGGGGCTCGGAGGGCGGCGGCAGAGCCGGCGCAGGGCGGAGAGCGCAGCAGCCGCTGCCCCAGCCCCGGGCACACAGGTTGCTGCTGCTCCTGCAGGCCCTCGGGGCTTCGCTTCCTCCTTGCTGAATCCATCGGTCCGTACAGGGTATGAGAGCTTGTCTTTTCTTGCTCAGCAAAGGTTCCCCGTAAGCAGCAACATTTCTTCTACCTTCCCATGGTGAAGAAAGGAGGAGGTTGTTTGGTTTCCTGCACCCGGGGTCAGCAGAACACCCGAGCCCGAGGGATGCTCCGCTCCGCAGACCACTTCAGGTAGATTTAAACGGGCTGTAGGGGCCCACAAGGAGCAATGAACAGTGTCCTGGTGTGACACAGCTCTCGCAGCTCATTCTGGAGGACAGACACGACAGAGAGTCTCTGACCTGAGGGATGCAAGCCCCGCGTTACCTCCGGGCTGTGGGCGACCGGGCTGGACCCCGATCTCAGCCTCGCCCGTCATCCCTGGGCACATCCATCCGCCCACAGAGCCGGGGAGGCGGCATCTCACCTGCCGCGTGATGCATTGTA
The DNA here is from genome assembly GCA_013400955.1 of Drymodes brunneopygia. Taxonomy (NCBI): domain Eukaryota; kingdom Metazoa; phylum Chordata; class Aves; order Passeriformes; family Petroicidae; genus Drymodes; species Drymodes brunneopygia. The sequence goes on from VZTZ01034838.1 coordinate 183,385, forward strand.
AAACCAGTGCTGGTGATTTCGAGTTCAGAAAGCTCAGAACAGCCTGGAAACGTGTCTCCAGGAACAGGGTACCATATGCGCCTGCCAAGCAGGGCTGCTCTCGCCGCCGCGCTGAGTGAGGCTTCTCTCGTTACTCATCGGCAGCGAAACGCGCTGCCAGGCTGGTGGCGAAGAGACGACGTGCTACCAAGATTAGACACAAAATGTATTTTACAGGAGGGCTAAAACTAGTCTGAGGGTAATGAATTTTACAGCATGCTGCCTTTTGGAACATGCTAGAGGGCAATTCCTCCTTCCTCCGGCTCTGCCGTTGCCAAGGGAGCCCCGAGATGGAGCTGCTGCAGGGACTGTGTGAGCACCTGGTCACCCCGGGGTTCCGGTGAGCAAAAGCACCGCTTGCAACACGGTGAGGAGGGTGCAGCTCTCTCTGCCCTGTGCTGGGGGGCAGCAGCACCTCCTCTCCCTGCCTGCCCCAGTGGCACTCTGCCAGGGAGCCCCTAAAAACCAGTCCATGGGCACTTCATCACTCCCTGAGTGGGTCACTCTGGCAGACCAATTCACACTGGCTAAACTCTCCATATTTGTGTCTCTCCTGTGTTGCCTCTTGCCTCCCCGGGCCCCAGAGCCACTCCTCCCCCAGGTTTCCTCACCTCCATCACCACCCACAGCACAGCTCTGCAGTCCATGCCATGCCTTGTGGAGGCTCACAGGAGAGCTGGCAAATGGCCTTTCCTGAGCACACAGAGCTGATGGAGGCAGCAGCAGGTGCCATAAGCTGCTATAGGATAATTATTGGTTGAGGCAAGAATTATCTCACTGCTAACAAAAATGGTCAGGCAATTAAGCTTTAAGACACATTGGAGATACTAGCAGTGATTATAATTGTCAGACAAATATTTTGTGGGAATAAATAACACATGAATGCAGAATTTTACCAGGCATTTTAAGCTTGGGGGAAAAGAAGGTCTTTTTATTTCCTACAAGACTTCTCTCTGCAAAAGCAATCAGTAAATCCCATGTCCAACCATTTGCTGGGAAGGAGAATCTCTTCAGCTTGCACCCCTGTGTAGGTTTCTCCGTGTATCATTCTATCTTTAATTGCACCTTTTGTGCCTGGAAATCACCTACAGTTTCATACAAACCATGTAATGTAAGGCACAGGGGTTTCAGGTGTTGCTGATGAGCAGAGGGAGCTCTGCAGGCAACATTTCCATTACAAACTGACTATTCCATGAATCATGCCAAGTGCTGTGTGTGTCACAGCAGCCAGTGCAGAATGGTGCAGGACCCAACTGCCAAAACCAGGACACCCTTGGGGGTGCAAGGGCAGAGAGGAGCATCCCCAGTGGCCCAGCTGGGCCAGCAGAACCCAGGAACAGGCACAGGGGCTGCAACACAGGCAGTGCTGTTGTGAGGAGAGGGCTCAAGGTGCTTCACCCAGGAAGCTGAGCTGTCATCACTCCTGTGGGGAACCACAGAGGGTCTAGGAGCTCCCTGAGCACCTGTAAGGTGAGTGAATATGATGAGCTTTTGACCTCACTCTGCACAGCATAACTGCTGCTGCAGGGAAAAGCTCAATGGCAAAGAATCTGCCTGGCAATGAAGGATTCCTGCTGCAGGATGGCAGGTATCACTGGAGAAGCCCACAGCACGGTCCAGCTAATGTGCCATGAGCTGCAGAGCAGTCCTGCACCCTCTCAGAGTGTTTTCTGAGGCACCCAGAGCAGGGGGAACCTCTCTATGGCATTGCCAGCATTGCTGCAATGCTCCATCAGGGAATAGCATGTTTGTGAGGCCACCTGCCCCCGCTTCCTTGGGGATTAATGGCACCCACACAGGCTGGTGAATCATCAAGCCCAGGAGAAGTGGTTCTCCTGCAGTAATTGTCTTCCCCTTGCACAGTGATGTCTGCAAATAGTACTGACACCCTTCACCGTGGTGAGCCTCGCAGTGTCAGAGGTAGAAAATGGTGTTTGTGTTCCTCCTGACCCTGGGCAGCCTTCTCTGGGTAGCCAATTTAAGCCCAATAAATAGTGGGCTTGATTAGAGATATTACAGACAGACTGATAAGTAAGCACAAATGACAGGGCTGCTGTACAGGAGGGTTAAGGTGATGTTACAAACTGATGCTGAGGCTGGGGATGTGGTGCTGGAGACAGTGGGTTCCCAGGCAGGACATTGATGGTGCCCATTGTGGATATGCACCCTGAGAGGCTTCATATTGCTCTGGGATGTGTTTCCAAAGCTGTTCATTGGCAGTTCTTCCATCCTATTTCTAGTACAAACAAAACAACATATGTTCCACACAAAAGACAGCTCCCACAGTTTACCGCTGCTGCAAGGCTCTGTAAGACTTTGCGTTCTAAGTGGGGCATTATCAGCATTTCTGAAGGTTGGGAACAGTCTTGGATGGTGCAGAAGTCTTGGTGAAGGTGGCAGGAATCTGAGCAGGGAGCTCAGGAGAGCCCAAGATGCCTGAGCTGCGGCCCAGGGAGGAGGCTCACAGCAGGATGAGGGGCAGAGGAAAGACAAGGAGGGCTACAAATCAGAGGATGAGGGGTGTCTGGGGTCCTGCACAGTCACTTCCTGCTGCAGAGATGGAATGTGGGGCAAACAGAGTGGGGCCAGACACTGTCACACCTGAGCAAACTCCAGGTGAGAGCCTGTATGGAGCAGCTGTCTCTGGAAGCAGCAGGATCCATCACAGCCCTGAGACACTGGGTGCTCAAACACGTGTCTGTCATGGTTTAGGAGACTGGGGAGCAGAGGACATGTCTGATGGCAGTGTCTGTTTCCAGTGGCTGAGCTGTGGGTCCCCACCTTGGTGCAGCTCTGTGCTCTCCCCACACAGCACATCAAATAAAAGGCAGCAGTAAACATCACACTGATAAGACATTCCCTCTCTGAAGTGCTCCTTGACTGCAGCCCAGTCAGGCTTCCCCTCAGCTCCCAGATGTTACATGACCTCTGGAGCAGCACTGTGCACCAAAACTGCTGCTTCTGTCCCCAGCTGACAGGGAAAGGTTCTCCAATCTGGCACTTGTCCGTGTCCCCCAGCTGTAACAGTCAGTTTAATTCAAAACCCACCCCTCCTTGCAAACCAGGTACATCAGGGACTCCTGCTGGCAGAGGGGAGCAAGTTGGGCAGGTCTCTGTGCTCCCCAGGAAAGACAAGAAGTTCTGCTTGCCTCAGGGATGGGAAAGGGAGCATGGCAAGCACCAAGTCCAGGCCCACAGGAGCAGATCCCACCCCCCCCCCACCCACTGAGGATCTCTGGGAAGTCCAGCCTCCCCATCACCCATCTCTGGGGTCACCTTTACTAAAAAAACGAAGGATCTCCAGAATAATACTTGGGACTCTTAGTTGCTTCCCCTGAGCCTGCTCAGGACTCATACAAACCTCTCTCTACTTGCAAAGGGCTGCAGATCTGCTCCTTGGGGCCAGGAGCTGCTGTTGCCAGCTGACTGTTTTGGCCGGGGAGCCTGGAGCTGCGAGGAGGGAAAAGCCACCAAACCGTCAGTGACTCACACCAAAACCATGCTGTCTGCATTTCCAGCCAGGCCTGGAATCAGACTGCAAAAGGGCTGATCCTGAAAGGGTAGGAGGGTGACAGATCTGCCTGTCAGAGGGGTGACAGCCCGAGCTGGGGACCCACAGGTTGTTCCCGAGTGTGCAGACCCCCAGGCTGGGAGGAGCACCTCCAAGCAGCCACACCTGCACTTCTTCTGGATACCCAGGGACAGCTGCAGATGCCCCAGTAGGTGTTGCCACTGACAGCACTCGTATTTCTTCCAAAAATAGGTCTTTCAAGGAATGCAATGTTTTAAAAATTCTGCTGTGGGGCTGCAATGTGTACTGGTACAGTTACGGCTGAAGACACATCCGCCACCTGGTCACCAGCTGGCTAAAATCCAGCTCTGCCTGTTTGCTGTCAGAAATCCTCCAGAACAGTTGTGACTGAGCTAATAGCAGCATTGCCAAAGCAAAATCCCTGTCTGCCCTCTGCTCACCACAGCAGTACCTCAGAAGCTCCCATGTGCTCCTGACTGCTCAAGGGATCAAAGCTGCCAGCTCAGCTCAAAGCGCTGTCGAGAGTGGAGCCTAAAGAATGTTTCAGCCAAGCCCTAAAAAAATTTCATCTGCTTTCATCCTCACTGCAGTCTAACAGACATCCATGGGGCACTGGGTAATTCCTGCTGGATTCCCTTTCTCTCTGCTGTATCAAACCACAATGAATCCTGTCAAAAAGCACATTTAAAAGATCTCAGCGATCCTGGCAGTCCCATCTCCGTGGCTGGGAGGGAGGCAGCACTGGAGCGCTGCTTTCCAGGAGCAGGAGCTCAGCCTGGTGGGCATCCCCTGGAGATGCCAGGCTGTATCATGTGTCCCGCCTCCTCAGAGACTTGGCTATCAGCTGGGCTGGGAATTCTGGTGCATTTTTGGAAACAGCAATCAGAAGATGTAGTCCTCCAGGGTCCCAACATTTTTCGTTGGAACAGGAAAGAAAAATGCCTGATGTTATTCTCAGACACCAGGACCTTTGCCCACTCCTGCCTCCCCGGTGTGACCCCTGAACAAGCCAGGCCCCACCCCTGAGCCCAGCCTAGGGCCACCTACGGCCCCATTTGCTCACAGAGAGCAGCATTAGCAGCCAACTCTCCGCTCTTCCAGGGAGGGACAGAGCAGCAAACCCCAGTGCTGCTGGGCAGAGCTGTGTGTAAGTGGGCACCCAGAGCCAGGTCAGCTCCTGCACACAGATCTTGGGGCAATGTGAGAAGCTCTGGCACAGGCCTTTGTTAGGAACAGAGCTGGTGACCCTCAGTGCCATGTGGGACATGTGGTATTTGGATGGGATGCATGTCCTGGGAGGGTATCAGTCCAGACACTGGCACATGAGCCCTTCTGCCCAGCACAGCTTGAGAGTGGCCACATCTACTGGAAATCCCCCAAAATTCATATTGCTGCTGCTTCACACTCCACTTAGAGGAATTTCTGTCAGATTTTGGCGTGGGTTTCTATTATGGTACAAACCAGAGCACAACTGCAGCAGGCCAGAAAGTCACAGAGGCATCTGTGAGTGAGAGGCCGAGAGTGAGGATTGTGGCACAGGGTCTGGGTGCAGCAGCCAGGGCCACAAAGGGCCTTTCAGGGTGGTGGCTGGGGCTCAGCCCCGTGGTGTGGTACCAGCCTGTGCCTGGCCAGCAGCTCAGTGCAGGGCTCCACTCTGTCTGTGCTTTGTGCCAGCACTGAATCGTCTCTGGCGGATGTGTCGCCCCTTGTTCTCATCAGCCAGGGCTGAAAGGGAACTTTTCAGGGCCTGGGGATGATTGTTCACCTCCACCCAGCACTCAGGACACCCAGCTGGGCCGCAGCACTGATGGCAGGTGGCTGAAGGACTCCAAGGGGATTCAATTCAGGGTCAGCATCCTGGGGACAGCCTATCCTCCCAGCCACCACCCCCTGGCCCTCCAGTGGCAGTCAGAGCAGGACACACCCCCATCCTAGGCAGGATCCCTGTAACCTCCTCAGGATTCCACACTGTCCCCCACTGGCACCCCTGCCACATCCCTGTATGCCCATCTCATCCTGCAGCATCCCCGTGCCCTGCTGCCCCATGGAATGCCCACCCACATCTCCTGATAGCACCAAGTCTGCACAGGAAACATGATTTTAGAAACAGCAGAAAATAAAAATCTACCAACCTCCTGAGAGCCCGGGAGCCTCTTGCTACCCCTCTACCCCAACTCACCCTGCCAAGCCACTCACTCATTAGCGCCTACAAAACAGCTGGAAGTGCATTGATCTCGCTGAGAATTAGCCCAAGGAGTCTTCCAGGAGCTGAGAAACAAGGAAAGAGTTCAGAAGGACTCAAAGGATGAGGAGGAAGGGTTGCATCCCTGGGAATGCTGTCCAGGCAGTACCAATCCAAGCAGGGCTGGGCTGGGTTGTGCTGGGGTTTGGCCCCCTCTCTCCTGTGCAGAACCCAGGTTTCCAGGCAGGCCAGTGGTGTTCCTTGTGGGAAGTGCTGCTCCACAGCAGGTGAGCTCCTTGCTGAGGGACTCAGTGCTACAGGAAACTCCTGATAACAACACAGAGAGGCAGGGCTGTCCCAAGGCATCAGCAAAGGGAATGCAAATTCCTGTCTCTGTGGGGTGGAAAGTGATTTCCTCATCTGCAAAGGTTTCTGCCAAGCATAGCTGATCCCCACAGAGCAGGCTCGGAGAGGCAAGGAGCAGGGTGGCATCCAGAGGAGCTTCAGGGAAAGCACTGCCAGCCAGAGGAAAGCAGCTCCCTATGCTCCTGCTGATCCAGCACCCTCTGCTGCGTGCCAGCACCTGGCCACAGGCACATCCACTACAGACACGTCCACAGGGGACAGCAGGAACCTCTCCACAGGGAGAAGCAGCAGGAGGGTCAAGCAGCAGAGGCAGGACAAAGAGGGAGGTGGTGACCACTGCCAAGTGCAGCAGGCTGGGTGTGAGCAGTGTCAGTGTGCCAGGAGTATCCCCATCAGAGCAGATCATCCCTTGTCCCAGAGTGCTGATCTTGCCCTGAGCAGGATCGTGGGCTCTGTCCATCGGAGAGAGGGGTCAGGCAGGCATTGCAGGGAAGAATCCAGACCAGTGGGGCTGAAGACCAGCATCCTCCATCCCCACTCCAGACGGAATGCACAGCCGTAGGCAGGGCTGAAATGGGATCCTGAGGTCAGGGTGGGGAACCCCAGCCTGCAGTGGCAAGGTCCTGATGACCCATTAGGGAGTAAGATCTTTCTCTGGTTTTAAACTCACTGCAGATTCAGAGGTGAGACATCAAGAATAATCCAAAGTTCTGCTTAACCAATCTATAATTTTTCTGGTCTCTCCTTCAGACGAGTTACACTTTCAGTCTCATGACAACAAATACCCCAGTTTCACTGTGTGGTAGATTGGATCCTGGTAAAGTTTTCCACAACACCTCCAAGATCTCAGATAGGGGAAGCACTGAATGCTCATCCCGTTTTCATGGATATGACAGAAAGCTGCTGCTCTCTGTGCTAGTAATGCCCAGCTCTGGGTGGGCTGGCTCGGATGCTCTGGCAGCATTAAGACTCCTAAGGCCTGAAAAACTGGCTGGAAGCCTCTGTGGCAACATGTTATCTCACAAGATTTATGGTTCATCCTGCTCCAGGCAAAGTCAGAAATACCAGCACAGTGATCGCTCCGGATATTACTGCATTTTTAGGCTACTGCTCTGACATTCACTGCAGGGGAAGAAACGAGGATGGGAACGTTTACACTTTCACCCCCAGCTCCAGTGAGGAGTTTTCTGGGGGTTTGTTGTGTGAGTATCCGGAGAGGAGGCGAGCAGGCTCTGGTTGCTTCCCAACTTGCAACTCTGGCTGAAAAATAAAGCTCAGGGATGAGTGCCTGCACAAGATCAGGAGGGGGCTTTTAGTTTTTTATGTCCTCCTTGGACATAAAAGACTAAAATGGGACTGTTGGGAAAGACAAGCCCTGTCTACAGTGCCCCATTTGCTGATGGAGAGGTAAGCAGCGAGGGGAGCAAACACCCCAGGGACCAGCACATTGAAGCCTGTCAGACTTCAAAGGGAGGATGGCCTAAACTCCCTGACGAGGCCTGCTCCTGTCTGGGGTGGCTGCAGGGAGGCTGCAATTCCCAGGGCACAGCTCCTCAGCACCACAGATCCCAACTGGTCTGTGGGTGGACTGACCTGCTTGCTGCATGGCTGAGAAACCAGAGCACCCCCGCTTTGGGAGAGCTCTGTTTCCCCAGGACTCGTGTGGGTGGTGACACAGGTCTTCCAAGCTTTTCTGCTGAAGATGTCCCACATCACACAAATAATTGCACAACCTTGTGCTAGGGAAGTGAGGGAGAGAATGACTGGAGGAAGCTATAGCCAGGTCCACTCCCTCTTCCAGTTCATTATGGTGGCAGAGCCCCAGAAAGTCAGAAATGCTCATATGTGATCAGGAACAGATGCTGACAAAAAGGCATCTTCAAATAACCACAAATAAAACACTGTGTTAGCAAAAATCATTTTAAGATAACAACCTACATCTTAGCCAGACTCCTCACCCCTACACTCCCCACAGACCACAGGGAGCTGCCTGCTGGCTATGGAAGCAGAACAGCCTGATCTGTGGTTTTCAGACAGCCCTGAGGTCCCGAGACCCTCTGAAAGGTAGTAAATAGTAGGCAACTACCTCCACTGTCCCTAATTGGTAGCAGGAGAGCAGCAGAATGTGCCACTGCACGTCCCTCTCTGCATGCTGAGGGTGGAGGTCCCCAGAAACACAGGCCAAGCTGGCAGCCTTGTGTTTGCCATCCCCACCCTCACTGCTGGCAGGGGTGGTGCTGAGCCTGCTCCAGGCAGTCTGTCCCTGCAGCTGTCAGAGAGGAGATGTGCTGCCCCAGCTGACTGCCTGCACTGGGGCATGCTCACAGCACCCCTTCCACCCATGATCCAGGGAGGGTCATGATGCTCAGGTGATGGCTGGTGACAAGCAAGGCATCCATGTGACAGGTGCACAGGCTGCTCCTGGCCTTGGCATCTCCTGCTTCTTGCAGTCCTGCTCAGTGAGGAAGAACTCCCTGCTTGCTGCTTTGATGGTACCAGGCCAGCACTTCCTCTCGTACAGGGAAGTGCCAGTTTAAGTCCGCAGCACCCCAAGGCTGCACAGCAAGCCCTACATCACTGTTGGGAAAGAGGGGAGAGACACCAGTGCAGTGATCTTGAGCAGTACCTTCCCAGAAAAGTGTCATCAGATCTGTGAGTTATGCTTATGATTCCCTTCTTGCTTTCTGGAAAGATACTTTCTTTTCAGAGCCACAGCCCCCGAAGTGCCAGCAGCTGCACATACACCTTGAAGCAAGGCCCCCTTGGCTTCAGTCCAGCCTCAGAACAGACAGGGATTTGACTTTGTAGCTCAGCAACTGAGCCACTTTTATTTATAGTTCAGGACCTATTTAATTGTTATATTTAATTCAATTGGGGAAGACATCCTGTGCTGTGCTGTTTAATAATGCCTAAACATGCGTGGTCCTTTCCTCTTTTCTGTTTCCAGAGCAGTCCTGTTTCCAAACTGCCACTCCAGGACTGTGAGTCTCAGCCAGACCCACAGGGCTGAGACCCAGGAGGGAGCCTGGGCCAGACCTCTGCCAGGATGTGGGAGCTGAGGCATGGGCCTGGGAGCAGGTCTCCTGAAGGGGTGTGAATTTCTGGCTGTGAAATGATCTCCTGCTTAACTGAGAAATCCCTACACCTCATCCTGATAAGGTGGCAGTAAGGAGTCACTAAATGCTGGTACTCACCACCCTCATCACTAGGAGCAAATAAAGGGTAGTACTTCTGAAGTGAGTAGGACTTCATGATTTCCACATTAAGGCTCAGAACAAGATATAACAGCTGTAGTTAAAATCACTCCATCTCTGCTACTTCCCACCACCCAAGGGAAAGTTATTTTTAACTCCAGGTTGCCTAAGGGATACTGCACAGTGAGATCTGTTGCATCATCTCCAAGGGTCTTTGCCTGGCAAGACGTTTGGGAAGAGAGAGCCCTTCCTCCAGCCAGCTGGGATCAGACTGGAGCCCAGGTGTGGGTACCCCTAGAAACTGACCCCTCCAGGCCCCCAGCTCCTCCTGAGGGAGCAAGAGCTGCTACTGAGGCAGCCTTGAGAGTACAAAGGACCAGGTGCCTGGCCAAGTCCTCTTTGGTTCTTTTCAGTTTTCAAATAAACTTGGGCTGAAGCTATTCCAGGAGCTGCAGTGGCACTGTGCAGGCAGGACCTCGAGTGCTCTGAGTCAAAAGGACAGTCATGCAAACCCAGAGGGGATTAGCTTTTAATGCGCTTCTCACAGCAAACCCTGCAATCAGGGAATTGCCAAGATCCCAGCAGAAAAACTAGCCAGCTTGCTGCCCTCCTGACCACAAATCTGCTACCAAACTCTCCCAGTGTCACAGAAACTCACACAGAAATGTTGGAACGTTGCACAGGAGCACCTCAGCCATTGTCTCCCCATCACATGAAACCACACAGCTCCCTGTGACTTGCACTGCAGGGCAGTGGGACTGTCACATCTCCTCCAGCCCTGGCGCAGTGGCACAGCTCCAGAGCTCCCTGGGGCCACCTCACGGGAGAGTTCAAGAGCCTTCAGAAGAAATGGCATGTAGATGTGAGTGCAGTTATCCCTGCTCAGCTTTATCCTTCTGGCTGGGAATGAACACGGTGCTGTTGAACACCTGCTACATTTGCTCCCAGGGGTCTCTGAGCTGAACTGAGACAACCTGGCTGTGCACTCAGTTTCCTCCCTATCTGACTTCACTGATGTCTGTATTAAAACCCAGCAGTAAAATTGGGAGCCAGCATCCCAGGTAATTACATGATTTTTTATGCTACTTAGCATCTTAAGAGCTAAATTTTAGACCACAAGATTTTCCCTTATAAAGGCTTTTCTCCCTCTGCTGTATCATGTGCAGCAGACAAGGTTATCCAGGTGCTTTGCTCTGCTTTGCAATTCAGTCCTTGTGCCTGCTGGGTAGTTCAGTCATGTTTTGTCCCAGAGAAGAGTCCTTGTATTGGAAAACAAGGCAATAGGCCCCACACTCAAGATGCAGCTACTACTGCTGGGATTCCAGAGAAAATCAGGAAGGTCTGGAAACCAGCCAGACACCCCCTGGTATTTATTTGGGAACTGTCAGTGACCTGTTGTGTGCTACCCTGCTGAATCACTGCCACAACCCTCCCCTCTGCAGAGCTCAGTTTCCTTTCCTGATCCCTTAGGAATAATCCATAATAATCCTTCGTAATCTGCAAGAGTCCACGACAAATGCAGGTTTAAGAGCTGTGAATGCACAGAGTCCAGGAGTTAGGTATCTCTGTCACGAGGTGCAGGACACAGCTGGTACTCCTACAAAAGTCTTGCACTATCCAGTACAGACATGTAAGGCTCAAGACTGCAAAAGAGCCTCTAGATGATGTGTGTGTGTAACAGGCATGCATCTCACCACTACAGAATATGAGCTTTCACCTTATATATTCCAAAAATAAAGAGAGAGAGCCTCTGCATTTTTTACCATTTATGTATACATTTATTAAGCCAAAGGAGTTTGATCATGTCACAGTATGTTACTAGAGCACACGAGATCTCTTCTTTTTAACTTCACTAACAATGGTTATTAATTACTTTTTATTTTTGCCTTTCATGCTTAAAAAATTAAACTTTTCCTGAATTCCCCAAGAAAGGCTCTTTTTTTTTTTTTTCTTTTCTTTTCTTAAAGTACAAAACAAAATGTTTCTCAGACATGTAAACAACCATCATGGAAATGAGACTGCTCCTAAAGTTAACTTTATTGTTATGGATGTTCTGATAGATCTATGTCCTGTTGCATGGATTTCAGCTTACTGACTCCTTCAATGGAAGTTACTATTGTTACCATCACCTGTGCTGCAGTACTGGAGGCCCAGTCAGGGTTAAGGCCCTTCTGTGCAAGGTGCTGTACAAATACTTGGCTGTAACTGAGGTCCCTGGCAAGAAGGGCATTCACTGATGTGACCATAACCCTCTCTGCTCCATCTGCTCCAGTGTTCCTCAGAGATCACAGGAGCTCAAGTGAAAATCCTCTCCAAGCTAACTCTGGAGTTCATGTTCAGATACTGGTGAAGAGAAGGGAAATGTCACTGCAGGCCAATCCTGACACCTGCAGTCCTGTGCGTAAAGCTGCTCACAGTCATGGGAATGCTCATATGAGTAAGAAACTCCTGAGGGGAAAGTCTGCAAGGTTGAGTCCCTGGGCCATTGAACTCCTTTGCAAGAAACCACATGAGAAAAGCAGACGGGTTCCTTTTCTCTAATGTTTCATCAGTATAATTCTAAGAGAGAAAGGGATGGGGTCAGTTGCTCAGTTTCAGCACCCTTGAGCATTTTGAATTCTGATCCCTGAATTAAAGAAGTCTCTGCTCTGCCTTGGGCTACTGTGACCAGGCCTGGAAAAGTCAGTTGGACATTCTTTGTCACAAGGAAGCAGTGGTTTGCCATTAGAGCATGGAGGGATTCTGTTTTATGGTGTGAAGGCTGCATCCTAGGCAGGAATTGTGAAGATTGTGTTTGGCCATCAGCAGAAATTATTCTGAAAATGCCTCAGAGCAATTGCAGTTTAAATAATGATTATAGCTTCATATTTGAGGTGAAAAAAGAAAGGATTACATGAAATAAATAGCAAAGAATCATTGTCCCTGCACAAACATAACATATTCCTGCCTACGAAACATTCCTTGCAAATTACTGCCCTTTAGGTTATGTCAGATATTCAAATGAACCCTTTAGAGCTAAAATACAGTACTCTGAAATGAGGTTAGAAAAAATTTAAAGAGGACTAATGGGAAGTGTGTACAAAGCTCTCTTTAAAACAAATTTCCCACCTGGGTAGCTTATGAGTGTGAGGCCTCAGTAGACGTAGAGCCGGTCTGAGATGGCAGCGGGCATGTGGGTCATGATCTGCATGCGCAGCCACCAGTAGTAATCCATGGGGTGGTAGCGGGTGTAGGGGGCCGTGGCGGTGAGCGCGTGCGCCACGCTCTCGATGACCGGCGACGTGTCCCTGGAGCCGCTGTTGCAGTACGACTCCATCTTGCTGACCTGCTCGTCAAAGTACTTCCTGCCGTAGTCCTTGCGCACGATCTCGGGCAGCTCGTCCCACATTTTGTCGGCGATGGCTTTGATGCGCTCGGGGCTGTACAGGTTGGTGCCGGCGATGAAGTTGCCGGGCTCCACGATGCTCACCATGACACCCTGGGGCTGCATCTCGTAGCGCAGGCAGTCAGAGAACGCTTCCACGCCGAACTTGGTGATGCAGTAGGGTGAGCGGGCAGGGCTGCCCATCCGCCCCATCATGCTGCTGATGTTCACCACACGACCTAGGCAGAGCAGGGCAAAGCACAGCTGAGCCATGGTACCTGACCCGGAGCAGGTACCTGGCACACACCACCCAACACATTCTTGAACGTGCATCCACGCACCCACCCACTGAGGGCTGCCTGGCAGACCTGCTCGTGGCTCTGCCTGAGCAATGCTGTTGTAGCAATGGCCTTCAGGCAGGAGAACAAGCCCACTGCTTGTGCTCCTTAGCTCATTCTACCTGAGGAAACACAAAGCTCAGTGCTCTGGGGAACACAGGAGAGGCTGGACGAGCCTGCATGGGGGGAAACAGGATTGCTCAGCAACAATTTGGACTGGCAAGGAAAGCCTTTGGTACCAAAGCTGAGCTTATTTATTTGCAGATGAAAGGCCAGTGGTGCTCAGAGTGTCTGCTTCTCAAAAGAGAATGGATTGCTCCTGTATCACCAATGGGCAGAGCAGCTTAAGTCCACTGCATTCTTTTCCATGTGACAACTGGGTTATGGCTCCAGGCACAGAGGCCTTTCTCCTCTCCAGAAGCCATCCATTTGGGCTCGGGAAAATGCTGGCAAGAGGCTGTGGATGCCGTAGTCTAGGCAGAGGTTGGAGTTCTCAGCACTTTCTACCAGGGCTCATTGCAAAGTTATGTTAGAAAGAGAAACTTTGACCTCAGAGGTGGATAACCTTCCATGGTGGAAGGAGGGCTGCCCAAGCCACATCCAGCCCATGGCAACATTGTTAATGCCTGTGGATGCCTGAAGAGTGAAAAATACTCTCATTTAGTCAGGCAGTAGGCCCTAGCACAGGAAAGCTTTTGCCCCTTTATGCTGAGACCTGTGCAAGCTCCAAGTCTGCATGCCTTTGTTGTACAACTCCCTCTTCTCCCAGGCTCTTCACAGGCTCCTAGAGTAACGGTGCAAAATGACAACTTCCCTGCAAGAGGCTTTTCACACTGCTGCTGCCCACCCTGCCACAGCTGGTTTTTATATAGCAGGGAGGAATGCTCCCGACACTGTAATTTATTGTAAGCTACAGTTTCTGAACAGGTAAAAGAAGGTATAATGGATTAGATTTTGTGTGGGATGTTGCAGGAGAAGGCAGCACATATGGGAAGAGAAATAATAACTGGTTTTCAAGCCTGCTGCCTTGCAGTTTAAGTCTGAGAGGTGAGGCAATCCATGTGTCTGCTGTGGACCACATTCTGTCTCTAAAGGTAGGAAGGTGGCTGATGGTGCAGAGAGAAGTGCCATAGACCTTCTGGCCTCTAACACAGCAAGATGTGGCAGGATGAGGGCCCCGCTACAGGGAGAGCCAGCCAGCAGGTCTGCCACTCACCCTTGGACCTCCGGATGAGCGGGAGGAAAGCCTTGGTGGTTCGCACGGTCCCCCACAGGTTCACTTCAGCTACCTCCATGTAGGTGTCCATGCTGGTGAATTCAACTTCCCCAAATGTGGAGATCCCAGCATTGTTAACCAGTCCCCAGAGCCCTACAAGACAAAATCAAGCACCATCAGTTGTGTTAATAGATTACTGAACCACACAACAGAGCTTTTCATTATGACTTGTGATGGTGAAGACCAGACAGAAGAGAGTCCAGAGTGCAAGTGCACTTCAGTCTCCTGAGCAAATATAACCACCATGGGGATCTGCCTGTACCACCCAACACTGCAGCCACGAAGTACTGTGAATGAGGCTTCCCAGGAAGTTCTGAGCCAGCAAACAGAGAACTTCAGCCTTGTCTAAGCTGTTCTCCTTGCCACTCTTTTTTTATCCATTGTGATTTTTAAGGAGGGTTGGAATACATAACACAAATAATAAGAATAGGAATGACCTTGTATGAAACAAAAGAGTAATTCTTTCAAAGTAAAATCCCTTGTGTCACCATAAGAACTAGAGTGTCTGCAGTGCTGGGAAGGAGGGTGTAGGCATGGGTGAGCATGCATGCCATGGCCTCTCCCTTTTATTCTGCTGCAACCAAAATGGCAACAACTGAAGCGACCTACTCATTTGGCAATGAAAAGAAAGATTAAAAAGGAAATTTGAATAAAATTAATTCACTTCATATAATATTCTAACCGTACAGGAAACATGCTGAGAAAAGTCAGAGAAAGGCTTCTGTCTGTCGTTTAGAAAAACTCACTCTTATCTGTTGACTGAGTGTGTCCAGATCTGTGTTACCAGAAGAAGCCCAGGAAAGGCAACTTTATCCTGGCCTGTGCTTGAGAATACAGAGCTAGAAAACTTAATTTATGTAGAAGATCCATACATAAAAATTAAATACAAAGAAAATCAGAAGAAATTGGTTTCCAAAATCCAAAACAAACATTACTGGTTGTTCCGCTTTAAAACAACCTTGTGTTGAATGTGCCTATCCTTTAGGAGAAAAATGTACTTCAAAGGGTGGAAAGGTTTCAGAAATGTAATTGCAAAGGCAATTTTCACAGTACTGCAGCAGAATTTGCTGTCATCACCTCAGCAGAATGAAGTAGGTAGGCTAAGAAAATCAGTACAGCTAACCCCTGAACTCTAAATGGCAGTATCTACAATAGCATTAATGATACCCAGCTGGCTTAATGGGAAATTCTTTGGAACACCTCTCCATTTCCTTTGCCTTTTGAAAGAGTGGGGGAGACATTTCCATTGTTAATTCCCAGTCTTTGGGCACTGGGCAGGTTTTCCAACAGAAAGGGAGTCATAAAAAACTTCAGTTGACAGGAACAAAGCACTAATCTCAGAGCCTTCAACACCACTCTGGTTTTTGCCAATGTCCCCACAGGAGCTAGTGGAGAACAAAGCAGTTTCCTTTCTACTTGCTGTGTGAAGTGGGAAGCTCCTTTCTGATATGCTACAATATTCAAATAGGCCATTTGCTCTGCCCTGCTGCTCCTCAAAGATATGTGTCCTTCAATAACATGCTCAGCTTTTGAAATATGCCCTGACAATGCTCTCGGAGCCCAGCCGAGGGAGCTCCTGCCCCCTCTGTTGCCTCAGAGCCCATTGCAAACACCCACCTTTCTCTGGGTCCTCGAGGCTGTTCTGCACATGCTCCACTGCCCGGTCCATTTCTTTGCTGTCACAGACGTTGAGCTGGACAGTTCTCATTCGATCACTCTTCATGTTATCCAGCTCCTTGGAGCCACCCTCTCCCTTGTCCTAGAGGGGAAGAAAGTGCTGGTTTGAAACTAGCCAAAGAGCCTGTGCAGAATATCAAATGCATACCAGCCATCAAATCAAGCAAAAGAGTGCACAGGGCAGTCACAGAATAATCAGGACAGTCCTGCAGCTCTAGGAAGAAGGGGAGCAGACAGGACGAATCCTGCAGAACACCTTTCTCCAAACATCTCCATCTGACCATGAGCCCTGTATCAAGTCAGCTGGTACAAACTACTTCAACCACTAAGAAAGCAGCCAGAGCTGGATCTGCCCCAGCAAAGCACCCAGCAAGCACCCCCTGCCCAGTACGAGCTCCTGAGGCCAAGCTGTGTCCCACTGCTGCAGCAGTGGCAATGTGGTGCCATCCTCACTTGGCTTGACAGAGGACACAGCAACTTGCCTGGGGGGGTTATGGTGTAAAATGGCCTGCGAGGGGCTGCACAGCTACATTGCATGTGCTTGTGGGTCACACTGCCAGCTTTGGGAGCAACCGTCCAAGAAGAGGGACTGCTGCCCACTGCTCTCTCCCTTCAGCTGATCTAGACACGGGCTTCCAGGCAGTGGAAGTCACAACTACTGCCTCCAAAGGACTGCTACAGTCCAACCATTGAGAACCTGGCCAGTCTGTTTGCTGGCAATTCACCCTGGCATCTTCTCCAGCATCTTGCTCTCTTCTCTGCCTCCCCCTATCAACTTTTTCTCACTCATTTCCCATCTCCACTCCTTTTTTCTCAGCTCAGAACAGCAGTTTCCCCCAGTACACACTTCCTCATTCCATAGTCAGTCTCTGGGGCCCATGATCTTCAGCTTGTATCTATATCAGTATGCCCTTGGTCTCCAACACCCTGTGGCTCTGAGTACCTCCTACTGAGCCCTGTAGTGGCCAGCCTGTGTGCCAGCCTGCTCAGAGCACCTCTGCCTTCTCATTCCCCTGCAAACTGCAACAGGCCTGAGCACACACAGCAAAGCAAACAGGGGCTCCACCACACTCCTGGCAGCAGAGACAAACACCACATATGTCTACTGGTAACAGATACTGATAGGAAAACACCTTCCTCATCTTGTGTCAGCTGGCTTCTCCATATATTAACCAAACAGGAAAAAATAAGACAGCTGCAGCATGAGTGTTTATTTGATCCAGTCTACTACTGTCTTTTGGCAATGCAGCATCAACACAACTCTCACATGAGTATATTTGCCACTGAAAACATTAGTAAAAAACTGTGTGTGAAATAGCACACTGTTAGCACAGATTCATCCTCAGGCTCCCCTCAGTCATGACTCTACACTCCTCTCTCATGTTTCTTTCAGTAAAATTACAGTCAGGTGCTCAGGATCTGGCCACTCTAGGAAACCTTTCCTAATCAAGAGTCAGCACTGCACCAACTTTTAATCTGCAGTAAGAACATGGCATTCCTAAGAACAGTGTATGCCCTGAGGACACAAGTGGCTCCCCAAGCTGCAGTCTGCTTCTGATGTGCAGGTGTGCTGTGAAAAACAAACCCATGGAAGTGACACTGAAGTTTCAGAGTAATTTCTTCTACATCAGGGCTAGGTCAAATATATCCAAGTCAAAGATTATGTTCCTCATTTCTACCTCCGCTTTTATCTAGCATCTAAAAACACCAAGCTTTTTCTGCTACTAAAATCAGCACCAGCAATAATTATACTCTGATCAGAATTCTGCTTATGGTTTTGCTAGAGAAGCCTGTGGCACAGTAAGAAATCAGCTCAGTCTCCTGGAGTTGTTTTTGTTCTACAGAAAGTACAATGGCCTGAAGACACAAGGGAGGCCACTCAGCTAACTAAGGAGCTCTGGCATTTTCCAGTGTTTTCTGATGACAACTGCTGTTACCACTCTTGGCACGGCCACATGGATTTTGGAACATGGGGTGTGAGTTCAGCTGAAGAAGTAATATTTAATTGCAGAGTTTTACTGCAAAGCTTTCTGCTGATTTTTCTGTGAGGAAGTAAATATTGATCCAAGTCTAAAAGACTTCTGGCATGCTGATGCATGTCAGCTTATGTTGAAATTGTCAGAGGCCAAGATTTTCCACTAACATGCATTCAGTAGAACAAATACTGAAGACAACTAAAATAGAAGGGAGGTTTCAGTTTTAGCAGCTCAGGCAGAGGAAATGAAACCCAGAAGTAGCTTTGCAACTCTGAAGTTTTTTACTTCTGTCAACACAGAGGCAGGCTATTACTCTAAACAGTGTTTTTTAAGTTTGCAGTGTTCTTGTATTCTCTAGTGTTGATCTGCAGTTACAAAAGCTGAGTAGAAAAAAACTATCAAAAAACTACTCATCTACCCTCTGAAAGGCGGCAGTTTGTACCAAGTGTCCTGTTCTGCTGTGACGCCTGTAGAGGGAGCCCAGGTTAACAAATAAATCCTTGACCCAACACTGAGACACAAGACACAACTATCGAGACAAACGCCTCTTTTGAAAAAATGCAGCAGAACAAACTACTAATTTAAGCAAAACTTAGTAATAATGTAAAAAAAATAATAGTAGAAAGTCGGATGACATTAAAGAATACCTGGCAAATTCTCTTTAAATAGTGTCACTATTCCAGATACATTTATAGTGATGAGTGACCTAAAAGATTAGATCAAAATAACAGACCCACCCCAGGATATCCTGAGAAGTAAGTTTGTTTCTGTTAGGAAATGGCAGTGCAGCTAAAAAAGTGCAGTGCTTCATGAAGAGAGACTAAAACTCTCTCCTGTTCTCCATGACTATCAATGCTTTGCCACACCAAGTTCTCCTTCAGAACATATCAAAGCTGTGTCACTAAGCTGTTTGTGGCCTGATTCTTCTCTCATTTGCACTAATGGGACTCCATAAACTACCCAACTATTTCAGCAGACCCCCAATACACACCATGGCATGGCTGTACTCATGAATACAGAAAAATATGCTTGTACCACATGCCATAAAATTGATGGTGGTTTGGTGCATGTCAAAATTAATCAAAATGAGCCCTGCATAAATATACATGGTCTGAGAGCAGGGCCAAAAGCCCAGACTACAGCCTGACACCAAACTTTGCTTATGGTTAAGCCTATAAAATTAGATTTGGGGCTCCAGTTCATCAGACAAGGAACAGATTGTGATTTAAATAAGAACCTCCCTAGATACCATTCAGTCCTGATTCTGCTCTGTGAAATTCAAACACCTGTGTCTTTCCCTTTGGACTACCAACCACCCTCCCCCTCCTTGGCAGAAAGCTGTGCAGAGTGGAGAGGGAAGCCTGGATTTGCTGTGTTGGTGCACATGCCACAGGTGAAGAACAGTTTTTGTTTTCCTTACCTTTTGCAGGCAACCAGCATAAATAATGAAACCTTTCTCATGCAGGTGCTTGGCCAAGTCAAATCCAAATCCTGAGTCACAGCCTGTTATAAGCACAGCTCTGCTGCCAATCTGCAAAACAAAACAGAACAAAATGCACTGGAACTGAGTATTTGAAATCAACGATTGCTGCACACAGAACAAATCACCTCCTTGGCCAGCAGCAGTCTGTTCCAGGGATGTTCTCTACACTCACTGCCAGCTACTGCAACTCAGTGCCTCCTGAACACAAGAAATGACATTTTCATATTGAGTTCACTCCGGGATCACTGCCCTCCCAACATGGAGGAGTTCAGCACCTCTGGCAACAGGCTGCCAAGGCAAACAGACCAAGGAAACCACCACGCTCTGGCAGTTCACATCCACCTTGAAATCCGAAGATATACCAGACAGTTCCCAAGACATGTTTTCTCTTCATCAGGAACTGCTCCTATATGTTCAAAGCAGGCAGGAGTCCACTCTTCTGTGCATGTAGCTCATAGGGCATAGAGAAGACTGTTTGACTGAAGAAAGGACATGGTTTAATCTTACTGACTGCTCACTCATCTTTCTCTCTCTAGCAACTAAACCCTCTAGAGCTGGGTTCTAAGACCTAAGAAGAATCAAGTGGGGTTGATATATGAAATTAAGACCAGTTGGTCATCACTCTTTTTGTCTGGTTGGGCTTTTTTGGTCTTGCTTCCAACTTACAATTTAAATGGAAGCATACCTCCTTCCCTCTCCAAATTCCTTTTTCTAACCCAAAGACAGGCAGCAGTTAAATACCAAACGAAAAATTGTATGGTGCGTTAGACAGCCCAACAGCAACAACTGCACATCCAAGGTGCTGCTGCGGGTGGGATTATGTAATAATTGCCTGCAATTCACTCTGACTCATCTCTTTTAACAAACTATAAATTTGGCTTACCACAGCACATGCAAGGACTGATCAGGGTAGAAGCTGGGTGGAAGTAGGGTGGAAGCAGCAAAGGCTCCTCACACTGGAAGCCCAGCAGTGATGCAAGGATCACATCTGAGATCCTCAGAAACTCTGTTCCAGAGTTATGGAGCAAGCTGTGCATGCTATAGCACTGCAACAGTGCTGAGTTCTGTGCCACAAGATAGACAAGAAGACAAAACATTCCCCTTCCTTTTGCCTGGCACTGCTCCTGGCAAGTCAGTACCTTCAAGGAGAGGGTTGCTAAAAAGGGCCACTCTCCAGATCAAGTGGTGAGGACACACTGATTTATTTACATGTCTTTGAACAACCATACTCCAGAAAGAGTGCTTTATTAAGAATTTGTCATGTAGATTCCCTCCACTCTAAAGTGGAACATTTAATCTGCTGAGTGAGTTCCAAAAATAGAAAAAACCTACTTGTATGATTGTTTATTTCCATCCTCAGCAGCACATACCATGCTACGTCAATGGAAGCTCGGTGCTAGGAAAGAATGTGGAGTATGCCTGAGAGGTCCAGCTTGGAGTCTTTCTGGCAAATTGGAAAGATGAGTCTGGTCACCAGGCTTCAGGGATTTTAAAAACCCTGCTCAGCAGAACTAGTTCCTGGAAGCCACAGTCACACTCACCTGATCGACTTCATTTGCATAAGAGCGGCTGCCACACGGGGACAAGAGAGGGAAGGAAAATCTTTGCACGGGCCTGTTAAAAAAACCCAAAACAACAGAACAGTCAGATGTGCAATAGCTTGTCCATACCCTGCTGAAGCAGCATGCACATGAAGAGGAATGCAGTGCTGCCTACATACATGATGTAGATTGTCATTTGGGAAGACAGAATCTAATCTACACTTCTCCTTAGTCTGAGCCTGTGTGTTTCCTACAGTATGACACATTTGTTTCTCCAAAGACCTTGATGCTATTTCCAGCTGCAGAAGCTGTCTGGGTATTACAAAGTATTCTAAAATAGCTCCTGGTCTGGAGGCACAGAGCTGCTTCCACTCACAAAAAGGGCAGTGCAGTGTTTGCATTTTCAAAAGCAACAACACTCTCATTTAAGAGTTGCACAAAGCTGGGGTATGGGAAGTTATTTATTTGTCTGATGAAAGTATTCTGCTGTGGCTTTGTCTCTGATACCCAGACTGAAGCTGAATTTGCTTGGATTTTCCTCACTCCTTTTACACACAGCTCCATCCTTATTTCAACCTGGATGACACTTCTTCCCCTGCAGTCTACCCATTAGATACTCTTAGATTTTACATCCCCTTTTTGCAACTGTTTAAGCTAAGAAGCACTCTGTCTTTGAGCAATACCTGCCATGCAGATCTGAAGCTCCTCCGCATAGTATGTGTGACTCCCAGAAGACAAAACGTGTTCACAAAGACAGACCAGACAAAGCAACAAGGCCTTCCAGAAACAAAATTCCGTTTAAAAAAGCTATGTTACCCAGTAGCATCACTCTGTCTTAAGTCTTCCATCATTCATCAAAACTGGGCCTGAACAACAAATCAGAGTGACCCCAAGCTCTGTTCTTGTCAGTCACCTCTCTGGACTTTATCAGCCTCTTCATTTTTGCTTTGGGCACTGACATTGCCCTCCTAGAGCTTTCTGGCCTTCCCTTACACTTGCTGTACTTCATCTACCCTCTGGCTCCCCTAACAGCATGTATCCTTCCCAGATCTTATCTTGCAGGCTGCTTCTCTGTCTTCTAAGCAAATTTGCATAATCATTCACAATTACTTCCAGCTCAGACATCACAGGCTCTCCCAGGATGACCTGTGCTACACTGCACAGCAGCTTGCAGACACTCTGGCCTCTGAGCCATATCCTGGGAAATCAAGGGATCTGTGAAGGCAGAAGCTTTGAACCAGACGGGAAAGGAGATGACATATTCAGGCAGTGGTGTTCACTCACCTTCCTGAAACAGTTCAGCTGTTTTTCTGACTTAGAGTGTCACAAGCCAAATCAGCTCTTGAAATAGCTATGGCCAACTTAATTACTGCAAAAGTCAGTCCGCAGGCAAAGTGTGTGTTAACATCACTGACCTGCAATCCCGGATTGAAACTTTTACCTCCACAGTAAGCTTCTTGGTGTGTCTTAAAGTGCCCAGAAATGTTCATAACATTTATTTTACTTGAATGAACTTGGTTTTTATTTTTCAGTGTCATGTTTGGTCCTGTTAATTCACTGCAAAGCACTGACTTACTGCACTCAATTCACAATAATCTGTAGAGAATACCTACTTGACATTCTGCCTATCTTGACCTGCAGGCCAGGGCAAAAGAAAAACAGATGCTGGCTGCTGCTGAGCAGGAATGTCATCAGCAGAAACAGACAGGAACTGATGTGAGCCTCACATGGTACACTAACGTACCATAAGCCATTTTGGTCATTCTGCATCATTGAATTCCAGAGACCACAACAGAGACTTGGAGAATGCACAGATGGTCCTCAAATTGAATCTGTGCTTCTAATCATGCACTGGCTTTTGTTCTGTCCCATCAAAAAAAGGAGTCCTCAGCTTGAAGAGTCAAGTACACAGATGCTGCTTCAGTGCATTAAGACTCTGGTAAAGTGGCAGCACTGTCTTTCAATGAACAGTTGGCTTTCCATTGCAGGTTTAGCAACTTGTGGGGACTTGCAAATGCAACACAGTTTTGTCCTGAGTACAAGGCACACAAAGCACAAATACACAGTAAGCAAAACAGAAGACGGAAGAAAAAAAAACAAGAATATGCTGAAAATTCTTTCCTCAAGTTAATGAAACATTATATCGTATTTTTAAGGCCACAGCAGATTCCTGCAGGTGAACTCTGGTGTATGTGGAGCAAATAGGAGATAAAAGACCTGTGTCTGTTTGCACAGGAAATCTCTTAACAGCTTAGCTATCTACAACACCCTGTTACCAGAGCCACCCTTGACCGTGATGATGCTGGACATCACTATCAGCGGCACTAGAACAACACTGGAGGTGGCACCTCTTGTTTAACAGGCCACAAACCACTTTTAAATGGCTTTAGTACAATTAGTGGTACACACACTGTTGTTTGGGAACCCCGCTCTAAAGCAAAGCCAGGGAAAGCACTCAACTTGCTCTGATTTTGGACTAATGGCATTCCAATCACACAGCAATATAAATCTCAGGGTCTTTTCAGAGCTGGAAATTAGGATTAGATAGGCAGTTTTCTGTTCATGTGCAGAAAAAAACAGCGTAATTACTCAGCCCACCTCCATTTCTCAGTAAAACCCTCCCTCTCAACTTTCTCATTTCATGGGATTCACTGCCTCTTTACTTAAGTCACAGAAATATATGACAGTTTCTTGCACTGAAGCAAGGCCTACTTGCTGATATTAAAAAAAAAAAAAACCCTTGACAGATACTGAATTAATGCTCAACTCCACAGCTTTTTGACCGCAGTGTAAAAAAAAAACCAAAACATGTTGTCAACCTCTCCTTGCACATAGAGTCCATCTCTGCTGTGCTCAGCTCAGTGACTGAGCCCTGGCACAGGTTGTCCAGGCAGGTTCTAGAGTACCTGTCCTTGGAGATACTCAAAAACCACCTGGAAACAGTTCTGCGCAACCAGCTCGAGGAGGCCCTGCTTTAACAGGGTGGTTGGATCACATGACCTTCAGAAATCCCTTCCAACCTCAACCACCTTGTGACTCTGTAAATAAACTGTCCCACTGAAATCAAGTGAGTCTTTGATGTGTGCTTTACTCAAGGTGTCACTCTTTCTTCTTTTCTGCCAAGTTACTTACCTAAAGCCATTCCCTGGCTCCTTGAAATTCAGGGCTTTCACAGAGAAGCTCAAGAGAGGGCGGGACAGCTTGGTGGCCAACATGTTTTCAACTACCACACTCTACCAACAGCAAAACTGTTCTTCCTTAGTTCTGCAACACAAGATAGCACCTCTGTTTTAGTTGCTCAATTATTTTGTAAGACATGCTGACTCCATGCATTCAACAGGAAAATAGAGTCCAAAGGAGCTCATCTTTTCCCCTTGCAGTCCCTCACACAGAGATAAACAGCTCAACCTTCAGCCACTTGAGATGCTTTTAAAGAAGGAAGAGCATTTTATGTAAACTACCAAGCAGGGAGCCATTTAAAGAAAATGTCAATTTCTCCTTCTTTAGTGCATCTTTAACTGATTTCTCTGAAAAAGGTAATAATTAAGGTACTCATAAGGAATATATTATTTCAAGTGAGCTATATGAAATAACTTTAAACAAAAATATAACTTCAAGTCACAGGCGATATTATGTTACATGCTTCCAAAACAAAACTTGGCTTTACACCTAGTACAGCCACGCAGTTAAAAATACAATTTTTTTTGTAATTAAGTAGCTGATGATGCTGGACTAAGCACAGGGAACCACCAATAAACTCACTGCCGAGTGAAAACATCTCAAGGACAAGACTTAAGTATAGAAAGTCAACTTCAATCATATTTATCTTGGATAAAACTAACTCAAGGCACAAAAAACATCTCCCAGCTCCCTTTATTGAAGCTGAGAAACGGTATCTAATTGTTAGGAGTGGTTTGCATCTTTGCCGAAGGCTGGGCCGCCGCCGCGGCAGCTTCGGGGCCTGCGGGAAACCAGGCCTGGGCTGGAAAACAGTGAAATTATCACAGAAAGAGCAGCGGCATGCACCAAGATGGGGAGGGAGGGAGCGGACAGGATTCAGGAGGCTCGATGGCTCGGCTAATCCTCAGATATCCCAGTGGTTTGCTCAAATTCGGGAGCACGGTCGGTGTCTCCGCAGGTTTTTGTGAGGTCTGCAGGGAAGGGGCGAGGCCCGAGGTTCGTTGCAGGTCCCGCCAGCCCGGCCCGGCCCAGCCCCTCTCCGGGTGGCGGCTGCCGCGGCTCCACACGCGCTCACGGGCCGGCCGAGGCACCGGGGGGCGCGGCNGGCTGGTGGAGCCCGACAGACCCGGTGAGGGGGGCGAAGCGCCGAGCTGGGCACGGCCCGGGGTGATGAGGTCCCCGCCGCAGGGCTCGGCCGGGCCCCGGCGCGGCGGGCGCTGCCCTCGGACCCCGCGATGCGGCGACTGCTCCCCCCTCGCAGTGCTTCAGTAGGAGGGGGAACATGTTCATATAATCATAGAATGGCTTGGGTTGGAAGGGACCTTAAAGATCTTCTAGTTCTAACCCCTTGCCATGTGCAGGGACACCTTCCACTAGACTAGGTTGCTCAGAGCCCTGTCCATGCTGGCGTCAAACACTTCCAGGAATGGGGCATCAACAGCTTCTCTGGGCAACCTGTGCCAGGGCCTCGCCACCCTCACAGTGAAGATTTTTTTCCGAACATCTAATCTAAACCTACTCTCAATTTGAACCCGTTCCCCCTTGTCCTTGTAAGTGGTAGAAGGCCACAGTTAGGTCACCCCAAAGCCTTTTCTTTTCCAGGCTGAAAAATCTAGATTCTCTCAGCCTTATCTCATAGGAGAGGTTCACCGTCCCTCTGATTATCTTGGTGGCCTCCTCTGGACTCACGCCAACAAGTTCATGTCCTTCCTGTGCTGGGACCCCAGAGCTGGATGCAGTACTGCAGGTGGGGTCTCACCAGAGTGGAAAGACAGAATCGCCTCCCTTGCCCTGCTGTCTGTGCTGCCTTGGATGCCCAGTATGTGACTTGCTCACTGAGCCAATGTTTTTGCTTCAGGACCTCCAGCTCAGTCCTGCCCCCCTGGAATGGCCAGCTAACAGCTGCAGCCTGATTGCAGCCTCCCACTTCACTCTTCCATCCACTCTGCTTCTCTTACTTTCCCCATCCCTGTTCCACCTGAGAAAATACCTTCCCTTTCATGAATACTTTCAGTTCTTTTTCCTGGGATTGAAAAACTCAACTTTCCCAACCCTGGAAAAAGGAACAAGCCAAGTTTACTTTGTAGCTGCACTTATCTGAAAATCAATCTGTTTGAAAACATCAGAGGATGGTCAGGAGAGCCACTGAAAAAAACCAAACAAGTGTCACATTAGAAAAACATAAAGTCTAGGTAAGCATGGCATATTCCCACATTGTCTGGAGAGACAGGCTGAAAGTAGCTTCAATTTCTTCAGCCTATTCTGTAGTAAATGTAAAATTCTGATAGATCACCTGCATTAGTAAAGTAAATTCTACTATTTAATGAACTGGTCATATCCCAGTAGGAAGAGCTGTGTGTGTCTGAACTGACTGCAGGTTAAAATGAGGCTGCCCTTCTCGGGCTGCCTGAACTGTGAGGAATGTGTATTGGTGTAGATCACACAGGGTTCCTGTGCCCACAAGCCACAGGAGCACCTCTGGTACAAGAAGTTATTCTGTGCAGACCCCAGGCACCCTGTCAGCCCTGGAGTGCTGTCTCCCATGCAGTGTTTCTGCGCAACACTGTATGACCCCGAGTGAGGGAGGCACCTGAAGTTCCTCAGAATGCTCATTAAGGTCACTGCTGATAACTGGTCCTCTCTGCCTGTTCCAGCACCGAGTCCAATTAAGCTGCAGATTGGCCTTATCAAACTTCGGGAACAGGCCCATTAAGCATTATCTCTGGACTTTCTAAAGATAAGGGTGATTGGGCTTTCCTGCGTTCAGAAGTTTTTCTGGGATAGGATCCTTTTGGCTGGGAATGGGGTTGATCCCTTGCTGTCATCCCTGGGAGCTCTCTGTCCATCAGTCATGGCACAAACAGGCACAGGTACAGATGTGAGATCCAGTACATCCCTTGGGATTTTGCACACTCTGTGGTGCTGCTGGGGCCTCTGTCTGTTGTGAAACATGATGCTGTAGTCACGTGTTTTACTACCTGCAATTAGGGTTATAGCAGGTAACAACCACAGGATCCTTTTCATACTATAAGTTGTCCCTCACTTTCCTTGCTATTATAGACAGATAAGAGGATTTTAAAACCTCATTTTTGTCTACATTTTGATTGCTTGGTTGGGGATTTTTTAAAAGGAGCTAATGATAGTGGAGGATCGGGTATCTTCTTTGTTTGCCTAACCTGTGTTCTAGAAGTGATTACAGCTGCCTATTTCCTGCTCACTTCCTGCTCTTTTGGGAAGTCCTCTGCCTTCAAGATTCAGAGGCAAAGGGCCTAGGGAGGAGAGAGAGAGAGAAAAAAGTCAAATCCTTTCTTTTTCCATGGGCCATCTTGTTGAGTTATTGTGGGAGGCGACCTTGACAACTTCTGTGATCTGGTTCGTGTTTGATTTTCATCTCTCTTGGAGCTGTGTCACTCTAAATTAAATTCAGACTGAGCACTGTATATTTAATTCTCACTTATCTTTTGTCCTTTAGCTGTAGCTATCTTTAGAACTTTAATAGAGCTAGTCTGTACCTGGGTGCTCTTTGTCTGAGTATAGGTTATAGTATAATGTTAATGTGGGTGTTTGTGTTATAAGTGAAGGACAGACTTTTGATCAGTTCTTGTTTCAGCTTCAGATCATAACTCCTGTCTGAGAGTAGTTACTTCAGTATGAGATATAGGACAGGGTGTAGCTTATTTGCTTATTGTTCTCTCCTGAGGCTCACCCTGAGTTTGTGCAGTAATGCTCTGATCACTATCAGCCTGCAATCATCCCTTATTGCTGCTTCACTACACCTCATGTCAGCAAAGCAAAAGATGAGATAGCACTGGTGATTGACCCATTTTTCTCTGAAAATGTGGGTGGACTGGCCAGTGCAATTCATACATAAGTATGTTCATATTCCAGCCATTGTGAATACAGTAACAGGCAATATTAGTTGCAGATATCTCCAGAGAGCTGGAACTGACCTCACTTCCTTATTGCATCCTCTAGATTTTTATTGCTTTATCACATTATTGCCTTTTGGATATTGTTTCAGTTTGGAGCATTGTGCAGCACAGCAGCTGGCAGCCTTCTAGCTGGGTTAAGTGTTAGTTCATTGCTTCACACCTGTGGTGAGATGACTTTCAAGCAAAGACAGAGGGTGAATGGGCAGTGTTTTGCTACAGGCTTCTCTTCAGGATTTGGGATTCTGCTTTCATATCTATCTCAAGACTGTTGTGTCATACCAGATGGAATATCAAGTCTTCTTTCTCAATTTACCTGTCAGTCAAAAGATAATAATAACGTAGGAGAGAACTGTAGGATTTGATAAGTTGTTCCTCTTAAGACTGCAGAGTTTCAGAAGGAAGCTCTAACCTGTAGTCACATTCCTGCATGCTAAAATACAGCATGGAAAGTGCCGCATAGAGTGGGAGTAGGTGGGGAACAGACGGTAGTCACTCAGCAGCTAAAAGAGCTGCTGTACAGTTCAAGCCAGTGACATCCTGTCATTTGGATGTTCTCTATGCTGCTTTTTCTTACGATGAACTGGTGGATCATTAACTTCTTTTGAGAAGTTTGTGTTCTGCTTTGGTCACTGATACTTGAAAGAAAGAGTAACTGCTCCAGCTCAGGTATCAAGGCAACACAAATTGTTCCAGATCAGCAACTGAATAAATTTAGGATTTCACAGTAGTTGGGAGCTGGTTGTGTTTGTGCAGACCTGTGCCACTGTCACTTGCATCTGGAATTGTACCTGCCCTGTCTGCAGGACTGCAAGTGGCTCCTGTGCTGTGGGGCTGGGTGCTGGTGGTGCCTACGTTGCAATGTCTGATGTGTCCTGTGACTGTCTTTCCCCACACAGGCTGAAGGGAAGGCGGTGCTAATAACAGGCTGTGACAAAGGTTTTGGACATGCCTTGGCAAAATGCCTTCATGCAAAGGGGTTTACTGTTTATGCTGGATGCTTGCTCATGGTGAGTACTGAAATTGATCAAAATTTTTCTGATTGGAGAAAAATGCTTCTTAAGTGAAAGCATCTTCATTTACAGCCTCCATTTAGTCTGGTTCAAGACCTGAGAGATGCAGTGGGCAGGGATCGTTACATCTTCCATTGCTTCATCTGCCTGTTGTATCTTGTCATCCCTGTAGTTGTGAGCTCTTTAGGGCAGGGATTGTCTGACAACTGCATGTCTGTACAGTAGCTTGTATAGTGTGGCTTGGACTGTTCACTGCCGGAAGCCTCTCAGCAATATCACAACACAATAAATCTCATAGGCCAAGATTGCTGTGGCACTGTGGCTTTCTGTCTTCTGTGGCATCCCTGTTGCTGTCTTTCACACTGTCATTTTTTGTGGACACCCTCCCCAAACTCTTCTCCAAGCTGCCTCTCCTGCGTTATTAAGGCCCTGTTTCCAAAATGTCTTGCAACTGTGCTTCTGCAGCTTCTGTACAAGCTATTCAGTTTATGGATAGCTGAATAAACAAATTTACCATACACTTCTGACATCTTTAGGTCTCACTTTCTGTCACGTGTATTTGGCAGGTGGCATTACTTGTAAGAGGTAAGTTTAGACACACTGAATCTAAATGGGTTGCAGACCTCTCATCCCAGGCCCTGCTCTTGCAAAGCACTTACAACTTAGTGTTGTGAAACCCTTTTTATAAACTGGGCCAGCTCCACTTCCATCTCAGCTGGGATTTTACCTTTTCCATGCATTTTTGCTGTATTGCTAGTCAAAACTCATGTGATTTCTGACCTGAATTGTTCAAAATCAGTTCATGGTCACTTATTTCTCCATTTGAAGATGACCACATCAGTGCAGGTGCTCAGGGCGTGATGACTACAGATTTGTGAGTACTGTGGACAGTGAGAACAAACAAAGGTTGCCTTCTCTGCCTGTGTGATCATGGCAGGGGTTACGTTCTTCCACCACATCAGAAAGGAAAGTTATTATCAGCTGACATATTGTGTAACTTGAGAACAAGAGAGTCCTGTTGGATAATTGCCACTGTTTGGAAATTTCCATACGGAGCCTTTGTAATTCCTTCAGTAATCACGTCATTTGCTGCTTTGGGATGCCTCTCTCAGTGCTGATAGCAAGTCAGGCACTCTACAGAGCAGCAAATGTAGGGAATGGAAAGGAGAGGGAAGATAGGGTGGCTGAGGGGGCTGTTTGGAAGGCACGTGCTAGTGTGGAGCAGAAAGGGACAGGCTCCATTGGAAACCCCATAAAGAAAGTAAATGCTCCTGAAGTGAGGCCTGTTTACTTGCTTGCTTCATTGCTTGTGAATTCCCAGCAGGGTCAGAGCAGGTATAGGGGCAGTTGTCATAAAGCAGATGCCAGGCTCTTAGCTCATACCTAAGTAAGTCCATCACCACTTACATGCTTTTATACAGAGAATTAAAGGATCCCTGATGTATTACACCACCACAGAAAGCTCTTGTATAAAATACAGGATAATAGACTGTGAGGTGCATCAGGAGCTTCTTAATGATCAGACAGTCAAATACAAAGTTACAGGAATGAAAAGAAAACTGCACCCTGGTTGGGATAGATCTGGAAAGGATCAAATGCAAAAGGGATTACATTAAGCAGGGGCAAGTAAGTCTACTGAGAAAGTTTCTCTTAATATATTAGGGTTAAGATAGAAAAACCACACAGAAATAGATTATTAAATAACCTTAAAAGTAGAAATTACGGGAAAAGTTAAAATAATAATTGTTTTATTTTCTTTGATCTTACTGAAAAAAAGAATAAATTGTTTTCAGATGGCTACTGCCAGCAGTTATCGTGAGGACTGTAGGCAAGAAAAGGTAAAGAACAGGGAATGTTTATATAAATTAATGTGCTCAAGTTCACCAGGCCTGATGAAATATACATAAAGGCATTTAGAGGATGAGCCATTGTGATATCTGCCCCATGGGTGATATTTTCAAGAGCACCTGGAGGCCAGGGGATTTCCAGAAGGCTGGAAGAGGGCCGATATTGTACTTCCCTTCCCAAAGGAGATAGACCTCTGGAATTGCCAACCAGGCAGCTCATCTTCAGTGCACTCGATGCAATTGTCACACACTGCCCTGTCAGTTTTACAAATGGCTGGATCATAGTGTGATATCACCCTGCCTGTATAAATTTACTGGGAACAGACTGTGCTGTGTCAATCTAATGTCATTTTGGCTAAGCAGCAGAGTGGCTAAAGGGGAAGGAATAAATGTATCCTGAGTAAGAGTTTTGTTACAGTTTGTTACAGTCCCTCATGATAAGTCTCCTGAACAAACTCATGCTCTAAGTGACTGCTGTTTAGTCCCAGGACCATTTTTTTGAAAGTACCTCCTGGAAGAGAGTTTGCACTTGGAAAAAATTATGCACAGAACCAGGCAGAGAAGATTATAGGCCTTTTGGGGAACAGGGTGCAAAATGATCCTGACAGATCGGATGGAGTCTGAAATCAATTACGTGAAATCCAGTAATGACAAGCACGAGGTGTTCCACTCAGGAAATACAGGAAGGCAGCACGTGGATCAGCAACAGGGTGGGGAGGAACTGGCGCACATGGAGCAAGCTGGCTGCATCCAGGGGAGTTCAGCATTGTGTTCATGGCTTCCTGATTCCCCCTGACATCTCACTGCAGGTGCCCAAGTGCTTGCCAGGACCTAATCCTGAATCCCAGGAGCTTCCCTGGGAAAAAGCCATGGCTGTGTCTGTAACAGGAGGGCTCTCCACTAATGAACATCTGTGTGTCCTGCCTGTCCTCAGCACCACTGCACTGGGATCCTCCAAACCAGAACAGGGGAGAGGAGCGAGGGAGGGAAGGGAAGGCAGCCAAAAGCTGGACCATGTTTCCTCAGCTGGCTAGAGAGGGTCTGTGGAGCTGCTGGGCTTCCCAGCCAGGAGCAGCCCCTGCTAGGCACAGGGTGGGGTGGGCAGGCAGAGCCTGCAGAGCTGCAAGGGTGGGATAACCAGGGGATAGGAGATAGCTGTGAGGAAACCACACAGTCCCACTGAAGGCCTGCAGAGAGAACTTGGACAGCAGGCTGGGCTGGATGGCTTTCAACTCTGATAGAACTGGAAAGGGGATGCTGGGAGATTCTCTGAGAGGACAAAAATCAGACAGCAAAGGGAGGTGGAGAGAGGCTTTGCAGGAGCAGCTGGGCCATTGCTGCCAGCACCTCACTTGATTTGTGCCACTGTGTGGCTCCTGCTGGCAAAGATCATGAAGGTCACGCCTGGGAGGACAGTCTGGCTGCTCCCATGGGAGCTGCTCCAGGTGTTATCCCGGCCAACAAATCTACCGTTTGAAAAACAAGGAAGAAGTAGCATGTGGTACCTAACAAGGAATGTACTTACGGCCCTGGAAGACCACAGAATGTAAGATGATGTTCACTTGCTTCCATAAAAATCTGTAGCTGCTTCATTTGTGAGGAGGTGTTCTGAACAAAAGAACTAAGCACTTTGTTTTACAGTTAAATAGTGGCTAAAGTTGTGCCTGCAACTATGACAAGTGGTCCCAATTGATACTGCATGTTGAAGTCAGTCTTCCAAAATCAGTATGTTTTGTCAATAATGAGTAAATTGTAGCTGGGATGGTAACTTTGCAGATAGAGTTGCAGTGGTGACAGGGGAAAATTAATTTCCATATGAACAGGATAAACCATTTTTACTGGACTTTTAAGTTGCCAGCCTATGACTTTGTTTCTCAAAAAGCAGTGGAAATATTTCTTGCTTAGTTTATAAGTATTATGCAAGATTAAAGAAAAAAATGCAGTGAAAGGTCTTTTCAGTGCTCAAATGACAATTGGCACTTGAATGCAGATATAGTTATGTTCTTGGTTTTATATAAATACAATAAATCTCTCTCTTTACAAGCTGAGTTAGGTCCACTTTATTCACTGCTAAGTAGTGGAAATTTGTTTTATATAACTCAATGAGATGCAATAGTATCTTCCAGAAATACAGTGAGGCATCATACAACCCTCATCTGTTTCAAAGGGAATGTAACATTTTGGTGACTATGTTGTTGACTACTTGTAACACCACTTTGAGATTGTTTTTGCGGATAGATAAAAGGACCAACGCAGCACGTCACCTTTGATGTGCATTAGAAAAACTTCAAACTTTATTTGCTGTTCTTGTTGTACGGGGAAGTAAGTCAGTTGTGAAATGACATGCAGCCATGGGGCCAAAAACTCATTCCTACTATTGTCATAATGCCAGTGTAACTGTATATTGATTTTTAAGAGAGCTGCCCTGTTTTACTCACGTTTGTGATGGACATTTCAGCTCTTTTCCTTCATTATGTGTCATTGTTCACTGGACTGAAGGTGGAGATGAGATGTATTCTATATGAATTAAATAGCCTGAGATATTTATAAAGAACTAAGCAGTTACATGTTTTTTATATCTGCCTGGCTGCAGAGGCTGCTGAGCAGGTGACTGTGGGCGGGTTGGTCGCCTTGTTTGCCCTTGTGCTGTGGGAGTTGATATCAAGTGCTAAAGGAAGACTGGCAGCCAGGAATGGTGACTCACCAATTCATAACTTCTTCCTCCCTAATGAGGCAGAGCTTGTGATTCAGGGAATAGTTTTGTGAATTAAATCTCAAGCCTGCTGTGGAACTGTGTGGCTAATCTGTGCTGTTTTCACTTTTGTTTGTTATTCACTACGTAAGCAAGGCTGTAAGGTTCAGGCACCAATCCTGCCTGGAAGTGAGCAGGTAAAATTTGGAATTTTAACTGTGTTTACATTTGAGTAAACAAAAAAAAACCCCACAGCAGTAACAAAATCTTTAGTGATAGCAGTGGGATGGGGTGGAAAGAAAGGAAAAGGGTGGAAAGGAAAGCAGAGCCATAGAGTGAAAAAAAAAAGTTCTTTCTTCCTTAGGCAGAATCTCCTTTCATGCCTCATGTCTGTAATTGTGCCATTGTGTAGCAGATCTCCACTGAGCATGTATTCCTGAACATCTGACTCCAATGTCTGTACAAGTTATGTTACCTGTAGAGCACAGAGACCGAGGCAGTGGAGGGTCACCCATGGTTCTCCCCTGCTGGCACAGTGTTTCAGCATGTTAGGGATATGAAACCCATCATGAGGAGTCAAGAGCAGGGTGGTCTTCGTGGTGCTTCAGGGCACTGGGTCACTGATGCAGTTCTGAAAGTGGTGCTGGAGGGAACAAGAGGATGGCGTGCTGGTTTGTGCATATTTGTGCACCAAGTTTACACCTGTGTGTGCAATGTCAGTAGCTTCTATTTCCTATCTATGTGAACATGCTTGGCCCCAAGTTCTTGACTGTTCTCAGTCCATCTTAGTGGGACACCTTTCTGTTCTGCTGAACAGGATGAGAATGGAGATGGAGCCAGGGAGCTGAGGAACATGAAGTCAGATCGGATGAAAGTGCTACAGATGGATGTGTGCAGTGACCAGGAGGTGGCTCAGGCTGTGGATTTTGTGAAGAGGACCCTGAAAGAGCCGGAGGAAGGTATGTAGGGATCTTTTGCTCACAGAATCCTTTCTACAGAGCAGGCTGTGCATTGATCAGATCTTTCTCTCTGTGCACCACCAAAAGAGGGTTAACAAGCCTGAAGGCCTGTGACAGTGTGTGGCTGGCAGTCAGGCCGTGCTGTACTCGGGTCAGTGAGGACAATTGTCTTGCTATTGATGTGACAGCCACATGGAAAGAGACCAAGACTGGATGGAGGATTAGGCTTTAACTCTACATCCCATAAAAAGCAATGAGTGGCAGCAAGCCCACAAGTATCTGTGTCTTTGTCCTTGAATGTCTGTGAAGGACATAGAATGTCCAGAGCTTGATCCCTTCCTTGCACTCCTGCCACACGTGCTCCTAGCTCATGTTTGCAAGTGACCCTGCTAATGAAGAGGTGACAGGTTCTGGCTGCTTACTGCTGCTGTCCCCTCTGCTGTGTGGGACAAACTGAGTGCTGAGCTGGAGCACAGATTTGAACTGCCCCCAAACCTGGATTAATCTTCAGCCGGATCAATCCATGTTTTCAGTTTGCCGTGCAATATCCCAGAGGTGAGGTGAAGTGGAATCCAGGGTAGGCTTGGCATAGATGACCTTAATTCACATGTCACCTTAAGCATGAATCTCACTCATGGACCCTGAAAGCATGTCAAGGGAGAGAGAAGTCCCATCTTTCCCTCTTGAAAGTGTTTTGTCAATGGGATATGAGTTTATGGTTGGAGCCTGATTTGACATCACCTAACCTCTTCCCATGTGATGAGGTTGTGAGGCTTCTTGCCCTGAATAGGCTTTTCTGCAGCCTCTATGCCAGCAGCAAGCTGCACAGCAGCTGTAGACCCACGCTGGTGGTGAACTGGAGTTTGACATCTGTGGCTTCAGGACTTCAGGGTTGTGACTTGAAGGTGGTTGCCCATCTTGAAGCTTGGATGAGTCTGCCATGACCGTTTTTGTTCACAGCAAGTATTAAGGTAGTAAATAACAACAGCTCTAATCTTCATGAAAATTACATGAGCACACCTTTCCTTCTAAAACAAGCATATGAAATGTAACTGAGTAATGTACAAGCTCTGATCCCACACATGTTCTCTCTGCATGATTTTTCTTCCTACACAATCACCCAGCCCTTGTCACGCTTTTCACAACTTCTTAAGCTCTTCCTGAAGAGCCCAGCAACAGCAGTGGTGGCACAGAGCCTTTTCCCACTGTGTAAAAGCTTGGAAGGGAGCAGCTCTATTGCTTCTATAAATGCAGCTGTGTTTGCAAAACTGTGTGTGTAGCAGGGACAGAGAAGTCTTGCATCCCTGATCAGCAAGTTGGACCGGTTCGTCCTGTAGCTGTTTGCCTCAGCATGGTGTGCAAAGCAACAAAGGCTTCTTTTCAGGCCTATTGGTGTGTCTGAGGTTTGAGTCTTCCCAATAAATAGTGCCTAATAAATAAATGCTGGAATTATTGAGACTGAGGTGCCTTGTACAGAGGTGTGGTAGCATACTGAATATGGCCCCAGAGGAGCTAGTGCAGAACAGTTCTTGGGCTGTACAGTTCTTTATACCTCTTCTCCCTGTGCTGTGTACATAAGGCTGAACTCATTTGATAGGAGTGCCTGTTTGTTTTTGGTCTCATGCAGTTCCCACTGTATTGTTGACTCCAGAGATGTAATAGTGATAAGGCTCTGCTCTATAAACACACTGCTGTCCAGCAAACAGCCCTGTGATTGGGCTCCCCTCAGCACTTTGTTCTGTTTGTAACGTGCCCTGATCCATGAGCAATGGAATTCCAACAACAAACTATTGTAAATAACGATTCAGGGACGTTCATGAGAACTAACATCACAACCCAGGAAATGAGAAATTGTTGTACAGAAATTTACGGGAATTTGTGAGGAATACTCTGCAGAGGTCAGTTTGTGATGGACAGTTTGTCTTTGGTAAATTGCTGCCAAATTTTCTCTGCATGTTTTTTTGTTAGTGGTGAAATTACTGCATCAGGTGCCCTGTTTCCGTGGTCCTCCTGCTAGCAGTTAGACCTTGCTTTGCAGCAGCAGAGGGATCCCATTCAGACTGAGATGCTGTGCTGATACAGATCAGTGTGAAGTTCAGTCATCTTGACCCATGAAAACTGGGAGCTTCAGTAGGTGAAGCAGGAACAGGCTGCTGTACACAGCTGGTCAACAGCCTTCAGGGAGATCAACCTTAGCTGGGAACAGGGCAGGGTTACCAGGGCCCGTGTGAGAGCACAGTCAGTCTGCCAAGGGCATGTTGCTGTTTTTAAGTGCAATAGGAGGATAAACTCCATTGCACAATAGCAGAATACTGCAATTTGCTTAGAGGACTATGTTTGGTAAAATACATGGTTACTCTCTGAATCAATACAGGGTGGAAGTTAAAAGACTTTCCTACATCAGAGTAGGGAAGCTGTGGAGCAGAGGCAGGGCAAATAGCCCAAAAATTTCTGAGAGAGAGTTTGATAACTTTTATCAACAGGGTGGCATGACATTGGTGCTTTTGATGGTAATGTTGGAACCCCTGGACCACGAAGACTCCTTCTTAGCCCTATGTTAGTTCTTGCTGGTAAGAGAGAGCTCCTGGCATGGAAAGGGGCCCCAACTTCAGCTGAGTCCAGTTCAGCCCCAACAGTCCAGCCCCGACTCCAACACAGTGAAAAATAACCATGGTATATGTCAGGACATCTAATGAGGAGCAGCTCTGTTGTCTTGTTGCAGCTCCTCTGTTTGTTCCTTGTGCAGTTTATGGCTGCATAGTCCCATGCTTCAATAAATCCATGAAGTATCGATTCAGCCCTACAAATGTTTGCCACTGGGAGTCCTGCAGTAATCACTTTGAAGAGTCAAGTCCTTGCTGACCTGCTAAGTCTTGACATATAAGGGGTTCATCATAGAAGCTCTTGAGAAGTGCAGTCAGTTTAATTTTGACAGGACTACATTTGCAAAAGATATTGATTTTTAAATTCTAGTAGTTGTAAGGGTTGATTGTAAGTTTGCTAACTCCTGATAAACATAGGGTTGAGGGAAATCAAATAATTGGACCAAAACACAGCAGCTGTTAACCAGTCCATGAATGTACAGATCAATACTATGCACCCTCCATAACAGCGAGCCAGAGTTGTGAAGGGGATTAAGAAATCCAAAATATTTGTTTTCTTTCCTTTTTTTTTTCTCCCAATTGCGGGAGAAAGTCCAGCCCCCTCCAATTGCAAAATTCATTGTAAAGTCACTGAGTGAAGACAAACTTGGGATCAACAGGAGGCTTAAAAGAGAGTCAGCCAGATATAGTCTTATAAAGCCCCAGAAGAGCATTTGACTGTACAGGAGATATTCAGAAGGCAATACTAGTGTGGCCCCATCACTTTCCTTGATGTTCCAAACAAGCCCCTGCTATAGCAAGACTGTATTTCATCTCCTTCCTGGGTTTTTCTCTCCAACTTTTTTCTATGAAAGTGCCCAGTTCTTTTTAAAGGTTTAGGTTGCTGTGAACAACAAGGAAAGTGATTTCTCTGTGACACTCTTCCTTGTCCCACTCTTTAATCATGTGTTTGTTGGCAGGTCTGTGGGGACTAGTGAACAATGCTGGCATCTCGACCTTTGGAGAGGTGGAATTTGCAAGTTTAGACAACTACAAGAACGTGGCAGAGGTCAACCTATGGGGCACTGTGAGGGTGACAAAGGCTTTCCTGCCCCTCATTCGCAGAGCTAAAGGTACATGCTGGGATGTGTGGTAAGACTCAGAGCTTTTGTAGCACAGCAGAGATGTAGCTAGAAATCCAGGGGAATGCCTGGGTAGTCCAAGGAGGGTTTCTGAGGATGCCACATAAGCACTTGGTAGTACAGGCTATTCTTGGGGCAGGCCAGGCACCTACACAGCAGATGCTGTCTCAAACATCCAAGATATCACAGACTTTTGTGCAGTGTTGGCAGATATCACACAGACAAGGTAATCCAGAGTCTACAGAGTGGTCATGTTTGGATAACTGTATCTTCTTCCTTCATATTATTCCATTCACAGGTGACTTCAGGTAGTGACAGAATAAATGAGAGTCAATAACAGCCATTTTAGATATATCATAAGACAATGGTATTATCAAAACTCTTTGTTTTCTATTGAAAAAGATATGTATGAGCAGAACTCTGAAGAGCTTCTTTATTTAGCATGTGTGGGAATGATGGTACAGGTGTGTGTTCTGTGAGGACAAAAGGGGCCTATATTAAGAAAATTGCTCAGATGCCATTCCCAGACAGCAATTAACCACTAAACAAGCTCCATCTCACTACAAAAAGTATTTTACCCATCAGGTCAGCAGGTGGTTCTCACAGTCCCTCTGAGTTACACATAGGTCTGGAATGAGACAGCAGAGCTGCCCACTTGTTTCTCAGCTGAAGTTTCAAGCTGCAGAAGGATGTTATGCTCCATGGCTGTGAAAATTCTCTCTGTAAAAATAGCTAGTGGAATTTCAAGGGCTTGTTTGTATCTGAAACCATCATGCACGTGTCTTGTCTTGGATAAAGGCTAAGACAAGCACAGAGGAGTGACCACTGCTGTCACTGCCCTGAGGCACTGCCCTGAGAGGTGCCCTGAGGGCTGTCACGGGCTGTTGGCAGGTATTTGGATAATTGCTCTCCACCGCCCCATGAACAGCAGCTCATCAAGTCTCTTGTTTGTCCAAGGAATGGCCACTGTAGAGACTCCTGGCTGACCAGCTGGATGACTGGGTTGTGCTGCTCATGCTGCAGGAGCAGAAAAATCTCTACTCATTGTCTGCCATCCAGCTTGGGTCTAAAAGTACACAGGTGTGTTAGGCAGATGAGCTCATGACTCTCCAGGCTGGGAGCTTGAGCTGTTCTCTAGCAAGACGCATGAGTGGGGCACACTCCTGAGAACACACAGCTAGCAGTCTCAGAAGATCAGGGTACTGTCCTACTTGGAAATTAGGAGGGAAATGTCTTGTATGCTTTGTAAATTCTTTGATGCAGAGGTAGGCATATGCACCATCCTTGGGGGAGATCAGAACATGGGTTAGCCTTGCTTGAGGCAGGAGAGA
This sequence comes from Drymodes brunneopygia, assembly GCA_013400955.1. NCBI lineage: Eukaryota > Metazoa > Chordata > Aves > Passeriformes > Petroicidae > Drymodes > Drymodes brunneopygia. Next base: position 223,028 of record VZTZ01034838.1, read on the forward strand.
AAAGCTCTGTGACAGCTTTGTATTCAAGATTCAGATTTTAGAAATCAGCATCATCCAACTAAGTACCCTTTCACTGGGATGTTCTGGCTGCTGCTTCTGCAGCCCATCCTCTCTCCCTGATCTTTTCTCTCTAGGCCGTGTGGTGAATATCACGAGCATGTTGGGACGCATGGTGAGTCCATCTCGCTCCTGCTACTGCGTGTCCAAGTTTGGGGTGGCAGCCTTCTCCGACTGCCTGCGGCAGGAGATGTACCGCTGGGGGGTCCGCGTCATCCTCATCGAGCCCAGTAACTTCGTGGCAGCCACCGGCATCCTGACGGCAGCCAGCATTGATAGGCAGGCCGAGGCTCTGTGGGGCGGGGCCACCGACACCGTGCGGCAGGACTACGGCAGCGAGTATTTCACTCGCCACGTGGCCACGATGAAGTCCTTCGTGAACAGCGGCCTGAAGGACATGTCTCTGGTCTTGAATGACATCACCGAAGCGCTTACATCCCCTTGCCCCAAGAATCGTTACAACCCCATGGAGACCTACTGGTGGGTGAGGCTGCAGGTCATGACCCACCTGCCCACGGCCATTGCCGACTGGCTGTACATCCCCGGAGCCACCCTGTAAACAGGCATCCTTCAGGCATCCCCCCAGGGCTCCTACTCACACACGGGTTAGGGCTGACCTCTGCACTCCTTGCTGCTGCGTCTCCCCTGGAGATGCGTGTGCTTCCACTTCGAGTTATGACTTCAAGTCATGTGTTCTGGAATGCTAGAACAGCATGTTTTTTTGGTTCTTTCCCCCCGCCCCGCCCCCCATTCTTCTTGTTTGTATTTCTTGCTGGGCTGATTAAAGTAAAAAGGTGTTTACCTTTTAACTATGGATGAGGCAGAGGAAGGTAAATATAACGTGTCAAGTATGTGGCTAGTGTAATTAGGTCAGTAGAGTTCCCCCAGTGAAAAATTTGGCTTGTTAATGGGCTCTTGCTTTTCCTTACAAGGACAAACTGCTAATAGCAGAGCAAAGCTGTTGCTATGAGATGGCTTGAAGGGAGAAACTAAATTGGGAAACAAAAGCAGAGTTTTGCATTTGGTTGAAAATGGGTCAGTCACAGCCTTCTATTGTTTTCCTGATACTGCCAGGAAGCTCTGCTGTGCTGTGACTGCCTCCAAACAGCCTCATTGCCTAGCTGCAAAGAAGAGTTCTTCCCTCCCAGCACTGTGGCCAGGAGGTGCCAGAGCCAACAACTGGGCACAGGGTGGGCAGTGAAAAGCCCTTCTAATAATAAGGTCTGAGCCATCTCTCAGCAGCCCCTCTCCACCTGCTGCTGAGCTTTGTGGGACAAGGTTTAAGCTGATGTAGCAAACAAATTTGGCTCCTCTTACTGCTGCCGTAGGTGCCTGAACTACTCAGCTGTGATACAGACACTGTCCAGCCATCCCCCTGCTTCCCTCTGGCCAGTGAGGGAGTTGCTGCTGGCTTTTCCAAATCAGTTTTTTTCATTTACATTCTGCATTTGAACAGTAATTGGGCACTGTGCAGCCAGTGTGACCTGACTATGAGCTCTGGAAGGATGCTTTAAGGGACACCTTTCTTATTTTTAATATTGCACTATGAAATCTCCATATCACACACTCATCTTCTTTGAGAGCCTCTTGATAACTGATATGAGCTACCCTTGCCCAGTACCCCAGGGATCTCTTCTGTTGGCCATATGTAGGATTTCAATTATGTTTTCCAAGTGCTGGGGCTGCCTGGCTTCATGCCCCATTCCCTGTGTTCCAGTGGTGAGCACGAGTGGAGCAGCCAGCGAGCTGCAGGTGCTGCTGGCCAGGCAGGGACCTGAGCCTCTTACTCTAGGGATCAGCTTTTCCTTCCACTGTTTTGCCTTATGTGAGAGTAAATGGCTGTGAAAAGAGCTTATTGACTGGTCTTTCTTCATCTGTCTCTGCTAGCTCTGACTTGGAAACTGTGCCTTAAACTGTTGTATGCCACTGGCTGCAAATTCTTGGAGTCTGCATGCAGCCGTCAATGCTGTGATGCCTTCGGGAGGAAAGCAGGTTTCCCTTGGAGATGCTGTCAAGGCAGCTTGTCTTACAAGTAACAACTGCTAGAAATACTGCTGTGCAGTTTGTGTCTTTTCCAGATCATCTGCACATGGAGATTTCCTGGAATTCAGGACCCAGAAGGATCCCACTGAACAGCAGCTTAAACAGTAATCACTTCTGCCCCCTGCACTATGAAATGTGATTAATGTTAAGTAGCTCTGGTTTGCACTGAGAGAAAAATAAACTGTGAGATTTGTAAAGCATATGTCTCTGGCTCCAGTGATTATTTCTTCATTTGTTTTCCCACCTCTTTTGAATCTGAGGTTGGGATTTAATTAGGTTAAGTAATTAAGGAGGTAGCTTAATAATAACAATTAATGATGTTTCATCAGGTAGTGTGACTGTGGAGGCTCATTGAGAACTGCCTGGAGCAGAATGGGCAGCATGGCCCATTTCCTCAGCAGAAGGCAGTTAGGGAGGCCTCTCTGTAAACACAGGCACCATCAGTGTTTGTATTTTGTGTGGTTTCCCTCGAAGGAGATCGTTTAGAGCAGTGCTGTGCATTATTCATTGCCTCAGCACTCTGCGTGTAACTAATCCAAGGGCTACAGCTGCCTGGTAATGAGGATTAGCTCTTCTCACAGACAGAACAGAGACTGGCAAGCCAAGAGGTGTCCGAGGCCATGCAAGGACCTCGTGGTTGAGCCAGGGTTAGGATTTCACAGCATGTGAGCCCCAGTCCCCTCCTCTGCCCCCTGAGAAGTGCTCAGGAAGGCTGTTAGTGCCTGATCTGGTTTCTGCCTGGGTGGGAAGCTCTGGGTGTCTGGGAGTGAGAGAAGAGTACATATCTCACACCATAGAGTTGCACTAATATGGCATCGAGGGCCGATTTTTGTTCTGCTGGTGAGTAACAGAGGGAAGAAAACTCAATTCCAGTTGACATTGACCTTCAAAGCCAGAGAACAAAAGAGACAGAAGTTCAGTGAAATCCCATGGAAATCCACGCTCATTGCTGCTGTAGTATCCCAGAGGGATTTACCTTGCCTAAGCTGGCCATGGCTTTTTTTTTTTCAAGCACCAGCTGCTGAGGCTGTGGCACTGTCCTACCTTTTCCTGCATGTTTCTCACAATGCTTTGGAAGGCAGTGATGGTCCAGCTCCTTAGTGCACCCTTTAGCCTTTGTAAAGTGATCCTGGTTTTCCTTTCAGATCGACAGGTTCTCTGTGATGGCAGTGGGAACCAAGAGGTGGTCAGTACTCTGCATGCCACATTTGCCCTGGTTCACCTTAACACAGCAAGGAGCCTCCTGGGGTTTCCCAAGCAATCACTGCCTGTTCAGATACTCCAGATCACTTCAGATTCTTTGTGTCTTGACCAAAACCCAAGCCCTAAACCAGTGGCAAGTCTCAGTGTGTATTGCAGATCTCAAGGCACCTGTGGCTCCTGGTTTAGCTCCAATATGAAACCTCCACTAGCAGCAATGACAAAGAGTTTATTGTGGGTGAAGGGAATAGAAACCATCTCTAAAAGCCAATAGAAACCAAATGTCTCTTTTGAATGGCAAGAGCTGCAGAAGAAGTGGTTCATTTCAGGCAGAGGCAAGATGCAGCAAGTTCCTATAGAGATCCTTCACTGACAGCCCTGTGTTTACCTCTTCAAGGAGCTACAGAGGATGGAAATCCAAACTACTTCTTCTGGGCTTCACAAGCCTTTACCACTGTCAAGAGTGGCTGCTGTCCTAGGTTTGCTGAAGATCTCAAGCAGCTGTGGAACTGGCCAGGAGACTGCTGTACTGAGTGCCAGCTGTGCAGTGTTCCTGGGAACTGCACCTGACATGCTGATGGGCAAGACCCAGCATTGGGACAAATATGTGGGCAGTGGGATGTGATTTCTCCTAGATAATGCTGACCATCAGGATATTTCTGTGTGCCACTTTCCTCCCAAGCAATAGCCCTGGAGGTGCTGTCTGGTAACAGAGCACTAGTGGAAAACCTCAGCACAAGGCATGCCAGATGTTAGCAAAATGAGTGCTCTCCTTTGCCTAATGGGCTCAAGCTTATGGGTACTCCTGTTTCTGGACAGATGATGCCTGTGACTGACCTGTGGTGCATTGGCATTGTCTGCTAGGTAACCTGTTGCTTTAACACCTGGGATGGAGTTGATAAGTGTTAGGGAGAGGTTTAGAATTTGAGAAGCACTTCTTGTGCATTTGGCTTTGAACTTGTAGCTGAGAAACTGCCCACTGCCAGAAATGCTCTTGGGAAAAGAGCCAATGGTGGCAGTGCTTTCCCACATGGAAACCAGGATAGGAAATTATTCAGCACAGCTCTCCTGTGCCCTAGGTCAGGGCCTTCTGCCTCTGGTGGTCTCCTCCCTGCTCCAGAAAGTCTTCTTGTGGGATCACTGTGTCTCACAGGCAGACTGCTTGCCCTAGCACTTCTCCTGTTCCTTGAGAAAAAAATCAAATAAAAACATCAGCACTATCAGTTGGACAAACATGTCAAGTGGAGATGAGGAAGCTGTGCTAAAGCTCTTCACAACAGCCAGAAGAGGCGAGAAAGGCTGTTGAGGTCCTGCCTTGTACAGGGAGTTGCTGGCTCAGCCCTCTGCCGGTGGCCAGGGCAGTGCCTGGGTGTGGGACCTTTGCAGGCTTGGTGCTTCTGCAGGGAGCTCTGCTCGGCAGCACCCAGCTCTGCAACAGTGCCACCCAGTGCACTGGCACACAGGCCTTGCTCAGCCTTTTGGAAACTTGAAGACCTCGGAAACCAAGGATGGGTTTATCTTCCTAGCTTAAAGACTGCCCCCCTCGAACATGCTGGTGCTGTGTAAAGAGCAATAGCAGAACCTGTGCTTCTGGCTGCGGTTTTGAAACACAAGTTTTCAGCTTCTTGTGTAACCACAATACTGAAAAATGTCTTAGAAACAAACCCAAAGCAATACCAGCAGGTTTCTCAGCCAGCAGCCTGAGCCCTGGGGACTGGAGAGATGCTACAAATAGAGAATTTGTAAAAGAGCCAGCTCCACCTCCAGGGCCTGGCCTGGAGCCAGATACAGTTAATTCATTCTCAACAGTGCTGGAAGGGCCACAGGGATGCTACTGATACAGCCCTATCATCCTCTCCCCTGGTACTCTTTGAGGCAAGAGCAGGCCTGTGTTTTCACCTCAAAAAACTGATAAATAATACCTTAGCCCTGACAGCAGCTTATCAGAAGGCACAAAGCGGCCGTGTGTGCCTTCTCCTGTGGTGCCTTGAAGGGAAGAGCTCTCCAGAGAACTTGGCAGGATGGCTGGTGCTGTCCCACTGGTGCTGAAGGCAGCTCTGGGCACAGCACTTGGCTGAGCCAGTGTTCAGTGCACTTATCACAGCATGGTGCAGTGAACATGCCATAACTCACTGCCTGCAGGGCAGGTTAATTTGCTTCCCTGAGGCTGCTTTGTCTCACAGCACTTTTTGCCAACAGAGCAGTAACAGAGGGGGTCCCTGCCCACCCCCGTGGTGTGGGTGTGCAGTATTGCTTTCCTCTGCCCTTAACAGAGAAGCTAATTGTGTTTTACACCCATATGTATGGCCAGGGAGGCATTTTTCTGGTCTCTTCTGATGAAGCACATTATTATTAGGTTATCCTTAATGAAGGAACCCCCTCTATCAGACAGCCTCAAGCCTGAAGTAGTCAGTAGTCGCTATGGAGGAAGAATTGGAAGTTTTTTGCCTTTTTGGAACAATAACTGTATTTTTAAGAGTGAGGGTTTCTAAAACCCAATGGTAGTGCTATACCATTGCCAGCTTTGCACTTTCATTGCCATAGCATCATGACACTGGCCCCAATACCAAGAGTTTTATGGATTTGCTTTGAAGAGCACATGGAGATATTTGGTCTGCCTACCAGTTCCTGGCTCTTGCCTTCCCCTGTGTCTGCCTGTTCCCAGCCAGCACAGAATAAGGTTGTCCATCCCCCTGAGCATGGCCCCTGCTATGAAAGCTCTTTCTTGTACAGGACTTGGCAGATGATGTTGAGAAGGACAGTAGTGTTCCCCACTTGTTGCCATCTCCAGCACACAGATAGAACAAATCTGGTCACCTGAGATCTTCCTTCACTGTGTTTGCCAGGATGTTAATAAAAGTAGAAACAGGAAAAATGAAAGAATTCTTGCTTTGGTTGTAGAAAGGGTGTTCAGCAGAGGAACCAGGCAAGAGCTGGTCTGTTTTAGTGGTTTAGTGGAAAGACTTTTGCCTGGCACTGAGATGAAGCACTTCTGGCCCTGGCACTGCTATGGGTTTGCTAAATGTCCTGAATAAATCACTCTACCTGCACCAAGCTCCCTTACCATCTCAGCTGCCTCAGCCACTACCCTGGCCATGCTGGAAAGCAGAAAACTGCTTCAATGTAATGCATGTTGTTTGACTCATTTTGCTGTTATAACTGATGTCAGAACAGGTATTATCCCCCTTCCCATAGGCTGAATCACTTCTGTGGCACAATAATGAGTGTGGTATCTCCAGTCTTCTGCATGAAAGCTGCTACAAGCAGCTTATAAAGTCCCTGAACTGTTAGAGCTGCAGGGAGAAAGGTGCAAGGGTTTAGGGTAGGCATTAACACCATTGTGCTGCTCTTAAACGGGCACCAAGGTTAACCATCACCCCACAGGCACCTTGCCCAGGGACCTTGAACTGCAATTCAGGGCAAAACTCTGCATGGTCTGTTACTGCAGAGCTCCAGGGCCTCCCTACCAGAGCAATTCTGCTCCCAGGGGTGTGGGTGGTACCTGTCACCTTGTAGGGTCAAGTGCTGTAGGAGAAGTCATTTTCCTGGTGAGACTTTAACCAGGGTTACTATGACAATCAGTCAGCAGGCTGTCCTTGTGCCTCCTTCCTGGTTTCTGCCTGCTCAGAGGTGTTGAGGCATACAGAGTGCAGCAAAGCACCTTCCCTTGCCAGCTCTAATGAGAGCAACCATTGCTCCAGGAAGCGTGACTAAGGAGGGAGCTGTTGGGAGAAGGAATGCACCCTGCTAAGGCCCCATGGCCCCATCACTTACTGCAGGAGGGATGTGTCAGTCCCTGTGTCCCACTGGAGACATCCAGTGGGTGTCTGGAGTATGGCTGTACAGCTTCCCTCCCTATTGAAAGCTTGTGCAGGTGTTTACCCTGGCAGCCCTCCAAAGAAGAAATGAGGATCAGGTACTCCAATATAGTTGAGGTGCCCTTTGATAATGACAAAGTGCCTGCAGAAAATCTGCCTGAGGACTCAGAAAGGGCTTCAAGGCGGCAGTGGCCTTTTTTAAAGAGGGTGAAATGGTGTGGTGGCTTGGCTGTTGGCATGAAGCGGCTTTGAAGAGGTGCAGGACACAGTCTTCCGTGGGTGCAGTGGTCTGTCCATCCCAACAAGGGACTCCAGCACTGAGTTTTCTCAGGGCCAGCACTGGTGGGGGGATGAAGCTGGTGGTTTCACTGGAAGCTGCTGCCACACCATGTGCACACACAGGAAACACTTCTCTCCCTGTCTTTCTCATATACTCTTGACCCTCACACTAAGTCCCAACCCCACCCCCTCCCTGCACATGTTCTTTTGCTGTACACCTTTATCAGCAAGCAAGTCCCTAAGTCTCTGTAGCCCAAGAGCAGATCTGGATCTTCTTTTTGCACCACTGCCACTTTTACAGCTCTCAACCACACACGAGCTAGCTGCCTGGCTCCCTCAGGCTTTGGGGCACCTGTACTGGGTGGCTGCTCCCTTCCTGCACCACTAACAGGAGCAGGAATCCCCCAGCTTCCTGTAAGCAGGGATGGCACTTGGCCCAGCCAGCCCAGCTCCTGCTTCAGGCAGCTTTCCCTCCTGCAGGCACAAGCCAGGCACAAGCCAGCTGGCTTCCAGCTCTGTCTGTGCATGGGCATTTACAGAATCAAAATCAGTCCCAGGCTGAGCTATTGCCTCCCAAGGAAGTTCCTACACTCCTGTATGTCTGTTGAAGAAGCTTTTGATTTAGTCCATGGGTAGCAACCATTTCTCAAGAATAATTAAGCCAGGGAATGCAAGGTATGACGTGGATAATGCATGCGTGTCCTCATGCCCGGTCTCTTTACACTGAAATATGCACCTTACTAGTATACCTGGGGTGCAGCACAGATGAAAGCATTTATAAATACTGTGTAAACTAATAATTCCTAAAATCTCCCAACTTATTTGGATGAAACTCACCATGAATGGTACCTCTATGCCATTTCATACTGTAACCATGTATTGCACCGAAGTCAGAGCACTGACCACTGAATTTATGTTATTTATTTTCTGTACAATGTAAATTCCAGTCTAGCAAACACTTAGGGCTGTGTTTCAATGCAAACTGTGTGTGCTCAGGCTTGGAGGCCTCAATGCAGCTATTCACAGGCAAAGCCAAACACATATTCCAGTGTCTTTGTGCCCTCAGCCTGTGTGGAGGGATGAGACTTGCTCTTTCAAAAAGGGTATTCTTAAAATTCTCATCTGACCTGAGGTGTGAGATCAGGGGACTCAGAGATAAGGAATGGAAATGCTGTGCTGGCTGGTCGAGAAATCCTTCAGGGCCAAAGTGCTGCCCCTGTGTCTTCCTGGTGCAAATATAAAACCTAGATAAAACAGCCTTGAGGCCTACGAGTGGGGGATATCTGGGAGTCTGAGGCCAGCCCTGAGCTCCCTGTGTGATTCCTGGGCTCCTGGTAGCTGATTCAAGTTGCTGACTTGAAGCAGGCTCCAAAGTGCTCTGGCAGCAGGAGAGCCCACCTCCCTGCCAAAGGGCTTCCTGCTCGGCTGGCAGGACAGCACAATCTGCAGGAGATTTCCTAATTGCATTTCTTAATGTAATAGAGGCTGTTCTCTCTTTCCCTGAGCAGAGCTGTGATTACCCACTCACTATAAATCTGTGTCGTGAGGAAGATGTAGGTTGTATATAGGTCATAGAAAATATAATTGTGTAACTGCATTAATGCATGCCTGAGCTAAGGGCTGAAATATGGCTTAGCTGCAGAAAATAGGGCTGTGGGCTTTAAATAGCCTTACTTGGGCATCTCTTGGACAGAGCTGGTGATGCTACAAACAGATCACTGTGCCTCTTCCGTGAGAACAGAAAATCCCTTTGCAGAGAACGCTCTCTAAACATGCTTCATGACATTTTTTAGATCATTTAAAGTATGTTTCAGTAACCTGGATGTTGCTGATTGAAAAAAAAGCATTATGAATCCACAGGGGAATGTGGGAGCTCTCCTCTGAGAAGCGGGTGCAGAGCAGGGTAGCTGGGGTGCTCTTTGGCCTGGGCTCAGTGGGGCACAGAGGATGGGAGCAGCAGGCTGTGCTAAACTGAGCCACACAGCCAGGGCCCTGCAGTGCCCACAGCACTCAAATCTGAGTGGGCATTCACAGACAGGGCCCACGGGAGGCTGGTAAATGCCCATGGGACCTGCTCCCACATCCATTGGAGAAGTCCTACTCTGCCCCCTTAGGCTGTGCACTCCTCCTTGAGAACAAGACCTGGCCTTGTACTTCACTCTGTGAGGACAAGACCTGGCCAAATGCCTGCTCTGCCTGTACCCAGGGTCTGCTGTGAGAACCCAGCAGCAAATGCATCAACAAGACTTTTTCTTACCTTATTTAGCAGCATAAGGCAGTCCTTCATGTGGGGCACTGGAACATAGCAAAACCACAGGATTACGGGCAGTGCTTAAACTCTGGTTTTTATGGTGAGCACATCCACAGTGGTGAGATGGCACTGGGCCAAAGCTTTGTCACTGGTCCAGATCTGCAATAGATTTCTGCATACAGAGACCTTGTTTTCTTTCTCTCTGCTTTCTTTGTTTTCTTTCTCTCTGCTTTCTTTTTTCTACTTTCTGAAGAGTAAAAATCCCTCTGGCTTCTCCCTCTGCAGGGATTTGGATCTTGGCAGCAATGCCAGGTAGGTTGAGGAGCCTTCCTCAGCACAACCAGAAACACTGCTGGTTCTGCATGATAGGGTTTGTTCCTTAAATAATAATAACCTTTTTAGTTTTCTAACTTCTTAAAATCTCTCTCTTTGGTTTCTAGTGTTTTGAATACATAATTAGATAACTTCCAAGGTGGAGAGCTACTCACTAATTGTATATAGATGAATCACAATATCTTTTGTGCACTTGCATGGGACCAGGTTCCCATATCCCAGAGGCCAGTTCATGCTTCCAGAGTCTTACTTCCTTTGCTGTCGTAAGTGTAATTAAAAATTTTACACCATTTTGCATAAACAGATTTCAAAGCACCTTTTGCCACTCCTACAAACAGAGGAAAATTCCCATCTGCTTTTCTTTTCTCAGTCTTGTCTCCTACACGTTGATTTTTGTTTCTACATTCATGTTAGAACTTGTCGGCCAACACAAAGCCCCATCTCCTGGAGAGGAGGAAGAAAACCAAAATGAAAGGTCACCTGAGTCAGGAAGAGCTGTCCATGCAAAGGATGTTGTCTCCATGGTGGGATTCCCAGCACTCCCAAATTATCCTGGTTCTTAAGCTGCTGGGGGCTTCTCTGCAGCTGCTGAAATCCCAGCTGGAGACCCAGTGTGGTACAACAGCCTTTCCCTGGGGAGCCAGGTCCCCACCAGGCCCGGCTGGCCGAAGCTGCTCTGTTTCGGAGGTGCCAAGAGCTGATATCTGGGGGGTGCAACAGGGCAATCTCACTCCTGCACTAAGCCAGGTCGGCTACGGGTAGAATGTCACAGGTGGAGTGGCACTGCCCTGTCCTAGCCCTCTGCTGGCTGAACTTTATCGGCACTTTCAGCTTGTTCTAATAAGGGGGTTTCTGTGCTGGCAGCAGTCTCTGTTGCATCCTCTCACTGGAGCCAGATGAGCCTTGTCTCTGAAATGGACAACTGACAGTGTGAGAATATCCCAGCCCGTGCAGCCCGTGTGTATATGCTGCCTCCCCTGTCCGCCTGGCCGCGCTGTGTGGCTCATGCCACCTCAGCCCGGGTACGCTTTGCACCCACTCCTGCCCACCCCGCCCACCCACAGCCCCCCTGCCCTGCAGGCAGCGCTGCCCCGTCCTCCTGCAGCCCCTGTGGCACCTCACCGTCCGTGTCCTGTGCACAAGCCCTGCAGCCTGCCCTGCGGCTGCCTCATTACCCAGAAATGTGGGGGAGGTTTCATTCTTGCATGAAGCATTCCGAGCGTGTCTGGTGCCCCCCCTTTTGCCCTGGTTTCTCCACAGCTTTCCTCCTTCCTGTCCTCCCTCCCCTGCTCCAGCTTCCTGCCCTTTGATGTGAGGCCCCTCCTCTGCTCCAGGGTACAAACTGCTTACCAGGTGGAGATGACTGCTCCCACCTCACAATTAGGTGCAATTATAAGGTTATGCTTTCCCCCGGACCCTTGCTCTGGAGTGGCTCAGAGCAGCCTCTTGCTGTGGGCTAATGATGGGTGGGACATGGAGCAGGCTCTGCTCTGTGTAGGCGAGTGTGCTGATGGTGCTGGAGGTGGAATGGCAGGAGGGTCCTGGGGGGTGGCCACTGAGCATGTCCTGGACAGCTGACCCTGAGCAGGGACTCAGCTACAGCATCCCAAACCTACTCCACTCCAAGAGATGAGCAGCAGATGCCTGGGTGTTTCTTTCTGTGGTCAGGCAGAGCCCAGAAATGTGCCCCTGGGGAAGGTGCAGCCAGTGCTTGTGTGGAGACGTCCCAGCAGTGGCAGTGAGCTGGGCTGTCAGTTCTCATCATCCGTGCTTCAAGCTGTGCAGAGCCTTGGCACTCCTTGGCTGGCAGTGCCCAGTGGAGGAATAGGGCTCCACTGCAGCCCCTGCACTTCTGAGGGTGCTGCCTTTGGCTGGACTTGGGATTTCCTGCAAAGATGGGTTTTCTTCCAGTGCTGTTGGTGCTGGCTGCAAGGGGTGTGATGGCTGTAGCCAAGCTCACCCCACCTGTCATCTCCACTCTCAGTGGGGCTCAGGGAGTGTCAGCTGCTGCTGGCTCCTGGCTTCTCAGGGTCCTGGCCACAGCCCACTCCTGCACACCCCTGCAGCAGGAGTTCCATGGAGCATGGCTGGGTGAACACCTCGCTGCTCTGGTGTGACTCTGGCTGCAGCATGCCAGGAGCCAAAACAGCAATGCCCAGCCACCCAGATACATCCCTGGCAGGGCTGGCACTGCAGGACAGCCCTTGGGTGCTGGGCAGCACCTGTAGGCCAGGGCAAGCAGGAGCCCCTCTTGCTGCAGCCGTGTAAAAGGCTTCCTCAGAACCCTTCCACCTGAGAGCACATTGCTGCCACCACAGCCAAGGAGTCCTTGCTCCATCCCAGAGGAGAATGCTTCATGTGCAGATGTGGATAAGCACACAGACACATCTCCACATGCAAATCTACTACTGTGGCCAAGCTGGCCCTTTTGCAGGACTTTCTCCTCTGATTACTCTGCAGGATGTGGGCAGCTGAGCTCAGGAGAAGAACTGCTTGCTGGTGTGCAGTGCATGGGGGATCCCACCAGTGCACTGCAGCATGGCAGCACTTGTACCATTTAGGTCAGGGTCTGTCCAGGGATTCCCTGACTTCTAACCTGTTTGTATTGCAAGAGGCACAGGGGAATGTGGGGCTTGCAGAAAGTCTGCAGGACACCTCTGACTTTGACATGGGCAGCCAAAGCAACCCCATCAGGGACATGGGTGGCTGCCAAAGCACTAATGAGCTGTATGGAGGCAGGGAGAGCCCTGCGTGCTCCTCTGCCCTGTGCCAAGTGCTGTGGCAGACCATGGGCCATGTGCTCCCCTGAGCCATTCACCCCCCGCTGGTGCTGCTGGCTCTGTGTTGGATGAGCCAGGCACAGCTCTGGTTGTCGTTGAGGTCCTAGGACAACCTTGGCTGTGGTGTGTTTCAGGGCACACCTTGCCTGCATGGCCCCAGAAAGGGACAGAACTGAGCTGTCTGTGGCTCTTGGGGTGGCATTTGGGCAGTCAGGAGCTCATGTGTGTGTGTGTGCATGTGAGAGTAAGGCATGCAGGGCAGCATGTAAAAACACACCTGGAGAGAGTCTCAACAGAGATTAGATTGAAATGAAATGTAATTAAACACAGAGAGCTTCCTGTCAATTACTCAACTCTTCTTGCATAACTCTTGGGACCGGCTGTCTTCACAGATGGCTGCTCTGCTGTCAAAGGCATTTGCTGGGCACCTGTTGGAAAAAGTGCCAGGTCAGCATGGAATTAATTGCACTGGTATCTTTCCTTGTAATAAGATTTAAAAGTCTAGAGGAAAACTGCTGAAAGGTCTTGCAGTTCCTCAGACGAACCTGTGATGCCTCCTGCTGCTTCACCCTCCTCATCTACTCCAGCAAGTGACTATGATGGGGACAAGGACATTGCAGTGGCCTGGAGGAGCTCCAGGTCTCAAGCAGGAGGCAGAGGAGGCTGCATGTCCCCCCTGGGAGTATGGCAATGGCTGCTGCTGGACCAGAGGGAGCAGGATGGGAGCTGCTGCTGTCCCTAGCCCCTCTCAAAGGCTGTGGCATTTCTCCCCCTCCCCTGCCATTTGCACCCAGGATTGAGGCTTCAGTGAGTGGCTGCAAGGCAGAGAGCTCTGCAGCTGCAGGGCAATGTCAGACACGTGGGGTGCCTTTGTTTGCCTGGGTGAGCAGCCAAGTTGCAGCCCATCTCCAGCTTTGTACCAGCTGCAGATCTAAGGCAGCTGACTGGCCTGCCAAAAAACCTAAACACGTCGAGGACCAGGGAGTGGCTTGTGCCAGAGCTGAATAATGATGATCCCAGCACACTTATAAAGAGAAGCAGAGAGCTTACCACAGAGCTGTTCCGTGCCACCCTGGTCCTCTGTGGAGCATCCCTGCGCCTCATCCACCAAGGTATGTGTGAATTGGGAGATTCAAAATGGGAACTGTGTCTGCAGCTGGGCCTGTGCCTGCAGCTGGAGGCAGACTGGGCTTTTCTTTTAAATCTGGGGAAAATGTTACCGCTGTTTCTGTGGAGGAGTTTCCAGCCAGGGAAGCAGAGCAGCCCAGTGCTGCAGGGTCTGTACATGCCAACTTGCCCCAAGCAGAGCCCAAAGCATGTGGGCAGCATCCTGGTTCCAGCAACTGCTTGGGTGTGAGCAGCACAGCTCCTGCTTCTGCTCTGCAGGAAAACCCGTCCTTCCCCTTCTCACTCCATGCTTTTGGGGGTCAGCTCATGTTGTGTTTGGTGCTGATTTGAATCTCTACCAACTTCCCCACCTTGCAGTGCTGTGTATATCCTGGCACACAAAGACCCCTCCAGAGGCAGCTGTACTGTATCTCCCACCCTGCTGCAGTGTCAGGCAGCCCTGGCATACCTGGGGATATGGCCCTCCTGCCATACAGGTGTACACTGCAGGGGTACAATGCTCACATCCATGTCCCAGGGCCCCAGCTCTGTGCTGGCTCTGGAATATGTTCCTTGTGCTCCACCATTTTAAGGCAAACATCCCTGCATTTCCCTATGCCTCAGTTTTGGACAAATGATGATGCTCCTGCGGGTCCTTGGACATTTATCACCCCTGCATCTTGCTAGATGGCAGATGTGGGTGATGAGTACAAGTGTCTTCACCAGGCATTGCTTGGCTTTTCACAGAGCTGCTGGGCACAGCCTGAGCACAGGCAGGGCTTAAGGCTGTTTGGGCTTGGGACTTCTTTGGCACTCTTCTAACGATTCTTTCCTCCTTGCTGTGCCCCTCAGGTGCCCTGCTGCATATCCTATCGCTCATGCTGTATTTCACTCAAAGCTCTGCTCCAGGGAGGCCCCAGCTCAGCTGTGTTCCTTCTCCCCAGGTCCATTTCCCGCCTTCATCCCAGTGCAGCCATGCTGGGCACAGCAGCGCGGCTCTCGGTCCTGCTCAGCCTCTTCAGCATTGGGAAAGGCCAGATCTTTCATGTGGGACCGTGCCCAGACCCATCAGTTCAAGAAGAATTCGATATCGAGAAGGTGTGAAAAGTTTTCTAAAAATCTCATAGGGTGTAGCAAGTTAAGCTAAGGGGCCATGGGACTGACAGAAAAGTACCTGAGGGCAGGGGGTGGTGGCAGGTCTGGTCACACCTCGTGCCACTGTGGCCAGCTCTGCTCACCCTCCATCTCCAGCCCCTGAGAGGCAAAAGCTGTGCTGACAAAGGAGCCAGGCTGCTCTGCCTCAGTCCACTCATGCTAAAAGCATCTCTAAACTTTCTTCTGCCAGTATTTGGGGAAATGGTACGAGATAGAGAAGCTGCCCTCAACTTTTGAGAAAGGAAGCTGCATCCAGGCAGATTACTCATTGAAGGAGAACGGGAAGTTCAAGGTGATCAACAAGGAGATGCTGTAAGTGTCTGTGTTCGGGCCACTGTGGCAGTGGCACTGCTGTCACCTCTCTTGCTGTCCTGGGTGTTCATTTCTCTCTAAATTGCCTGTGTCTGGAGCCTGCGTGGGTGCTGGGGGAGGCACCCTGTGGTTGCAGTAGCTCTGAGAGATACGCATTTCTGATTCCTGCCAGTGACCTGAGCATCACCAGGTCTCTGTTTCATTGTCCAAGGTGAGTGATAAGAAAATAGATCAAATGTACATGGTGACTTCAGCATAAAATAGCCTGGATCTCCCCCCGACTGGTTTGTCAGCCCCAGAGATGGCTGAGAAGCTGGATGCCCTGGGTCGTGGAGGGGTCATGGAGCTGGTTATGGGATGGCAGCTACCATCTTATGCCCCTGCATGCTCAGAAGTGCCTGTGCCCTGTGCTCCTCTCTGCTCCAGAGTGTAGAGACACAAGGAAAAGGGGCAGGGAAGGTGAAGCACATGAGTAATTTTTACTTAAATATTTGTCAGCCTGTTTCTGTAGAATTTACCTTGCACAGGTATTAACTGCTGTGGAAGGGGAGCAGAAATCATTGTGTGTTTAAATCAGCAGTGAAGTGAATGCTTTTCCCTTTATAATGGAATTAGGATAATTTGCAATTATCCTGAGCCCTCCTGGATTTTTGCACGGACAGATGCGGGCGTTAATTCTTCTGTTTCCATCCCCAGCCTGAGCTGTTGTGGGCTGCTGCTGTGAGGGGCTGAATGGATGAGAGGGAGCAGGCAGCAAAGGCAGCACTGTCCCCTGTGCTCCTGGTGTGGCCTGGGGACTTTGTTCTGCCTCACAATAACAACAGCAGAGGAACACATCCCTTGTGTCCGGAGCAGAGCAGCATCCCTGCCATTCACTGAGTGCCCAGCACTGTCTCAGCAGCTCCACTGCTTGGGTTGTGCCTGGCAAACAGCTGGACATTCATTTGTGCCTGCATTAATCTGTGTGAGATTGATCCAACCATTGCTGTAACTACTGCAGCAGCTCAGGACCCTGAAATAGCAGTGATATTTTGGGTCAGGTGTGCACTGTGCATGGCTCCACCATCAGTCCCTTGACCTCTGCTGCTGGCAGCATTTGCTTCTGCCTCCTTGGCTGTTCCTGTTTTACAGGGGAGCCTGAAACTTTCCTGCCTGATAGGCAGCGTCCAGGTCTTGAGGCATCTGTGCAAAAATGCAATTTTAAGATGGGCAGCTCAGATCTTAGGGCTTGCTGCCAGCAGGGCAGTGCTCTGAACCAGCGGCCAAAGAAACTCTGGCTCACACAGAGGTACAGGTAATTTGCGTGCAGAGGAATGTGCAGTGACCTGGAAAAAGCACAGGTGAATAAACAGACGTGAACATGTGCCTTCCACAACTACCAGGAGCTGAGCTGCTCCCTGGCACATCGAAGATCATGGATGGGATCATCCCATGCTGGGTTCCTCCCATTCAGTGCAGAATGGTCTTGCTCTCCTTCTTCTCTGTCATTGTCACCCTGGAACCAAAGAATGTCCTGCTGGCAGGGATACTTGGAGAGAGGCAGCCTGGGGTGCTGGGGTGTTTTAACCTGGGAGACCATTGACCCAGCTGCACCTGGCCCAGGACCTGCTGTGCCTTGGGTGCTGCTGAATATATCCTCAGGAATGCTGGAGTTTACTAGTACCTATTTCAACCACCTCTTGACAGGCAGTTGTGTCAGAAGGGATGATTTCGTGGAAGTGAAAAAAAAAAACTACCTCCCACTTTCCTGACTTTATTTCTCACCTTTGTCATTCTCCCCTTAGTGCCAATGGCAAGATCAACGAAGCTGAAGGAGAAATCATGCACATGGATGTAAAGCAGCCGGCCAAGCTGGGCGTCCGCTTTAACTGGTGTAAGTGTGTGGTGGGCAGGCTCCCCAGTGCCCATGGCCTTGGCAGGGCTGTGGTCTGAGCACTGTGCCATGGCACCAGGGTTCAGAGACTGCAAAGCAAGGAGGGGGAGCTCCCCACGTAACTTCAGCACAGCAGCAAAGGGCTAAAATGGACATTGTGACCAGCAGGCAGTGGTTTGGTGACACTGATATGCCATTTACAGCAACAGCCCCCTCAGTGGTGGAGAAGTCTTCACCGGCTGATCTCACCTTGCCATCCCTTCAGGTCATTTCACAGATGGGGACGGGGAGGTGGGGAGGTGGGGGAGGCAGCCCCACAGTGCTGCAAGAGCCAAGAATAAGCTTGTTTCTCTGCACACAGCGGTACAGCTACTTGCCCACGCTGCCTCTACATACAAGTGGCTTGTAATAACCATTAATAATATGGTTTTATTTGCCTGTTCCTTCCCTTGTCACTGTAGCACTCGACAGGGGTCTGCTGAGGTGCTGTGCCACATTGGGCAGCACTTTTCTCTGTCTGCAGCAGCACTGAAAAGGGAGCTGCAATGTCCTCTCGGATCACTTTTTATTCTGCTCCCTCACACCTTTTCTTTGGCAGTTTAATTGCTCTGTTTCACAGAGGGGTTGTTTGGAGAAATGGGTGGAGGAGGGGTCGTTGCAAAGGAAGTGCAATGACTGTTCCATGAGCACAGCCAGACTTAATTCTGTGCTGCTATGGCATCACCAGCAGCCATTTCACCTGCAGCATGTGTAGCCCCAACTACCTTCACCAAATGGGAGCCCCAGAGAACAGCTCTGGGCTCAGCTGCCTCCCCAAGGCAGGGTTCCCCATGGCAGTGGGTGGTGGTTTGTGCTCCTCCTGTCACCAGTGTCAGCTCCCAGCACTACAGCTCCTTCCTGGCATCCTCACACTGGTGAGGCTGGGCTGGCTTTCATCAGCCCAGGCGAGCTGTTCAGGTCACAGTGTTAACTTTCCAGCAAGACTTTCCTAGCCAGGGCTTTGTGTCTTTCTCAAATTCCTCTGGGCAGAACAAGAAGTCCTGGTAGGCTTTTATAAATTACAGCTCCCTGTACTGACCACAAGTATGCAGCAGCCAAAGTGGGAACAGTCCCAGGAACTGTGGCTGTGGTGCTGCAGAGCTGTCCAGAGCTGGTTACACACGGCACTCACGGTGCCCTCCTCTCTCCTAGTCATGCCTGCTGCCCCTTACTGGGTCGTCTCCACCGACTATGAAAACTACTCCCTGGTTTACTCCTGCACTAACATCCTCTGGCTCTTCCACATGGACTATGCCTGGATTCTGTCAAGAACTCCTGACATGCCACCAGAAACTGTGGAGCACCTGAAGAGTGTTCTCCAGTCCCACAAGATCGACACTGAGAAAATGATGCCCACTGATCAAGCCAACTGCCCTGCTGAGATGTAACTCCTGGCATGCAGTGACACAGCACCAGACCAGAGATAGACTTTGTTGCTTGCTTTATTATCCATTAGAATTTCTCTGTATACCTGAGAAATTTAATAACAGTAGTTTCCTCTTTGCTAACAGTAGTTTGCCAGCCCAGAGTTATTCTTTGCTGTCATTCCCCCTGTCGCTCTTCCTCCTCTTTTTGTCTTGATCTGACTTTTGCAGCGTAACTGAGTCAGTGCTAATGGGTGAAAGGAAGAAACCCTGAAGTGCAGACCTGGAACTCTGCTGTTGCTGTGAGTCCTCCAGTATGTGGATAGGAAAGGGTATGAGTTGTGATGTGCAAGTATTAGTTCTGGGGAAAAATCGTTCATCACACAGCCCCGTGTTTGTTTCCAAATTTTGTCTTGATGCTTCTGGGCCTGCCAGGAATCTACAGTGCCTGAGCACACTGTGGGCTCTGCCTTAGCAGCAGCAACATCCAGACATGGTGGGTTAGTCCTGCAGCCTGGGAACTGAGGCTGGGGATCTTGCAAGTTTTCCGATGCAGGGCTGTAGGCATATGTTGCTGCTAAGTCAGCAGACCTCCTTGCTAGAAATCAGATCTTGCCCTTTGTATTTTAAATCTAAAAATGTCCAGAGATTCAGCATCATTCCATCCCCAATGTCTATGAGTCCTTCTCTTTCCTCTGATGAGACTGGTCCTGCACTCCCAAGGAGCCAGCTCTGACTGGAGACATAAAGAGATGGGGCTGCTCCCTTGTTCTGTCTTCCAGAGGCTTTTCCCTAAACACCAGGAGACAGCAGGCTGTGCCTGACATCCTGCCCACTGCTTTTGCACGTGCCGAGTGCCTGCTGGCGCTGCATCTGCCCTGGCAGGTGTTCAGCAGGCACCACGACAACTCTGCTTGAATAGCATTCATGCAACTCATTAAAAATGAAATAAAAATACCTGCTTCAGGCCTTTTGTACCTTCCCAGCTGCACAGCCTTGCCAGCAGGCTGGGGGGCTCAGTGTGTGGGGCCTGCCCCTCCTGTGAGGCCACAGCACCGCCACAGCAGGGCTGCAATGAACACAACAACCACGGCTGAAGGGAAACAGTTTGTTCCAGGAGCCTGGAGCTCTTTCCAGCTCTCCAGGGTTGGATGTTTGGGCACCCCCCATCATCTGAGCCCTGTCAGCAAATTTGTGTTGTGGCTTTGGCTGACAGTGACCCCCATCTCCTGCTGCTTTTATTGACATGAAGAAATAATGACGTGGATGTAGAATGTTGTAAATCTGCAGGAAACATTCTACACTTATTTTGGTGGGACCCTGGTGGTGTGGGTGTGCTGCAGAGCACTTTCTTGCCCTGGGAGAGCTACAGGAGATGAGCAGGGAGCTATATGTCACTAATCTTTACCAGTCAGAGGGGGCCAGGATGGGAGGGACCAGAAATAACTGCCATGTTTAAGTCATTATCCCTTTAAACTTTCAAATTCCAATGCCACAGTTCCTGTGACACAGAATTAAACACTCCACCTGATTTTTCAGGCTATAAGGATGATGGACATGCCAGGATATAAACAACTGCCCAGTTGCTCCCAAGTGTGTCAGATTCTGGGTGTAATCATTTAATCACTGCTTCATCGGGTTCCTCTTCTCCTTCTCACACAGATGGTGCTGCTGTAGCCCTCATTCTGTGTGCTGCAAGCCCATGGCACAGTGGCTGTGCAGGCACTGAGCCCTAGGGGTGGGAACACACTAGGTTCAGCCACTGCCCCTGATCTGGCTGGGAACTGGCATCTCCAGGTGCTGCTGAGAAATGGGAGCGTTTCACTCAGTGACAAAACCCTGTGGTGCCTGAGCCCTGTGGAGACCATGCTGGCTGCTTTGTTGTGCCACAGAGTTGGTGACAAACCCGGGCTGCTCTGGCAAACACATTGTGCCAGAGGCATCTCCACATGGCACAGAGAGCTGGGGACACCAGGGCACAGCTGCAGCCTGTCCTGCCACGTGCCAGCCGATGTCCCCAGCGCAACAGCACACGTGAGGGACACCCTGCACATGCAAAACTCTCAAGTGTGTGTGGGAGTGCCTCACAGACACGAGTCCCACGCAGTCCCAGGAGCTCCATGGATGTGCAGACACTCCAGGGCACAGCACACACATCCTGGTGTGCAGGCCCCACGTGTGGGCACCGGCCCTGTGCCCATATGTCCTCATCACAGTAGGTATGAATCTGAAGGGGAGATGCCAAGAAGATGGAGCCAGGCTCTTCTCAGTGGTGCCAACCACTAGGATGAGAGGCAATAGGCAGAAATTGAAGCACAGGAAGTTCCATCTGAATATGACGAAGAACTTCTTTACTCTGCTGGTGATGGAGCACTAGAACAGATTGCCTGTTGCCCTGCTTTTTGCAGGGTTCTATGTTTGTAATTTTGTAGTAGAAGTTCTCATGCATTTTCTATAAACATAGTCCTTGTTTCCCTAATGGGCCGGGATTGTTTTGAACTTGTAGATTGTTTTTTATTCCTTTCCCCCGGGGCAGAGAAAGATGATTGACCATGTCTTTATCCTGTAAACTTGTAGAAGTGTTAACCTCTTTCACCAATCCATGATTGTCTTTAGAAACATATATAAATGAGAGAATAAAGAAGGGCAACCCCCTTTTGGGTGGTCCTGCCTGGTGATTCAACTGCTGCTCTGAAGTCTGCATGTTTCTTCTGTTGCCAGCAGTGCAACAGATTGCCCAGAGACGGTGTGGAGTTTCTGTCACTGGACATATTCAAGAACAATCTGGACACAATCCTGTGCAATGAGACCCCTTCCAACCTGACCGATTCCGTGATTCTGTGTCTGTGTGCCTGTGTATCCCTGTGTGCCTGTGTCTGTGTATCTGTGTCCGTGTCCCTGCCATGTCCGTGTGTCCATCTGTCCGTGTGTCCATGT